>OX411307.1:71910851-72386323 GCA_948150685.1 Rhaphigaster nebulosa | reverse complement strand
TTTGGTAATTACTTTTAAATCCTACTACCATTATTTAGTATTATTATTATTTTTTATGTAAGTTTTGTTTTCATCATACCTTAATCCATATATCAATATTATTAATAAAAATGACAACAAATGAAGCACATGAAATATTGAGTGGGAGGGGGGCCCGCTGTATTATTTTGCGCTGGGTCCGGGCTCAGCTGAGGTGGCCCTGTACCTGATCCTCAGAAAAGTAACCCCGTTGGCTTTATAAGCTAAGGTTTCAAAATATCAATAATGTTCAATAGCTCTGAAATTTGTGGGAGATTGAAGTACCTTCCCACGGACCACAAAGTTTCGAGACACATTCGATCAGTAAGTGATTTTTGAATTAACGCAGCCGGCAGGAGGCGATTACAACACCTAAAAGCAATAAAACCACAACTGCTATAATATCAGATCATCCCATCAGTAATGTCGGTTTTTAAAAATCTGTCTCTTTATGTTGATATTACTGATCCCTCCTTTACAATTGAATTGAATTTACATATTTTGTTTATTATTACGTACTCTTCTATTTATCATGTTTTTGTAGAAGAAAGATAGATATTCTGTGTTGAAATTTCAATTAAAATGGATCTCTCGAAAAACCACTTACGCCATACTATGCTTTGGGAATTCGGTATAGGAGAAAATGCTGCTTTAACTTATCGGAAACTTGCAGAAATATATGGAGAAAGCGTCATTGGTGAACGGCAAGTGCACAGAGGTGGTTTGAAAAGTTTCGAGTGAGAAACTGCAAACTTGAAGCCTCGGACAGGTCGATCAATAGAGCTTGACGACGAACTCCTGCAGGCTATTGTTGAAGGAAATCCTGTTGGGGCTGTTGAAGAATTACCCGAAAAACTTTTAATTTAAATTTCAGCACAGACTAACTAACTTTATCCAACAAAAACATGATAAATAGAAGAGTACGTAATGCTACAAAAAACAAAATACGTAAATACAAATCAATTGTAAAGGAAGGATTAGTAATGTCAACATAAACAGACAGATTTTTAAAAACCGAAATCACTTATGGGATGACCTGATATATACTTCTATGAAAACATTCGTATATAGGCGCATTTAATATTCTTATAAGTTGATTAAGATCCTGAATATCTCTGTTCTGTACCTCTGGACTTGAAGAGCACATAGGCATAGATTGCTGAAGGTTGGAGAATAAGACAAGGAGTATGTCATATAAGAAACAGTGACTATCCGCCGTGAAAAAGATGAAAGAAAAAACTTTAGAAGAAATCGGAAAACTTTTCTCAAGGAGAACACTGTATTTAAAAAGCTAAAATTGTTGCGAATATCTCAAATTAATAAATTATTTAGAAGACTAATTTGTTTTTAGTAACAGCATAACCTTATAGTATTATAAGATGAACTTCAAAACAAACATGGATAATTGTTTGGCCTTCGCTAACTAGCTACTTTTCTAACAAAAATTACATACAGTATAAACAGCTACATACATTGACAGCTAATATTAAAAACGGGTTTCAGATTTCGTCCAAAAACTTTCCTCTTTAACCGAAGTAATAATACAAAACATCAATATGGTGTTGATTAATAAGTATAGGAAGATTTGCGTATGTCTTAAATATATTCAATGAAATGTACGGAATTGTATTAACTGTCACTTATTGCAATACAGCATATAAGAGTTCTTTTAAGATCTGTCAGAAGCGTGAGTTGGTGAGTGAAAGTTAGGTTTCTTCACTACCTTGTTTCAATTCATTGTTCATGAATAGTGTATTCGGGGCCACTAGAACTGTTCAGATATTTTCTCTAGTCTATGCTTTCTGCGTATATGCCAATCGTATACAATAAAATTAAAAGAATTTTCTTTTCTTTTTTTGACATTTAAAACTACATAAACAATTTCAATAGTAAATTGGACATTGCCGCAAACAACCATAAAAAAATTCGTGAGCGTTACGCGTCTTGGCTTCAGCAAAAGTTAAATTGTTTTAATAAAATAACTAATCGTTGTAAATAGTTGGCATCGTGTGATGAAAAAAAAAACGAAATTACGTAATTTATATTATTCATATTATTAGTGCTAAAACTATTAAAAACTGTTTTTTGGGTTCTTTGACTGTTACTTGTCAAATAGTCATTTTTTACCCTTGTTATAGGGTATATAACGTACACATTCTTATAAAAAATGCCATCCTGATGTGTTTCCTTTAAGAATCCACCATCAATATATTTTTGTCCAGTAAACCCTATCTCCCTTCAAATGCTCGATGCACTGTAATCCTGCAAACCAAATATGTAGTACCCTCCGGCAGGTATGAAAGTACCTGTTGGTATCCCTGCAAATGTAAATAATTTTTAAAATGCACATATTTATCCCTTTTAATTAATATACCCTGCTTAATCCATCCAATATTAATCCTTTATGCACATTGGAATGCTCCAGGCGGTACGCAGATTTTTTTTTCGGGGGATTTAATTTTTTTTTTCAGGGGAGAATCTAATAAGAAGAAAGGAAATAATCACCATCATAAATGCCTATTATCGCCAAATAGGGTATAAGTTTTAAGAATAAGCATGAAAATGGGATCCTTCCCCCTCCGTACGCCAATGGTATACTTAATATCGTAGCATGGAAATAAGAACTAGTTAATGCCGATAATAATTTTGAAAAGACAATAATAATTAGGATAAAATTCAAAGCGGTCGATGAAGAGCAATAATCCAGGTACTTAATTGAATGCTCTTGGCGCGACCTTCCTCGATATGACAATTAGTTACGGGTAGGACTCCGTCATTCATACCAGATCCAAGGATATGGGATTTTATGATTCCTTTCTCTCTACACTTTCGCTCCCTCCCTTGGGACCTTAATCATTCCCAATAATCCATCCATTGTTCCTCCTGAAGGATTATGTTAAGGATAAAAATGCTTAGATGAAAAACCGCAAGGCCGCTCTGTCACTGTCACTTTTATTTATATATATATATATATATATATATATATATATACAGGTCTGTACGAATACCACATCGCGCGGCAAAAGATCTCCATGGTTTATAGTGCCAACGGAAAAAAAAAATATATATATGTATATATATATATATATATATATATATATATATATATCTTTTAATAGTTTAAAGAAATATTGTATTTACTTTTTTCTAAACTGACTTCAGTTTCATTAGTTGTGACAGCTGTTATGTATGTAATATAGATGAATTTAATCATCAATTCTATAATACTGAATCTGTCATAATAGAAATTTGTTGAGGTTAACATTAATTTATACATAAACAATAATTGCAAAAATATTCAGCTATTTCCAGCCTTTAAACGAAGTGAAGAGACTGTATTTAGGGATTTAGGGAAGTTTTTTTAACTCATCATTGATTATAGTCTTAATCCGATCAAAAGTAGAGAGTGCGAAATATTACCAATCTAAAATAAAATTGTAGACTTCACTTTTAAAAGATTTAAAAAAAATAAATTTAGAAACTTGTACTGTAATGCTTGAGCGTATGAAGTTTCCAAGGAAGCGCTTCCGCTGCTTTTAGTTGGGTAATTCTCAAATAAAGTGTCACTTTCGAAACATATAAAAAAAATAAAATATTTTCACGTTCATGGAGAGTAACCATGGGGCCTATATAAGCGTAATATCAGTGTTGAGAGGTTCAAACAAAAATAAATACCGAAAATGCTGATCCTTTTGAAACCTCAGGACAGCCAAAGTGGTAAATAGTTCTATTAAAAATAGTAAGTTTAAAAAAAACATTGAATACAATTATAATTATCAAAAGACGATAAGTAACCTGTAATCATAATCAAACTCACTGGATAGATCAGCCTGAATCTTAACCACACATTTAACCTCTTCCATTGTCATTCTGTAAGGTTTATAGAATAGTTATTCTCGCACATCCTTACTAATTTCTTGGGTAAACCAAAATCTACAAGAACATTGTATATTTCTGTGCATTGTTTGTTATACTATCATGGGCGTTTTTGTAATCTATGAATAGATGAGTGGCCGGTATTATGTGCTCTCCGCTCTTTTGCAAAATCTGTTGGAGTGTGAAAATTTGGTCAGTACTGTATACAATACTTTACGTTCTATTTCAAAATACAATAAAATAACTATGAATATAATATGTTTGTGTGTATTTTTGCAACAGCACATTATAAAAAAGCAAACAAATTTTTCTTCTTTTTTTTTTCCACGTTATACTACTACTATAACTACTACTAGTATATATTTATAGGTGTATGTATATATATATAATAAAGTTTTTTCTAATACTAAAGCTCAATACAATTTTTTTTAATAAAAACATCATTAGTTTCAGTATCAGCAATTCTTGTTATTTTTATTTATGTTCTATTATTTACAAACATAAAAAAGAAATTGTTAGAATTCACAAACCCCATTTCCCTATAGGGCTAGTCACCCAGGGAGTTGCTGACTATTACTCCCCTAAAAGAGAGCCTGTACAAGAAAAAACAAATTAATGACAAATTTATAAAAAATCATTCATATTTTTATTTAAAAAAAAACTATTATTTTCAACATGTATATTATTATTAAATTATTTTGTATACTGGAACCTTATAGTCGGTTTACACGAGCGAGTATTTCACTCTCGAGAGTGTTAAATACACTCGAGAATAAAACTCGTAAGTGTAAAGGCCTCAGAGCAGGCGCGTACGCAGAATCTTTTTTTTGTTCGGATGGGGGGGGGGGGGCTAGATTTAACAAGAAGAAGACAAGTAATCACATAAGTTTCTGCAATCGCCAAATTAGGCGCAAGTTTTTAAGATAAGTAAGAAACTTAAATCAAAAATTATTATTAAAAATACAAAACATATTTTTTCAATCATTGCGGGAGAGGAGATATATCCACCTGATCTCCCCCTTCGTACGCCACTGCCTCAGAGAGTTCGAGGGTGAGCTCTCGGAGAGTACACTGAAGAAATTCAAGTTTGTTTTGGATGATGGAAACTATTGAGAAGAGGTAGGGAACGTTTACACCTGCTGTGGCTTTGCATTACAACTCTCAGACAGCTCACCCGAGAGGCTTTCACGCTTGCGAGTTCTGCTCTTGAGAGTGAAAAGTCGCTCGTGTAAAAGCGTCTTTATATTGCATAAATAAAGGCTATTTCATTTTAAACATAAAAATAATGGTATTTGGATTTAATTTTACTTTTTGGCATTGTGTATCTAAAATATTAAGCCATATAGAGTTTGATCAGTAGTGGTGAAATCCCAACACAGCAACAGATTTCCCAGCAGTCTCTGGTCAGTGAATCTTAAAATACAACTGCTCCTAAATTTTCATCGATGATTGAATTTACTTCTTTAAGGGTAGTCATGCCCCTCGATCAGATACACTGGAATGAGCCTTAATGATTTTAGAATTACAATTAAAAGCTATAGACCTCCCAGGTAATGCCCACATCCACAACACAATACAGCAATTTCATAATGCCTATTGTCGGCAGACCGAGCTGGGTTCCCTCAGCCGACCATTGTCTTAAGTAATTTTGTAATCGACCCTCTAGTAGCACACCGACAATCATATAAAATTCTTTAACAGTACACCATGGAAACTTTTAATGCTAACAAATGATGAATTTTATCAACCATAAATATTCTAATGTGAAGTTCAGTATTTTTAAGTAATAACACCTATTTCTTACTGTTGCGGCTATCCAAAATTTAAAAAATAAAATACATTTACACACAAGTACAAATATTGACTTATTTTTATTTCTTATTAACACTGTGTACAGCGCTATAAATCTAAAGGGATTACCTACTTCAATATCAATGGCAGTCCCAGTATGTACCCAGACGAAATTAGTATTGGATCTCGCCTATTTCTCAATAAGGCTTCATCTACTTTAACTCACAAGGGGAGTGCTAGGTGTGTCCGTCGCCGATTTTGATCAAAATTTTTTGGGTGATTCCATATTGAAAAAAAATTGACCCATTCCCTCCCGTTTCACCTAATAGGAGCTGAGAAAAATAAATAAATAAAACATGCTGAAAATGCTTTATATTATATCTCGTGTTTGGAGAATGATATTGACATGATTTTTTTAAGCTAAACATTTGCTTTTCAGTGTATATTAAAGGAAAAATATAAACATAAAAAAATAATTGATTTTTGGTCAAATAAATTTAAAAATTTGTTTAAATTATTAAGTATACTAGCCTCATAGATTTTGTTCACACCAAAAATGATTGCATATTTTGATTCAGCACATCAAAAACCTTAATGTTAAAAAAATTATCGAAAATAAAAAAACATTTTTTTTTCAGTCCAAATTTTTTTTTCAGTGCTCAAAATTATGTACCTCCTCTTCAGCTAACCCGATATCGAAATTCTAAAAGCGTTCTGGCTGGTCTATTGAGCTATTTGTAATTTAGATCATTATTATAATAGGGTAAACACATATTTTTTTTTACTACGATAATGTTTATAACGGTGGTGTAAAAATGTTATATTTACTATTTCATGATCACAACCAATGTTTTTATATTATGATATGAACATGGTTACGAACCCAGCCTTGCTCGGACATACCTTGGACATTTAATATTACTTTTTCTTATTTTTTTGTCAACCATAATATTTATATCAATATTATAAAAGTTTAATATTTACTATTTCTTGATCACAAATATTGTTTTTATATTACGATTTGTACATGGATAAGAACCTTTTAGGCCGTATTTATGTGTAATATAAAAGCATTATTCGTGATCTAGAAATAGTAAATTTTATTGATTTATTTAGTCAATATCGTTTTATAAAAAAAAAAAAACTCGTTCTTGATATTTGTTAATTTCCATTCCTGGTGAAATTTAACTGTTCAGTCAAATATATCTATCTTGTCTGGCTATTTCTGGGTGACTGTATATAATCACCCAATGAGTAAGTTGTTTGATAGGTGTATTTCCTATTCTATGTTTTCTGCTGATCAGCTGTTATGTTGAGGTTCGTTGGAGTGATGTACTGTCACTAGTTAATGTGTTTCCTTTAGACTGTTGATTTGGGATGTGCTGTATTTTGTCTGCATATATGTGATATCGTTTTTTCTATCCTGATCCCTGAAATAGGGAAACGTTGACTAGTTAGTTATTTAATGGTATTTTAGTGACTCGAGGTTTTGTGTTTAGAATCGTCCAATTATATCCATACGAAATATCTCTAAATTAATAAATCAAAAAATGCTTAATCTTCCATAATAATTGCTATAATAGTACTTACTCCGCTACTTAAACTTACACCAAAATTATATTAAAAAAACCCCGCAGTATTTTATATTAAAAGCGGTTTTAAACAAATGGTCTGAAACACTGCTGAGAGATATTTTTTGTCATTCTAAGCAAAAATTTTCTTGGACACAAAAGAAATTCTATTACAGGATTTTTTGGTTCATCGTGAATTAAGATCTCATTTTACCTACCGGAATGATAGGGCATTGGGCACAATAACTATATATATATACATACATATTCTTATTCTTATTCTTAACTATATATTAAAATATTCTTAAATCATTAATCATTCTTTTTATCACCTTTACTATCGTTTGTTCTCATCATTATTAATTTCTATCCTTTCTAATTTTATTGAGAAACGGGATTATGATAGTTACAAATAAGTAATATATATATATATATATATATATATATATATATATATATATATATATATATATATATATATATATATATATATGTACGTGTGGCGGATCAGTCCATTCAAGTTCTAGGCACTTGAAATGTACGCTTAAATCTACATCTTCTCTAGAATGGGCATGCATATCATTTTATATATATATATATATATATATATATATATATATATATATATATATATATATGTCTTGTGTGTGTGGGTGTATAATTCATCTGAACCAGTAAAAATTGAAATAAATACACCGTAGAATAAGTGATTGTATCCGATGTCCTACCATTCCGGTATAGGTAAAATGATACCTTAATTTGCGAATAGCTTAAAATCCTGTCATAAAATTTGTTTGTGCCCAACGAGACTTTTGCTCAAGATGACAAAAACTAGCACCCTACAAAGTTTCAGACCATTTGATGGAAACCATTTTTCCTATGATATACTGTGGGTTCCGTTGTTTGGGAATGTTTTATCGATTTATTAATATAAAATAAGAAGCATTGCATAAGGAGACTTAAGACAAAAATGTTTCTACTTAGGAGAAATCAGGGAAGGGGTTATCAACAGCTATAATGTAATATCACATCTTATCAGGATAGATAACCTTGTATCTCGGTAATTTATCAATCCCCAACCTTCAACGGACAACTGCTTCTTGTCCTTAATTAAAAGTTACTTAATTAAACATATTTAGTAGTTTAAAAATTTTCATTGAAGGCTTAATTTGTTTTTCTCTACGAATCATTTACTTAACTACATTAAATACTCATCCAGTTAATGTGGTGATTAGCTATAGCCAGACTTTACACATTTATCTAATAGGTCAATTAAGGTCCGTGTCTGAGTAAAGGCGTCTCTACGACTTACATTATGTGTATAAGACATATTCGTCTATGCACACACCCAAACAGTTCCTTCTATAATTATATGGACCTATTAATGACCAAATAGAGGAAACTTAATACTAACTGATACTCAGACGACCCAGAGAAGTAAAATAACATAACACAAATAATTGTTGGTGATCAGACTGGTAAGACGGCAAATCTGCGATTAGGAAACCACCTGAGATCATACTACATATCGACTACTGATCATGAATCGGAAAGATGAAAATGATGTTCCGTATTGAACACCTATGGACCGCGACGTAGTTATGCAGCAAATGGTCCCAACAACATCGATGAATGTGATATAAGAGGACCTACTTCGAGATTCGAGGTTTTTCTGGGCTAGTCTGCAGTATAATTATAATCATTGTAATTGTTCCCCGGACCTTGAAAAAAATTGAGTTCTATAATGCAAGAAAGAATATATGAATGAATAATCTTTAAAAACAAAGATGTTTGATTCCTAGTTTCCTCAGGTGGACTCGATTCGGTGTTTATAATGAATGTTTACGTTCAAGTCTAGTTATTTTTTTCCAATGGAAATCTGTTCAGCTCAGGACCGTTAAGTCCGTCATTAATTAATGTTGCCTTAAATAATACGTATTTTGAACCGTCAAAAATACATTAAGGTTCATGTTGACAAGACGAACGGTAGTTTTCAGGAGGGTGATCCCAGATCTTGAAAGACCTGGCCAAGGCTCTACCGAACCAGGGTGAAAAGAGTGTAAGGACGACCTCTCTATCCTATGGGACAATATAATTCTCTAGGTAATGCCCTTCAACAATCATCCTTTAATTTAAGAAGTTCCTCATTAAATGCCATGAAAAAACGGAGATGTATGCCACCTACTAATTGAGCAACAGATAATAAATTAAATACTATCATGCATAGTATTTATATAACCTTGTGGTAAATGATTCAATACTCTGACAAGAAATAGTGATACGGGTTTTCCTCAAATCATAGCCGCCGGCAAAGGGGAATTGTGGGGAGGGGTAAGACATTTTCTGCCGTCCCCCCACTGTTTCGAAGTAATTTACATAAAAATAACTTATTTTACTGTTTTAAATGTTTACCTCCCAGTTTTACGTTCAGTTTGAATTACATGATTTGGTAAAATACTAAACTAAGGTGATTGATGTTCAAAATTGAAAATTAAGGAATACTAATTTAAATTTTAAATTAATTATTATTCATTCGATGTATTTTTATGCTGGAGAAAAGTTTTTTTAAGACCAATTAGTCTGCAGGTTAAAAAAAGAGAAATGTTTTATATAAAATATACACGTTGACAAAATCACATTTTTTTTATTACTACGTTTTTAAGTGATTGTAATTTTCAAGCTTTATATAAAAAAAAAAAAAAAGATTTAAAATTGTGTGCAATTTAAAAACATTAATTGATATCTAGTTTAACTACAGGCATTTTTTTAAAAAAAAATAGTTTATTTAGACTTTATTTTTTAAATATTCAATAAATAGTTGTAACTTACATACATATATTTTTTTAGCGCAGCTGTTCAGAATTATTTAAAAATTTCAGTATTCCAATATGTCCAAAATTAAGTCAATGATATTTTTAAATAAAGTTATAAAATTTCATTGTTTGCAATAAACAGGAGCATATTGACCTGTAGACGAATAGGCCTTAAAAAAAAAAATAATAATTCAACATTAATTTAAAAACCAGAGACCTCAAAAAAAAATCTATTTAGACCTAAATATTAGATTTATCATTATTTAATCATTCACAAATAATAATAAAATTCAAAAATATGCAAAAACCTATGAAAACATATTCCAAAATTCAGACATTGATGCTTTTTTTCAACTACCAAAATAGGTCATTTTACGGACGCCTGAACACCTAATAACAAGTATTTTAGGGCAACACTATATGTTAAATACTAGAAAATAAATTGTAACAACGAGAGGGTTTCCCGTTATTTTTTTTTATCTTTATTTATTTTATATATATATTAATTATTTTTTGAGGAATATATAAATTTCCAACTGTAAAATTACAAGACTAGACAAAGCGGTAACATAAACAACAGAGGGAAGAAGGAAGCCGCAGCAAGGACAGAAGTCAAAAGTTCAATGATACGAAAATCGAACAATCTCTTTTCGGAACGTTTATACAATGGCCGATAAATTCACTTATCATCTCTTATATATATTCCATTAAAGTCTTGATTATTTTTAAAAACGATTATACATTTTCGGATAATTAAAAATATATTTTCATTTAGAACTCCGGCGTCAACATGATAGGATGAAAATAAATTTTTACCAGCTATGTAACCATAAGAAATTCTGAAAAATGTATGCAAAAAAGTTTAAAGAAGGATATATGATGTAATTGTACTGTACCAAAATATAATGGTTTACGTGATTTCTATTTCCATTTTTAGTTTTTATGGTAATACGTTGTTTTACTTTATTAAAATATTCTTAAATCATTAATCATTCTTTTTATCACCTTTTACTATCGTTTGTTCTCATCATTATTAATTTCTATCCTTTCTAATTTTATTGAGAAACGGGATTATGATAGTTACAAATAAGTAATATATATATATATATATATATATATATATATATATATATATATATATATATATATATATATATATATATATATACCGATTTTAACATAACACTTATTTTCATCATGAATCTTATCTTTCCCTATATTAATTCGTTTTTCAACCGGCTAAACGAGGAAGCATATCTTAACGTTAAATAGGGCGAACATTCAAGAAGCAGCGGATCTTCAAGGTTCAATGCATTTTACAATTTTTTTTTTAAATTTAAAAAAAAATTTATCATAACTGAAATTATGTGGTTCTATTGAATGATTAGATGTCTATCGCGACTTGGAAGAATGTTGGCAAAAAACTTCCTCAGTGGAAACCAAGTTAAAATGTTTGAAGTACCCAATAATATTTTAGTTTTTAATAAACTATTACAAATTTTCTATTCCAGGGCAATAAATAATTATGATTTCCCCAAAGCGATGCTACTTCACCCTAAAGAGAATTTCAGTTAACTCTTTGATTTTCGTTAGACGGAAACTAAAATTCTATTCTCAATATCTCAAAAATATTAGGTATAGAAAGCACAATTTCTAAAAGAAATGTATTTGATACAAATTTTGCCAATGATTTCTAACCTGCCAGTTCATCAACTCACAAAATAAATCGTTACCCTAATAGCACAGTAAAATACTTCTAAAGGGTAAGGACTGGTAAATGTCAAGAGTTCAAGGGGTTTGCATCACCTCCCGTTGTTAGACCAACAGGAGCACTTCTCGTTTCATACCCACTGCTCAATATATGCCATTGAAGCAGGATATCGCCCACTCCCATGTCGGGACAAAGCAGGTAATAAGACAAGATGAAACATTATTTATAAGCTCCCAGGAGGAGGTAAAGAGGCCGAGCTAAAACCGATCCAAAGATTTCAATCAATTACTTATAGCATACGATTTTTGAAGTACTTCGTTCAATTTAAAAGTCAAATATAGAATAAAACTACAAATTTTAACAGTAAGAACGTATCACAATTACTCTTTTTAACTTACATTGAACTGACCTGTTGGAGTCATTCACTCAAAGAGTGATGTAACCTTAAGCCGCTGCAGGAGGGAGTGAAAAAACGCTTACAAATGGCACAGATGTAAGCCGAGCGGCTCCTCCGTCCCGTGATAGTATTCGCGCTAATACAGAACGGGCAGCTTGTTGAGTGCCTTCTGGAATAGCCTTCATAACCGATCAAGAAGAGGCTTTCAGCGCCAATTTAAACGTTTTCTCGTTAACAAAATAATCATAAGATTTACAGCGATAAGTTTCAATCAATTGCCCAACGATTGAATCTTATCGCTAACATCTCGTTTCGAAGAATCGAAAAAATCGGTGAAATTGCAAGCAATATATGAATAATATAATGGTTGAAGGCCCATATTGCATATACAGTTTCAATTCTAGTTGCCGAAATCACGAACCATTGGTTATTAGATCATGCGACTGATACGGAACTTTACTTCGGCCTATTCTCCTACAGCCATATCAAAATCAAACAGATTATGTAGGAAAAATCAAACAAATCATCTTGAATGAAATTTTAATTTGAAAGATAACACTGCAGAACAAATAAATATATTTTTTTTTTTTTGCGGGATAAATATTGGGTGTGAATTAAAACGTATTAATGTACTAAGGTACACGACAAACAAAGGAGTGTTTTAACCTTAAAACGGGAAAAAATTATTTGAAGCTTTTTTACTTCCATACAGTTGCACATATTACTATTTGAACCTTAAAGTCCTTATCAGAAAGTTTGTGGAAAACTCCATTAAACCCATCATTCTTCAGGCTCGATAACATATTTTCATCTCTCTGAATTTTTTAAGAATGTCATATGATTGTCTCCTGGTGAAATTCTGGATGGTTTCAATAGAATCTAGGAGAAAGTACTAAAAATTTTATTGCGACCGAAAAATAAGCACTAAAAGTAAATCCTACAATAAGGTTTCGAAACGAAAGATCAGGACCCAGGCATCAATATATAAGCAGAAAAAAAAGAAAAAAAAAACCTGTACCACTACAACCCGTGAAGGGTCTTGGGCTCAGTACTTGGGTAAGGACCGTACTGTTTCAAAGCCAACGGTTGTGTAAGGAGGTGATTTGGCCGAGATCACGCTCAACCGCCAGTTGTTTCCCCCAATTAAGGGTACCCACTTTATAGAGGCTGGGTGAGCCCCAGGAGGGTCCCCCGATCCCACAGGGTCGATCCGCGACTGAATACAGAATAAATAATTATCTGCCTCAGCCGGTCTCGAACCCGGGACCTTGAGATTAGTAGCGCAGTGCCTAACCCACTGAGCTACCCCGCTCCCATATAAGCAGAAAAAGAAAATATTTATATAAAGTATATTCCTTACCTGCAAGTACAGAGAGAAAATCGGCGAAAGAAAATTTTCAGTGAAAGGCTTTGGTTCGGAAGTAGGGGTACCATCCCGCTTACATCAAGTGTTTTTGGTTAAGTTCTATGGTTCTGAAAAGAATCAGTTCCAGAGCATGTCGGAAACCATGATTCTGGACTCACTGGAAATCCTACACCATCATTTGTACTAGGCTTGGGCTTAGTTTTGCCAATTTATGGACCATTTCTTTTTTTCTGTCAATATCATTATGTATTCTGCTTTTCCCATCTATCAATATCTCTCTTTTTTGGTTTAATCATTGTCTACCCCATTGATCCAATATGTTGTGTAATATGGCAACCCAACATGGTTGAGCAGCAACTCGCAATTTTCCTTCCGCCTTTATCCGATAACATTTGGTAAACAAAAGGAATTATCCAAACATTCTTCATATACATGGTTTTTAAACGAGCAATGTAAACAGTAAATCAATAAAATGGTATTTATAAAATAAATAGAAATAAGTGATCTGTTGAATGAAACTAATGCGGAACCTGAATCTGAGGTGATTAATCCTGATGAGGAAGTTGTTGATGATTTGGAACCACTATCTATAGAAGAAGTAACCGATTCGCTTGAAAAATTGTAGAACGGGAAAGCTCCGGGTGAAGATGGCCTTAGCGCGTAATTCTTTAAGCATGGTGGAGAGGAACTTTTAAATCAGTTGTATCAGCTAATAGAAGAAATATGGGAAAAAGAAAGTATGCCTAATGACTGGAGCGCCAGCCTTATATGCCCAATTTATAAAAAAGGAGATAAACAGCTGTGCCAGAATTATATAGGGATATCTCTTCTGGGTGCTGCATTTAAAATTTTCTCAAATATAATAGCTAAAAGACTTGGCGACTTCTCCGAAAATATACTTGGAGAATACCAGTGTGGATTTAGGTGAGGAAGAGGTACCGCTGATCAAGTTTTTGTAATGAGGCAAATTTTGGAAAAATGCTGGGAGTACAGAACTGACCTCCATCTACTATTTATTGACTATTGCCGGGCGTTTGATAGCGTGATTAGAGACAAGTTAATTAGTGCGTTGCGAGATTTTCATATCCCAAACAAATTAATAAGATTGATAAAAGTGACTCTGAATAACATCAAAGCGAAAGTTCTATTCAATGGTTTTGTCAGTGATACCTTTCCGATCTCAATTGGGGTAAGACAGGGAGATGCATTATCTGCCACACTCTTCAACATGGCCCTCCACAGTATAGTGAAAAAGCTCAATGTTAGAGGCACCATAATTTACTCCTCGAATCAAATCTGCGCTTATGCAGACGATATATGTCTGGTACCAAGAAATATTCGATCACTGCGAGAGGCGTTTCAAGCGTTAAAAGCCGAAGGAGAGAAAATTGGCCTCACTGTCAATGAATGTAAGACCAAGTATATGTATGTCAGTCCAAATGGCAATTCAACAATAGACAGAAACATAGAAATGAAAGGCTATTGCTTCGAAAGAGTGAAAACGTTTACTTACCTAGGGGCGGAGATTAATGAAAAAAATAAAATTAATGCAGAGATAGATAAAAGAATAATGTCAGGTAACCGCGCCTATTACGCCAATATTAAACTTTTCCGTTCTTCCTTATTGTCACAAAAAACAAAAATAAATTTGTACAAAACGTTAGTGAGACCGGTTGTGACATATACTTCGGAAACATGGACCCTATCCAGTGTCACTATTAAAATGTTAAGGATATTTGAAAGGAAAGTGCTCAGGAAAATTTATGGGCCTGTTCTAGACGAGGGGGAATGGCGAATACGAAAAAACATTGAGCTGTATGAGCTGTGCGGCGGATGTGATATCGTTAACTTCATGAAAGCTATGCGAATAGAATGGTTAGGCCATATAATGAGAACGCCAGATGATAGAATGCCAAAGAAGATCTTGTTCACCCCTATGCAAGGCACAAGAGGTAAAGGTCGCCCGAGACGACGATGGTTGAATGACGTAGAGGGAGATTTGCGTACGCTGGGAGTGATAAATTGGAAAAGGAAGGCATTGTGCAGAGAGCAGTGGTCTGAAGTCGTAAGGGAAGCCAAGGCCCACCCCGGGCTGTAGTGCTGTCCAGTAAGTAAGTATAAAATAAAGTACGTAAATAAGCACGATAATTAGTATAGGAAACAACTACCATGGATAAAACTACTGATAACTACGAGACTTTAAATTCTGAAAATGTCTGGGATCTGATTGACTTTACAAGAAGTGGCAAGAGTGGGAGAAATTTATTCGATTACAGTTTGATGAATTAACAATCAAGTTTGAAGAATGATGGATTTAATGGAGTTTTTCACATACTCCCTGATTCGGACTTTTGTCTGGTTTTAAGACTCAAATATTATGTGTGACATACAGTTACTTTGTTTAAATCGAATCTATTTTTTGTTTTGTTTTAATTTAAACAAAAAAATAGGGTATGTCCATTACAAGTGATCCAAGAGTTGTTGCTAGACCATTTTATAATCAAATATTTTTTTTTTATTCCTGTATTATTGTAGTGTTCGAAAATAATAATTTGAATTTTTTATCTTTCTCCTAGTTCCAATGGCAGCCATTTTTGTTTTATAAAACATGATGTTTCTTGTGTTTGTAGGGGTTTGCGTTAACTTATATTACTCTGAATGTATGTAACCTAGGTTGATGAAACAAAAACCATTTTATTCAGAAAAGAACGGTCTAAATATAATTTCCAGTGCATGTTAATTGAAATTTTGATCCAAAATCAACCTAAAAATGTGACATCTTATTTGATAAATTTTCAATTTTTTAAGGCATATTACCTCAAGAAGGAATCTAATCTTAGGCTTAATATTTTGGGGATGAGCAGCAACCTATATATACTGTATTTAAAAAAAAAATATCTACCATTAGATTGGCTTCCTTTTCAAGTAACGATTTTTGAATAAAAATCCAAATTTTGACGTCTTGTACCATAGTTGGGACAAACTTTAAAAATCTGAAATTTTTACAGATAAACCCTCAATTATGTGTTATAGTGCTGTATAAATTTCATATTTAAGATTTATCTACAAGCCAAGTTTTTAAGACCTTAAAAGTCTCACAAAAAAACACATTTTTAGCATGTAATGAGGGTGTTTAATGTAATTGGTGTTCGGGGTACGATGTACACTAAATAATTGATAACAATTCAAAGCGGTGCTTGTATTTTCCAAAATAATTGGTACATAAGAAGCGTACTATAGCAGAATAAAATAATAGCGGACGATAATACACACACATGAGAGAGCTCTCAACAGAACAACTTTTTCAGGGAGGTAATTAATAGGCTTGCCAATGAACACGCAAGAAAATTTGACTATTGAAATTTGCAATAAGAAAATTAGTTAATTGAAAATGTTTAGCGGAAAAACGAAAAAATGAAATAATTAATTTTATATACATTGGCAAACCCATTTTACAACCATAACCTCCCTGGCACTGATATCACTATCACTGCCCAGTCGCCACATCACTCCCCCCAATGACATCGGCACAGAACCGCACCTTAGGCTTCACCTCTCTACCAGAGCGAGTGCGGTAACCACGTTGCAACGTAGGAGGGTCTGCGTCGAGGTCATTCGGATGGTCGCCTGAAGGTCCTGCGGCAGGTGTAGGAGTGGGTCGATCTCTGGTGGCGGTGCTTTCTCCGTTGTCGTCCAGGAGATGGGCCGGCTTCAGTCGATCCATGGATATGACCTTCCGACCGGAAGGCAGCTGGACAGTGAAGGTCTTCTCTTCCCTCGAGATGACTTTAAAAGGGCCAGAGTAGGGAGGAGTCAGTGACTTACGGACGTGGTCATCCCTCAGAAACACATGACTGCAGTGCCCTAAGTCTCGGTGGACGAACGTCTTGGCTGTGCTGCTGCGGTGAGGAGCTGGGCGAAGGTCCTTCATGGCCTGGCGAAGAGACTTCAACGTCGACTCGGTGTCTTCAGGACGTCTGGAAGGCTCGAAGAACTCGCCAGGGAGACGTAGAGGCTGCCCGAAGGTCATTTCAGCAGCGCTGGCCCCGATTTCCTCTCTAACGGCCGACCTGAGACCCAAGAGAACTGTTGGCAGCACAGTCGTCCAGCCATCATTGTTGAGTGCTGCCATGAGGGATGCCTTAAGGGACCTATGCCACCGCTCGATGCACCCATTGGACTGCGGATGGTACGCCGTCGTGCGACAACGCTGGATACCAAGGACACTAGTGAGACTAGTGAAAAGGTCTGACTCGAACTGGCGTCCCTGGTCGGTGGTAATCCTTGCAGGCGTACCATATCGAGAGATCCACGTGCCCAATATTGCTTCGACTACCGCAACACTGGTGATTTCCTCCAATGGGCACGCTTCGGGCCAACGGGTACATCTGTCGATCATCGTGAGGCAGTATCGCTGTCCATCAGAGGGCGGCAAAGGTCCGATAATATCCACATGGATGTGCTCGAACCGCCCGCTCGGCTCGAAATTACCCGGAGGGGTGACCGTATGCCGAACCACTTTGGAGCGCTGGCAGGGTATGCAACAGCGAGCCCACCTCGAGATGTCGGCATTCATGCTCGGCCAAAAAAATCTCTGGGCAACTAAGCGTCTGGAGGTTCGTATGCCGGGGTGACTGAGCCCATGCAGCCGCTTGAAGATGTTCTGACGCATGGATTCAGGAACGTAAGGTCGCGCATGAGAAGTGGAGGTCTCGCAGAGGACCGCTGTTGAGCTTCCAGGAGGTGTCATCCAGCGAAGTTGGAGACGAGGATTCTTCTGCATTTCCTGGATCGACGAATCATTCGCTTGCTCCTCAGCTAGACGAGCAAAGTCTTCCGTGCAGTCAATATCCTCCACTCTCGACAGCGCGTCGGCGACCGTGTTGTCATTCCCGGCTACATGGCGGATATCGGTTGTGAACTGGCTAATGAAGTTAACCAACCGAATCCGCAAGGGCGTCGCTGTGTCCGGCTTCTGCGAAAATGCAAACTCCAGAGCTTTGTGGTCTGTCCAGATGACGAATTGTCTCCCCTCCAGTTGGCCTCGAAAGTGCTTGATGGCCCGATGGATCGCCAGCAGCTCCCGATCGTATGTGGAATATTTCTGCTGGGCTGGAGCGAGGGACTTAGAGAAGAATCCTAGAGGCCGCCAGGCGTCGCCCTCCTTCTGCTGCAAGACAGCACCCATTGCAGTGTTGGACGCATCACAGACCAGCACGAGATCTGCATCGTGCTTGGGGTGTCCAATCACCACCGCTGCTTTAATGGCGGCCTTGCAGCGCTCGAACGCCTGGTTTGAATCTTCACTCCAAGTAATTGGCAACCTATCATTCTTCTTCGCTCCAGCCAAGTACTTGTTAAGCGGACCTTGCAGCTCTGCCGCTCTGGGTATGCAACGTCGGTAGAAGTTAAACATACCCAGAAAGCGTCGGAGATCCTTGACAGTGCCAGGTCGTGGGTAGGTGGAGATGGCCTCGACTTTAGCAGGCAGTGCGGTGACGCCCTCCGAATTCACGTGGTATCCGAGAAACTCGACGTCCGGACGCCCGAAGACACATTTGGCCAAGTTTATGGTCAGCCCTTGGTCATCCAGCCGTCGCAGTACTTCTTCCAGATGTGCTCGGTGTTCCTCTTCGTCTCTGGAGCATATGACGATGTCGTCCAGGTACCACCACGCAAACTCCAGACCTTGAAGAACCCTATCGAGAAAACGCTGAAAGGTCTGAGAGGCGTTCCTGAGACCAAAACACATCCGGAGAAATTCGAATAGACCAAAGGGAGTTATGACTGCTGTCTTCGGTATGTCCTCCTCTGCCACCGGAATTTGATAATATGCACGGTTGAGGTCCAGCTTGCTGAAGATC
This sequence comes from Rhaphigaster nebulosa, assembly GCA_948150685.1. Taxonomy (NCBI): domain Eukaryota; kingdom Metazoa; phylum Arthropoda; class Insecta; order Hemiptera; family Pentatomidae; genus Rhaphigaster; species Rhaphigaster nebulosa. The sequence goes on along the minus strand of OX411307.1, from coordinate 72,366,916 downwards.
TTCTTACCGTGCATATTGATGTTAAAATCCGCCAAGTTCGGAACTGCATACCTGTCGGGAATTGTCTTGGCGTTTAGCTGACGATAATCTCCGCAAGGTCTGATTCCACCGTCCTTCTTCTGCACGATGTGGAGAGGGCTAGCCCAAGGGCTGTTTGAAGGCCTGCAAATCCCTTCCTCCATCATCTGGGCAAATTCCCTCTTGGCGGCGATGTACCTTTCCGGTGGAAGGCGCCGAGCTCTCGCTGCGACTGGAGCTCCCCGTGTCTCTATGTAGTGCCGCACGTCGTGCTTGGGCTGCTTCGTGAACGTGGTCGGGTTCGTGACGCTGGGGTACTTGCACAGGATCTCTGTGTACCATTCTCCTGCTGGGACGGAGTACACAGTGGGAACTGGTACTGTCGCCAGCCTGCCGCGCGTCGTTAGCCCAGTGATGCCATCTACCAACTGGCAACCGGCGAGGTCTACTATTATGTTATGGCGATATAGCAGATCCGCGCCGATAATGGGGTAGCTCACCTTTGCCACGACGAAACGCCAGGGAAGGCTCCTCCGCAGCCCCAAGTCCACGTTCAGCAGTGTGCTACCGTAGGTCGGAATAGGGGTGCCGTTCGCTGCATACAGCGTGAACTCCTCGCTCATTCTTCTCGTCGGCGTCTTCACCGGGAACACAGATAGGGTGGCTCCTGTATCCACCAAGTATCTGTGCCCGGACTTCTTGTCCGTGACGAAGAGTCGGCGGTTAATTACCTGAGCGACAGAGTCCGCCTTGTCCGTCGCTGCGACTAGTTTCCCGATGGCTTCGGGACGGGTGAGGGCCTCCAATCGCACGGCTGGCGGCAGTTTGTCGCTTTACTCCCAAACCTGTTGTGGTAATAACACAGGCGGCGACCCTTACTTCTGCTACGGCTTCGTGGCCGGTTCCTCCCCTCATACCTTCCTCGGGTTTCTAGAGCTGCAACGCGATCGGTCAATCTCTCCAGGGCCGCTAGAAGCCTGTCTTCTCTGTCGTTGGAGATGGAGGGCCGCATGGCAGCTACTTCGCCGGTTCGGTACCCCTGGATCTCGGCGATGCGGTCAGCAATGGTGCTGAGTTTGACCATGTCGGCCGGCTCCGCAGCTGCTAGCGCTGCCTGCATCCCATCTGGCAGTCCCCGTAGCCAGATTGACTTTAATAGGTCGCTAGGCAGTGTGGTTCCTCCCAAAGACTGCAGTTCCCTCAAAAAGTGCGATGGGCGGCGGTCCCCGAGACGTTGGTCTTCGAGGAGTTTCTTGATTCGAGTATGTTCGGAATCACCGAAACTCCCCATCAGCCTGGCCTTGAGTAATTCGTAGGGGTTCTCCAATGGAGGTTGCCTGATGAGGTCTATGACATCTCTGAGCGGCTCTCTGTCCAATTGCGTGGCCACGTATCTAAATCTAGTAAGCGAATTAGTGACCCGGTACAGGTCGAAAACCATTTCGCACTGTAAGAAAAACATCTCCGGGTCACTCTTACGAAATGTGGGCATTCGGGCCGCAACTGTGGCCGCCGAAGCTGCTTCGATCACCTGGGGAGCAAACCCCGTCTCTTTGCCCTCATCGGCTCCATCGAGTGTCAATAAATCGAATTTATTGCTAAGGGACATCTTCACTTATAGTCCTTAGCGTACAAAAAAAAAATTATAACAATTGTACTCACCGATCACGTCGGGGTCACCACTTTAATGTAATTGGTGTTCGGGGTACGATGTACACTAAATAATTGATAACAATTCAAAGCGGTGCTTGTATTTTCCAAAATAATTGGTACATAAGAAGCGTACTATAGCAGAATAAAATAATAGCGGACGATAATACACACACATGAGAGAGCTCTCAACAGAACAACTTTTTCAGGGAGGTAATTAATAGGCTTGCCAATGAACACGCAAGAAAATTTGACTATTGAAATTTGCAATAAGAAAATTAGTTAATTGAAAATGTTTAGCGGAAAAACGAAAAAATGAAATAATTAATTTTATATACATTGGCAAACCCATTTTACAACCATGACCTCCCTGGCACTGATATCACTATCACTGCCCAGTCGCCACAGGTGTATTAATTTGACTGTATATTATTCTAATCACAAAACTGTAATACAATGTTAACTAATATTGATTATTACATTTAATCTTACCTTTTTTACATGTAGCTTACATGCTTTAAATTAATAAATTAATTAATCATTAATAAATAACTCGAAATTTTGGCTTAGTAGAATATGTTTCATGGTCTCTCGATTCGATTTAATGAAGCTCCGCTGGATGAATAATTGAAGCCACTACTTTATAATACTGTTTTTATGATGAATATAATTTCTTTGAAACAATTTTTGGTTGAAACAAAATTATTGCTATATTACTGCAACAAATTACATTTTTTCTGGATCACTTGAAACAGACAGACCCACTAGGTTCTCATTATAAAGCGATCCATCGAAAATAAAAAATGTTTTCGGTTTTCTAACCTCTTAACGTATTTATTCAGATATAATAATCCGTAATTTGTTTTGTTCATGTTGTAATTACGTCGGAAGAAAGACATTCGCAACTGCCAAAAAAAAATGTCGTTATTTTCTACTTTCAACACTACATTACTAAAGAAAAACAATGAAGAAATATAAATGAGTTTGGTGACAAGCTTATCAAGCATTTTGGGTAACAACTTGGACAACAAGATAAATATCGGGTGCCATATAAAGTTTATAAAACCTTTGTAGAAACACTTCGGTACTGGATTCGAGGAGGTCGCAAAGAGTTTCCATTTGGCGTGCCGATGAGATGGTATGCGTTTCGAAACACATCATCTTTTTCCGCATCAGGCTCTAAATAAACAAATAATAACATTCTTTTAAATTAAATAATCCCCCCTCAAAAAAAATACGTTTTCCATTCAATATTACAGTATATATCGCATTGATTTAAAAAACTGGAACGGCAAATCTCATATTTTTCACGTATTTAGAAGACTGAAATTATCCGATTTGACTCTGAAATCCTGCCGCCGTAAAACAAACAATTTTATTGAGACAATTTAATCTATACCGGGATACTGTTTGAAGATACTGATTCATAATTCAGTGTTAAATTTTCATTCGCGCTGATTATGATTTTATGAGGATGCTGAATCATATTTTATTGTCAGATTCATTATAGGCTAGTAGCAATAGTTGTTAATATGGAGATCAACGAAAGGTCAAGTATTATTAGTTTTAATGCTTAATAAAATATAATCCGTCCTGTGTGCTGAATGCAGGTTAAAAAAGATTAATAGATATATGTATTTGAAAAGAAATTGAAAAGAAACTCAATTCAATTTTTCACAATTCGATTTAATTTAATTAACATGGTGATTAGATAGATAGATAAAAAGCTTTATTGAAAATAAATTTACATCCAAACAAACAAACAAATTCTCTAACAAGCCTTTGTTGACATAGTATAATACTGTCTGTCAAGAGTTGCCTATATATATACAATTGTTATACAATAAGAAACAGCTCACATACATCCTTTTGTTAAGAATTTCTTAATTAAATACATTACATATCAATTTAATAACAAAGAACATCCAATTTATAATTAATTTATTTTTAATCAATTTATTAATAATTTATCTTTAATACACTTGGTTTTTTATTTATTTTGTGATTTTTATTTATATATAGGAGAAGAATATTATGTTGTACTGCCGAATCAATAACATTCTGTAGCCATAAGCTGATATGTGGTACTGGTACAAACTGTTCCAATCCCTACCATTTAATAAGTCTATTAGTTCATGACGACTTAGTAATTTTTTCTTAAAATACTTGGCCCTGTATTCTTGTAAAATCGGACAAACAGCCACGTAGTGGTATAAATCCTCAATTGCATTTAAATTACAAAGAGTACACAATCTTTGTTGTTCACTCCTCATAACACTATTGTTAAGATGAACCAATTGTCCTCGAAGCCTAAAAATTACCTTAATAAAATTCATTTTATTCCCATCTAGCCTGTCACCTAAGTCACTGTTTAAATCCTTATAAAGATCATGGAAATTAGATACTTTGGCTTTCTCCATCATATCCGCCTTAAAATTATTTTTTAATTTATCCAAAATAAGTGAACTTATTTCATTGCTTCCATATTCTAATGGAATATTTATTCTGTTAAAAACTTCGGAGTTTTCTTTATGCCAAAATATTTTCTTTTAAATTATTTCCTTAGCTAGAATTTCAGGCAGCCTCGTATCTGGCAAAGAAGGAACCCTTTGTACATTTTACATGTACAGTTTTTTATAAAAAATATATTCAGTTTTTCTACTTCTTCAAAACAACGGTATCCCCAAACCTGGCAAGCGTAACAAATTATTGATCGAACGGCAGCACAATAAACATCCACTTTTTTTGATAATGATATTTCATTTTTGTTCAGCAAATAAGTATAGGTTGTATTTACAGCAAATTTTGAGATATTTAACTTATTTAAGAAATGAGTCTTCAATTTGCAAAGGGGGGTCAGATCTATTCCCAGATAATTATAATAATTTACTATTTCCAAATTTTTTAATTCTATTTTCCATTTCTCGTTCTTTCCTAATTTTCCTCCATTGCGAAATACCATAATTTTTGTTTTTTTCCAAATTGACTGACAAATTCCACAAGCCACAGTATTCCGCAACCCTATTTATCATCATTTGAAGAACCTTAGGCTCCGGCGTGAGCAAAACGATATCATCTGCGTACATTAGACAGCGAATATTTACTCCTCCAACCCTTATACCACCACCAATGAAATAAAAAAAATCATTCACAAAGAGTGAAAATAACGCGGGTGAGAGCAAACAACCCTGCCTCAGCCCTACAGATGTTTTAAAAGCTTCCGTTACGCCACCACCAGTCCAAACAGAAGACTCAGTACATTTGTACATAGCCTGAAGGGCCTTAATGAATTTACTGGATATCCCCAACATATACAATTTATAAAAAAGCGAGTTTCTATCCGGTGAATCAAAAGCTGCCTTAAAATCAATGAACAGGCAATACAACTTGTGACGTTTCTTACTGATCTGAATTTTAATAATATTCAACAAATTAAAGATATTGTCAACAGTAGAATATCCCCTTCGGAACCCTGCCTGACATTCGTGCAATATTTTATTTTCTTCTGTCCACTGTTCTAATCTTAATAACAACAAACCAGTAAATAGTTTAGCTATACAGTCCGAAAATGATATTCCCCTGTAATTATTGACAACATTTAAAGCACCCTTTTTAAAGATCGGGAAGATTATAGATTGGGCAAAGCTATGCGGAATGTATGAATTTTCATATATTGAATTGAAAAAATTTAGCAGACATTGCAGAAAATCATCTGGACAACTTTAACATGGTGATTAAAGAAACAGTATGCATTTTTTCTTTCTAGACAAACTGATAGATCTTAAACAGGATAGATAGATTTAGCCTCAAATTATTTTTATTTGGTCAATGAATATTACGAGTACCAAGTTACATGACACTGTTTCAAATGGTCGACCAACTGAATTCGAAGCGAACGATACAGACATCGGATATTTTCTAAAAGAAGTAAATATTACTCAATAATATGAGTACCAAGTTTCATACAGTATTTCTAAATGGTCGTTCGAATGAATTCGGATTACTTCCAGGCATTTTATGCTATACTCACGGCTCGAAAGAAAGACATGTCCGTCTTCCGGTTGTAACCAAGACACTTCCTCATCAATTTGTACCTTAGAGAATATTTTTCTTCCTTCCTCAGGTCATGGTAATAATAATATCAGCCATCTGAGCCATCATTTCAGAATGTCTCTTCTTTTTTCTTTTTTCTCTATTATTTTTCTCATGCTTTTATTTATTCAGAATATCAGGATTACAATTAAGGAAATTTTTCGTAAAAGGAAACATTATGTGAAGAATTAATTTGGAATATTAGGATGGGCTATCTTTTTTCCCCAGACTGTAAAACTAGGATACTCAACAAATATAGCCAATATTTCAGTATTATGAAAAAATGGAAGTAGATCAACATCAAAATCACATCTTTTAATTTAGTACCAGGTAATCTTGGCTTATAGTGGAAATAAGATTGGAGAAGAAATTAAGACAAGAGCACCGACTTGAAACTTCAAAAACTGCTGAATTAGTTTGATCTATTGAAAGAAACAAACTAGGTAGCCATTATAAAGATAATATAAAACATAAAACGGTAAGGTTAGATTCCACTTTTTGAATTAGTGTAATCGATAAACATTGTCCAGGAAAAAAAGGCATGAAGAACATATCAAAGCTCATCTTTCAATATAAAGATATAGAAGTATGGACACATGCTAAGGTCAAGAGTTTGGAGAGCAGAATCAAGTGGTAAAAATAAAAAGTGGAATTACGGTTTCAAAAATATTTACAATTTGTTGAACAATATACCAGGAAGAACATGAAATAAGGTAGACCATAACTTAGGATAGATCAAAGTTATGGTCATAATAAAATGGGAGTCAGAGGACAGAAACTCTGGCAGATAACCAGAACCACTGGTTGGGCTCGATTAAAAAAGCCAAGGCTTTAGATGGATTGTAGGAGCAGGGTGTGTAGGAGAGAGTATATATTAAATTTAAAGTATTCACATTTATTTATTGAAAAGTTATTTATTCAGTACAAAACCAATATGAAAATAAATATTATCAAATGTTATGCATTACAAATTAACAGTCTAGTAATTGACATAAGCTATAGATGCCCTATAGATTTTATCGACAAAATAATACAGTAAAGTATTAGTAATACTCCATTAGTTTTATAATCTAGATAAATATAATAGATTAATAATAATAACCATTAAACAAACATAGCACAAGTTAACTAAATAGATAATAAATCAGAAACATAATAGTTATTGTTCAGTATATTTACACCTTAAAAATAAATTAAAACCTAAATATCACATCCTGTAAAATATAGAATGGTAAATAATATTTTAACTATGAAAAACAAGCAATAAATAAATTATACAACCTCTAATTCTATCTATATTAAAAATACAAATAACTGATCATGAAAATTAAAATGTAAAAAAAAAAAAAATGAAATATATATCACAGAAAAATTTAAACGTATTATGATACGTGTTTAATGCAAAAACATACAAACAATAGAAAAACTAATTAGTAATACTAAAACTCCTTAGTAAGTATAACACTCACACAAATATACTATCAATGAATATTAGGCAGTCTCGTCTTTCAAATATTTATATTACTTTAAAAAACTACAAACAATCATAGAAGAATATCAAGTTTAAAACTTGAAGTCTATAATTAAAAAAATTTTAAATCACATAAATTATGAAAATTTCAATATATATATAAATGCCTGTATGTATACATTAGATTGCACTTGTTCAAGTATGCTAGCAAAGAGGTACATTTCTTAACAGGGATTTAATAAGCAATATTTAAGAACCTCCACTAAAAAAATAATAACACAAATTATATGTATCAACTCTGAAACAAGATTTTCACAATATAATAAATGTATATATTTATCCATTCATAATTCCAAAAAGTGTTACAAAAAATTTCATACAAAACAAGGTATAACAATAGAGATCTTTAATTAACTATATGTATAACTTCACAAACACTGCTATAAAACAGCTATCCAACCAATATTCTTATGTTTCAAAAAATTATAATCAGAAACAAATAATAGAAAATATCATACGGAAAAATAAAATCCTTGAGTTACATGATTACACTGAGAACAAAGAAATGGAGTAGTAAGGTACAATAAATCAGAAAAAGTATAAAAAATTAAAAATTCTTCTAGATTATCCTTAATTTATTGATTATCTTAAAATGATATATTACTTACTAAACTCACCCATAATTACTAAATAAATTTTGATATTTTTAATAATTAATTCTATCAACAGAACCTGTCAAATCCTAAATCTATACATAGCTTACCATACAGAGGCACTCCTGAATAGAATAATATACCTACATAGAGTACCACACAACCACACAAATGTTAAATACATCAACTGTAAGACCTAAAAAGAAAAATAATAAATAAAAACGTTAGTTGCATAAATGATAAAAAATTAAAATCAAACTTAACTTAAGAATGGTGTCCAGCGATATAGGATGAAAAAATTAAGCATAATTCAAGGATCTCATGTCTGTAAAGTGTAAAATTTAAGACACTTTTCGTCAATTTATTGGATTAAATTTAATACAAAATCATAACCATAAAATGTTGTATTTTGTCGGCTCCTGATGACATACACAATTCGGACATGAGAGTGAATTTGAATAATTATAAAGGTTCTTTCTCTGTTTTATAAAGAAATATTGCTACCCAACTTTTTACACTGAGGGCTCAAGGTATCGTCAAAAATAAAAACAACTAAAAAATACAGCACAGAAATTTATAATTGAACGAGTATTCATTTTATCTTGCTAGGTTCGCATAAATCATTTTTCAAGATTCAAAACTTCAAGGCATCCAAGGTTGCTGGACACCCTGTTAACCAATATGAACAACAAAACTAACTAAACCTCTGAATTACTAATAAACTTTGTTTAGGAGTTGATTGAACATGATAAAAAAACAATTTCTTAAACAACACATTTTTTTAAATAATGAATAAAAGAATTTTTTTAACAATCTAAAAGTAAAAATAAATGTTGGTTTTCTATTTTCACGGTGTTTGTTAATTTCTGTATTTACAGAAACTACTGGCATTATATTAATCTTTTATCACTTGTTAACATAATAATCTTCTGATTGGTTTTATTTTAAGTTTCGTTAATTGAAAATGGCTATGGAACATTAATGGAGATACTTTATAACATTAATGGAAAGGGATATTTCAACTGCTGTTTTGCCAAGTTAGAAGTCACACGGAAAATCATTACATAGAAGGGAAACAGGTAATAAAGGTCTACTTGATATTATATTTTAAAAATTCAAAACTGGAGATATCAATTTGGGAAAAAAAATGGTAATAAAATAACAGGTTTAGAACCATCTTGAAATTTTGGGAATTTTCAGAGTTCAGGAACCTGAGACCGAACCCTACAGAGAAACTATTTACTGTTATTAGTGAAATGCGTTAGCGTATCAAGACCGAGATAAATCTTTAGGTATTGATCGCAATACAGTAAGACCTATTATAAATCTGAAAAATGATAGAAACAGCAATTTTATGCTGTTGCGGAGACAGATGCAGCTACTAGAAGCTACCAAAAGCCTCGGGCAGAAGATTACTTCTGATTTTGTAATGTATCAAGTGTACAAAGTTCAACTACTTGAAGGACCACTATTACAGTGATAATAGGCAGTAAAAAATGTATTGTGATCAGTTCTTATTTTGACAAAAACCATAATTTTAATAATGATCTAAACAAAATCTAAATAATTATTCAAAAATGTGTGAGTAAATTATTGCAATTATTTAATAACTCAATAAGCAATTATTGCAATTGATTCCACCAATCATACTTGTGGAATGAAATTAAAACTACATCTAAGAATTGCCGAGATGGGATCTTATATCATGGCTCTAAAAAAGCAACTGAATAAATTAAGAAAATAACATTATATCATAAGAACCTCAGGGAGAAATTTGATACTATAAAAACTTTATAATAAAACTGCAAAAATAATTTTCCATGGTAAAACCAGTCCAAGAAATGAAATAGGAAACTTCACAAATGGAAACAAAAATTATAGAAATTATTCTTCATTCCAAATGAACAGAAAAGTCAGCTATTGATTGTAAAGCCACTAACTAAAATGTAAAATATGATTTATAAAATTTCAAACCACAGTGCTTTGAATAAAAGACAAAATGCTGTCGCTTAGTAAAATAACCTTGAATTGGATACCAAAGCAAGGTCATGACAGCACCTGTATCCACCAAAGCGTGTCAAGAGCTACCATTATATTTAACTTTGACTACTGCCTCTTACCTGTTTGTCGCATTAGCAATGGCGACTTGGCCCTTAAAAAAAGGTTGGCCCTGTAGTAGGAAACACCTACTTGAGACCTTAGTCATTTAAATCACCCCTTTGGTTGGATTAACTTGGGGATCGGCCCTTCAATAATTTCATCTGATGTGGCCCATCTCATTACATTGGAAACACTTAATTTTAGAGCACACAATAATTTAATGCCTATCTTTCTCACAGCCCCCAACACTTATTCAGCTTAAACACAGAACAGCTGTGCAACCAAAATCCTCGCTCTGCATATTATAGCAGTGTCTTGGACCCATCATAAATTTTTTTTTTTTTTTTGCCATGGATCCTTCATCTTGAAGCATTCACTCATCCTGTCCCTTCTCACACCCATTCTCTCACAGGGGCATCCAGCCAAAGTTGGAACATGCCCAGAACTACTCTTAGGCATCACTGCTACCGTCCCAGCTGTTTGCTCATCGGTTGGAAAATCATCTAGTAGAAATGCCAGCATCCATATAGTAGCTCTTCTTAAAGAACTCTTTAACCTCCTTCCAGTCCCTGCAGTCTTTAAGCTCCTTTCCATGGATCCACAAATATCTTTGGACAAGAGAGCATCCTTCCTATCCCAATCACTCCATCCACTTCTGTTCGTAACTCTACCAAACCTCTCCAGGTTGCAGGGATTTGCTGGTCTATTCTTCAAGGTTGCAGGGACTTTCTGATCAATTCTTCAATCCCCTTTGTGTGGAGATGGTCGGGTGCTACCATCCACTAATGCTTTGAGTTATTCATTTTCTAATCTCAGTTATGCGATTTAGCTTTGTGTTGTTCCAATTACAGGAGGCACTCAAGCTCCGCCAACTTGTTAGTATGTTATATGAAATCTTCTTTCTTCTATCATGGAGAAACAATTATAAATATTAATACTAATACAAATATAACTCCTAATCTATGAGCGTTAGCAACCAAAATGTGGCACTAATTTCTAGAGGATGTCAATAAAAAGAAATATATGTACATATATACACAATAACACCGATTTATTGTGTCTAAAACTAATAAAACACATTCGCCTGTAAAAGGGCGAAAACATTAAGGTAACCTACATTAAGGTTCGTACACACTGGCAATGCGATCCGCATGCTCTCTCTATTTGTGCAGGATTTTGAAGCAGAGAATGAAAGAAATGCGCATGGAGCATGACAATCCATCTCCTGTCGGATTTTTCAATGAGCACTTTCCGATTTGGACGGTAGCATAATAAGTTTGTTGGTTTTCATGCGCATGTGCTCAACATAATTGAAAAGTTGAACTAAAAGACTATATTTCAATTAATATCCTGATGTTATTATATTTTTATGGAGAAGTTGGTTGGGGTGCGGTGTTGTGGAAGTTATGTTTTATTGTGTGCCAACTTTTCGGTCTATGTTGTACGCCTTCATCAAGGCTAAATAGAAAACCAAGATAACAACCAACATAATATAACATTTTTGAAGAATAAAACATAACAAGATACAAATAATAAGGATGGAAAAATATCGATAATAAAGTCGGCAAGAAAAATAGAAAGTATGGCAATATTAAATTCATGCCTCAGTCCCTAATCATAACAAATGACTCCTCTCAAAAGCATGTACATCCAATAAGTATCCTTTCCTGTCAATCAAAAAACTGATAAACAAAATCAATCCCTAATATATTCCCAAATTTTCAATTTTTTAAAACAATAATAACTTGTTATGGTCCATTCCCATATCCCACCATCCACTCTTATCTCCATTATCAATACTAACATCTAGTTAGCTTTTTAATATCTGTTATTATATTTTTATTTCCTATTCATTTTAAATATATATATTTTTTTAAATTTTATTTATTTATTTTTATTCCTTGTTTATTTTTGTTTCTGACAACTGCTTGTTTAATTAAGACATAGTTATATTTAAATCAATAGGTTGAACCAATCCTTCATATCAATAGTTTTAACCATAACTTAAATATTATTTTAGGTTTATAACTTAAATATTACTGTAGGATATTCTATTATTAGACATGTATAAAACTAATCTGCAAAATGACTACTGAATGTTTGCAGGTTTTCTATGAATCGCCAGATGAGTGTTTAAATTAAAAATTTTAATGCACACAGGGCGAGCGTGCTCCAAGCTCATTGAGCAGATCGCTAGAGTGTACGCACCTTTATTAATGTAATAAATCTACATGAACCATTCTTCAGAAATATGGTTTAATTATCTTATCACATTAAGCATGAACCATGCCCAGAAATCAAACAACCCAAGCTCAACCTTCTCAACTGTTTGTGCCTCCAATTATTATAGCCACATATTATATTTTAGTTACCATAATCTCAATTTATAATACCACCCCACTCACAGAATTTAAACTAAAAGTGTTACTGTCGTCCTTTTTATATTTTGTTCTTTATTCACGCATTAATTTTTTTTTATTCTGATTTATTGTTGAAATTTCCTTTATTAAGTTTTTCTTTATATATTTTGAATTGTACCATTTTTGTTTACTTTTATACTGTTGTTCAATATAGTTTTTCATGATAGGTATTGTTTTGTTTTATCTATTATTAACTTTGTTTATCAAATGATTGAATTTAAATGATTTGAAAATATTTTAACAATTAACATAATTGGTCAAATCATGTAATATGCTTGTATGCATATATAAATGTTTACTGCTATACAAAAAATGAATAGTTGATTTGAGAAAATCATAAGTCATTGAGAACAAATTTTTGGAAAACAACAAATAACAGTGCAAAGCATAATGGTTCAATGCAACCCTAAATGACTAATAATTAAAATTTCATTGAATTTGAACTAATTATAATACCAATTAAAACATTAAGAGTCATTATGGTGTTAAAATTAAAATTAAAATTTGCTTGACTTATAGGATTTCTCAAATCAATCAACTTTACAGATCAATAATTACTAATAAATACACAAAAAAGTGTTTATTTATAATAAAATTATTAATAAAGTACATTGAGACTAGATTAGTCAGCTTCTGATTATTTATTCCTTATATATAACGGACTCAACTTAACTGACTTAATGGGTTTCTTAACTAAATGATAACTACCCACCATTACAAACAGCGAAAATGTGGCGGAATTATGGGGCTGTGCTCCAAAAACACGTGTCTATCTCAACAGAATGGAAATCTGTCAAATTTTAAATATCCCCAAAAAGTGACTTATGGGGTTCTCAACTCAACGATTCAACTATAATTGAATCAAAATAACTAAGTAGAAACGTGTTTATCACCACAACAAAGAAACAAATATTAATTAATGCTTGATAAACAACCAAAACGATTGATAAAAACTACTGATTTTATTGGTAAACTTTAATTACTTTAAACACTGTAATATTGCAAATAAAAATTACCTCTGAGCTAATGCTAGCTCATAACCTCCTTTAGACTGCATTTGCTTTTGGATAGCCCTTAACTGAGAATTGACAAGTTCAAGGTCACCAGACCCAATATGACCGGTATGCTGGAAATTAGTAGGTTCACCAATCATGGATCTGTCAATCCTAGCATGTCTTTGATTTCTTTTCTGAAACAAAAAAATCATTTAAAAAACATTCCATTTAATTTATCAAATATTGATGAAGTATTAAAAATAACGAGGTACCTAAAATAAGAGAATTAAGAGTTAAAAGTATGAAAAACTTTGCTTCTTATAATATTTTTACTTAAAACAGAACTCCTTAAAAATTAAATGCACGTACAAGAGCAAAAAAAATTGTTTGGTGCCTAGAATTTTGGAAATGAGTTTGTTGAGTTTGTCAAACATATACAAGCCTGGACATCCAATGATTTTAAGCCATCCTTCAGATCATCGTTTAATTATAACAAAAATAATTATTTTAGATTATTGTTAACCTTAAAGTGAGTAATAATGACAGAATAATTGAATTTTATTGTGCTTAAAAAAAATTATAATATTAAATCACTTCATAACTTTTAGCAAATATGAGCTAATATCTTTGATTTTAGCTATATTTGGGGCGCTGAATCTAAATATGAAATCAGTTTTTTTTTTATCAGCTCTACTTTTTGAGATAAGTGTGAAAAAAGAAGTAAAACCGCCTGCTAGACTCGAGCCACTTCCTTCCTGCTTGACCAGGCGGGAATCCCCACTTCATCGCTGGGAATCCCATCCTTCATTTCAATGCTTCAACTAAATTTGAGGTCAGTTTGTGAGTTTTAGCCCTGCAGGATAGATTGAAGTTGATAAAAAATGAGTTCAAGTAGAAGAAGTTGAGTACTAGGTTTTTACAAAAGTCCTTGTGCATGAACACAACCCTTAATTCCAACACTCATAATTAATCCTATAAGAATGTTTTTGTTCCCACTAATTATGCCAATGTTTACTTTGACTAATCCTTTAATACCTTGTGACTTGAGTTGGCTTACTGGGGTCATTTATTTACATTTTTAAAATGCACATGCAATGTCAGAAGGAAAAGTTGTGATTCGCGGTCTTCTGAGACATTACTGGAAAAAAGTTTAAGCGCAGAGGCAGCTGCCGAAGAAATTTGTGCCATAGAAAGAAAGTCAATTATCCATCGACATACTGGCGGCAGTATGTTACTTTGGCTGAGGTGTTTCAACAATGGGAATTTGAGCCTTGCAGATGAATCCAGATCAGGTCGCCCATCAGTCATTGATGATGAGGTTCTTCTTGAATGTGTGAACCAGGACCCACATACAACTACTCTTGATTTATCGGCCATTATAGGGGCTTCGAAAGCCAAAGTGGCTCATCATCTTAAAAACCTGGGCGTACCGAATTTAAGACCAAGGTCCGACACACATGACTTGACAGTGGCCCAAGCCCAGCAGCGAGTTGATATGTGCAAAATTTTGCTTAAAAATCCTAAAGATGACAGGTTCTGGAAAAAAATTATCGCAAGTGACGAAAAGTAAATATTTTTAAAAACCCTAGCAAACACAAGCAGTGGGTATGGCCAGGTGAAGCTGCACACCCGAAGGTTCGCCAAGATCAGTTTGGGAAAAAAATTATGCTTTGTGTTCGGTGTAACTTCAAAGGTGTTTTGCATTTTGAGCTTGTTCCTGATGGTCGGGCAGTGGATTCAAACCTTTACTATGAACATCTAGAGAGTTTATGCAGTTTTGAGTGCTAAGTACCCCGCTTTGGTCAACAGGAGCCAAGCCATTTTAAAACATGGCAATGCCCCTGCACATCTTTCTTGTTTGACCAAGGAACAATTATCGGAACTGCAAGTAGTAAACGTTTTGCCCCATCTTGTGTATAGCCCAGATATTGCACCATCAGATTATGGTTTGTTTAGATCAATGGCTCATTTTTCAAAAGATCAGATCTTTGATGATTACGAGAACGTAAAAATTGGATGTGAAGAGTTCTTTGCCTCAAAATCAAAGGAGTGGTACCGACATCAAATCCAATTACCGGCAGAAAGATGGGTGAAAGTAGTTGAAAACAATAGACTTTACTTTGAAGAGTAGTATTCAATTATGTTTAAAATATTTAATCTGAAATAAAGCTATACTAATGCACAAAAGAAGCTTCTGAATTACTTGCTTCCAAGTTAAACAACAAAAATTTGCTGTAACAAGGAACCAAAAATACTTTTTATCGTACAAGAGAAAAAGGTCCGCTACCATTCTTTTCTCCAGAAGAAAATATTGTATTTTGTCACGATACTAGAGGACTCCTGGAAAAAATGATTCTTCCTGAATATTTTCCAGATGATTGGTATTTATTTGGTATTGTTCTTCTACACAATGGGAACAAATATGGTTCAATAATAATTGCTCATTCAAAGACAATGAAAGAAACATATAGCACCATAGCTTTGGTCTTGGAGAAGATAAGGTATCGTGAACATCAAGTGGTGATTTGTGTGGACTTAAAAATTTTAAACTTTCTCCACGGACAGCAAAGTCGCCACACCAAATATCCTTGTTTTTTGTGCCTCTGGAATAGCAGAGACAAAAAACACTACTAGGTTAGACAAGAGTGGCCTAAGAGAGAAGACATGGGCGTTGGAGAAAATAACATTATTAACGAAGCCTTAGTTGAACGAGAGAAAATCATCTTTCCTCCACTGGATATCCAGCTGGGCCTTATGAAGCAGTCTGTACAGGCTCTTGATATGGACGGATCATGCTTTGCATTTATAGAGAAAAAAAGGCCTCACTTGAGTAAGGAAAAAATTAAAGCAGGAATATTTAACAGACCAGAATGAAGAAAATTCATTAAGGATCATGCCTTCCTAAATTCCATGAATGAGGCTGAGTGGAGATCTTGGACTTCATTTGTTGCAGTTGTCGGAAATTTTCTGAGCCAATGAAAAGTAGAAAACCATGTTGATCTGGTAAACGATATGCTTAAAAAATTCAAATCCCTTGGGTGATACCTGAGTAATGAGGTGCACTATTTACACAACCACTTAGACCGTTTTCCTGAAAATTTAGGAGACAGCAATGAAGAGCAATGTGAAAGATTTCATCAAGATACTAAAATTATGGAGGATCAGTATCAAGGAAGATGGGATACACACATGATGGCAGATTATTGCTGGAGTTTAGAAAAAGACTGTTCCAGGATATATTCAAGAAGATCACGAGAAAGTAGCTTCCAAAGTGTCAAGTGACTAAGTTGGTTTCATCGATGACTTGGTACTATCTTTGTATATATAATAATATATGTGTAATATAATAATATTTGTATAATATATAATTTGTATAATAATTTGTATATTTGTATAATAAAATAATATTTGTGTAATTTAATAATAAAAATTTCATGTTTAATTTTTAGATTTGATTCATAGATTTAACCTAATATAACGTAAAACATATATTCCACTAAAATGTTATATCTTAGAAATTTGACCTCCAAGGCAAAAACTAATGCCATATTTGAATTCAGAGCACCAAATTCATATGAAATCAGCTCCAAATACCCAGGCACCAAAACTACTGTTGGCCTGTGTTATTGTTATGCAATTAGAAATTTTTAACAACAATCTGAAAAAGAATCAAAAAATATAACAGTAAATGATATCATTATAAAATATGTACTGAGCATTACAGAACCAGATATTCATCCAAGTCTTGAAGAAGCACTGAGGTTCCTATAGTAAGAAAAAATATAAATAAATAACATACATATAGGACACAGGGTGCAACCCACTACCATACAACACACTGCAGTAGTAGTAGTAGTAAAGTAAATTTTATTTCACAGTAAATAAAATACAATAATAACAACAATGTTTCAACACACTGCAGTATTTCTGAGGCTACTAACATTCAGCATCATAATTTAATAAGTCTGATTAGCTTCAGGAGTACTATTTAAATGGTATTTTTTCGGTTTTTGTATCATTGCAGTGCTAGTTATAATAAAAATTTCTAAAGAAGTAGTGCAGGTCCCTAAAGTAATGTAGCCATAAGAAACTATAGGTAGCAGTCTGTTAGTCTCCAGCTGCAAAAGGCCATCTGAATAAAAAACAGGAAAAAGATAGGGACGATCGCTTTTACAGTCAAAGACCTGATCAAAGGAGATAATATCTAATGTACATCTTCATTATATCAGCCACAAGTTAACTTTTACATGTATTACTGAATGGGGTATGTAAGACTAATTCTTTAAGGAACTTAAATCGAATATTATTACTTCGAACATTCATTCTGTGCACAGTTCAAAATCAAGTTAAATTTTATGGCCTTCGAAACATATAGATATAAGCAAAGATAAAACCTACAGAATTTAACCAAATGTAAGATAATTCTCACAATATAATCAATGCAAGAAGTTAAATAATACATGCAAAATAAGCTTAAGTATTATGTAATAAATATAATCATAATTGATAAGCAAGATTTATACCTGCTGAGGAGGTTGATTAATGCAACAAGAGAAAACCTGAAACCATAAATCACTACAAAGATCTCCAGATTGGTAGCCACTTGCCATTGCTGCAACAAAAACCTCACTTAAGTGCCACTTTAATTACATGTTATTAAATTTTCAAAATAATTCCTTAATTCATATTATTTTTCTAAACTTTAATTTGCATTAAAAACTGAAAAATTGTAAACATTGATTTATTAAGTCATAGTTAGTTTTTAAACACGTTTGGGGGTCACTTCCAACAAAATCAAATATGTGAGTAACAATTATTATCACTGAGTCCTCCACCACCTTTTATACTGCAGATAGATAAATGATTTTTATTTACGTAATTCTCTCATTCATTTACATTATTTACAAAACACCCAATACTGGAGCCTTCTGTACTATAATAATAACACTATCATTCAGCACATATAAGTAATATAGCGAATATAGCACAGCAAAACCTTATAGCAACATGGAACAGATTGGTAACTTTATGATAAAATGCTATCAGAGAAAAACTGGTACAACTTCAAAATCAGGACGTCTAATCACTGGCTCGGGCCGAACTTACCCGAAGGTCGCCGTACTATCACTCTCTACCACCATTTGTGCTAACTGCTTTTTATTCAATTCTAAAATTCGTATTCATTGGAATTATTATCCTCTAGTTCAATCCTTATCCAGGCTCTACACATCCTTAAAATCCACCACAAAGGTTGAAACAGCAATGGCCACGAGATCTGCTGTAAAATAAACTCGATATTTGGAGTTCTGGCCATGGCCAGATCCTCCACTCATGTTCAGAGTGTTTGCGTCTTTAGCTCTCTTACTCAGCCTCTAATGGCGGTGAGAGAGATAGGCTGGAATCTCAAAGAGTCCCGCTTTACTCCTCACATGTGGGGGATAGAATGGGTTAGGGGATCCTCAAGCCGAGTGAGTAAATATTGTATATGAGTATGGATGTGATTACAGTCTTTATTCTATTATTCAATCTTAGTTCCATTTAAACTATTTTACTTTCATATATTTATTTTTTAATGTGTTTCGATAATGTTTTTATATTATTTTGATACGAATGTGCCCAATCATCATTATTACTTATGGCCCAAGATTGTGGCAAATTGTAATATTTATCAATAAATAATTAATTTTAAAAAAATAGTACTGGCCATAATGAAGCATCGCCCCTCGGGCCGAGCCTAGCACAAAACCAAGGCATTGCTTCGCCAATTCTTTTAGCCTGGACCCTCGCATCTCTAGGCCTGAGAAAGTCGAGATATATAAAAATCTTTTTATAAATCTCATTTTCACAACAATCATAATTTAATTTCTTTAATTGTTCATATAATTCTGTGGTGTTTGGGTAAAGGGGTAATACGTACAAGTCATTTTTTTGCGACAATGGGTTTAAGTTATATTTTGTTCTTTCTAATGAGCTTTACCTTTGAGAAAAAGGTATATTAAACAGTACTGATATTCCATGTCAAAACTGTTTCATAGCTTTGAATCCTTTTTCTCAAAGGTATAAGTCATTATAAAGAACAAAATATAACTTAAACCCATTGTCACAAAAAAATTGGTTGTAACCCTTTACCCAAAAACCACAGAATTAGGTGCTTTATAAATATTAAAATTTGTACCATATTTTCTAATAAAATAGCAAATAATATTCTTTTGAATATTTAATTTTTGTGCTACTATTACTTTTAATTTAATGCTCAAACTATTGTTTTGATTCTACCTTATTTAATTATTTATTTAAAATGTAGTAGAAATCCACTGATGTAGCCTAAATCGTGGGATTTCTTGCACCAAAATTAGTTTGAGACAGCATTGGAGTAGTACAATATTATTACCATACAAACATCAATTGATTATATTTTAATTCAAAAAAACTAACTGGAAGCAATAAGGCAAGTAAAGAAATGCATGTTTGGTTCCTGATTAAAATATTTCTAATGTTGTAGTATTTTGTTTTTGCAAGTAGTTTTCCAATTCTTTGAAAACAATTCAAAGAGACACTGTTGCATTAAATAAGTAGTTTCTTGAAAAGTAGTCCATCTCTAATTCTTAATAAAATTTCCTGATTTTAAAATTAAATTAGTAAAGATTAAAATTTCTTATAATCCTTAAACAAATGATGGAATTCACCATTGTGATTACGCCTCCTATGAAAAAATGAACACCAATCCTTTTTTATTCGTGATAGAGCCAAAAATAATTGTATGGCATTGAATCCAATATCTTCATCAGAAGATGTTTCATTCATCACGATGTTTGAAACTCTGCTGAAGAAGCAGATAGATAGGGTCATGGTGGTGCTCTGATGTGGCCACATCTGGAGCTAGGGGCGAGGATGCATGGGTAAGTATGAGGGTTGATTTCTAATGGAGGTGTGAAGGTCAGTGTACTGTTGTGGGCGAGGCCTAAGGATATTGTATAAGTAGATATACTACTTTAAATAAGCATTACTAAAATTAATTTTTTTTGGTCCAATGCATTCTTATTAAGTTGAATATAACAGAAACTACTTAACACAAACATATGCTATGAATGAAAATTCAAAACTATTATAATAAAAGCATAAAATACTGATTACAATCATTATTCAGTTCAGTGATTAAACTGTAGAAAATTCTTGAAACTTAAGACAAGCTGAATTATTGAAGCACATTAAATGACTGCTGTTTAATGAAAAAACAATGAAATTAATAGTTGTGAAGACTTCCAGTACCCAAATTATGTGATTTAAGAAATTCATAATGAAGAATGTGAAGATAAACATATTTAGAAGTGATTATTATCTTTTTTTAAATTGACATTTAAAGATATCCATAGTTTTTAAACATACGAATAAATAATTATTAATTAAATTTTTACAAAAGATTTTTTTAACTAATAAAACAACAGTTAGTAAATGTTATTAGCCTACATATTTGGTAAAATAAAAACTATGGCTCCTTTTGCGATATGAATTTGTGTAAATTTACCAAGATTGGGAAGCTGGGCCCAGGGGTCAGGAGTTACGTGCTTTACCCATTTACCTATCCCATTCCATTGCTCTACTAAATAAATTAATAAAATAAAAGTTAATTCATTTTAACATAGATTGAGGGCAGACATTACAAGTATTCGACAGATAGGAGAATTGCAGACAAGGAATGGAAAGAATTCCACAAGGGTGTAGCACAGATAATGAAGGATTTGTCAAATACAGCAATATTTGATTATACAGATTAAAGGGGGAGAGCCTGAATTGCAGGAGTTAATTTAGGATTTGAAATGAAGCCATTGGAAGATATAAGAAGGGTGGTGTTATTAGAAAATAAGATAAATGAAGGATGTAAGAAAGTCAGGGAAAGGTACTTTGACACTAATAGTATTGTGAAATTTGGTAATCTCTTTGGATCCCAAAAATGAATGAAAGAAAAAATTTTAAATTGTGTTAATAGCAGATTTTTCACATATGAAATATGTACCTACAAATGAATACATTATATTTCTTATTTTGCGGCAAAGTGACTAATAATATTCATTTTGGATAAGTACTGATAAAGTCGTTACAAATCAGAGTTAACTTTTGAACCTTACGATAGTCCATAGTCATCAACTTCACCTCAGTTGAGTTAGAAACCCTTAAGGTGGTCTTCGCTAGTGGAAGATGGGTAGATAAAAATTGTGGAAATTTAACTTTTGATGAAAACCCCACAACATCCCTACTAACAACTAATAACATTAAGAAAAGGGTATATCAGCTAGTGTAGGCTAGCTACTTAAATAAAAATGAAAGTATGACAGTTGACAATAACATAACATCAGCATTTATAAGCAAAGCAGTAAAAAAAAAAAAAAAAAAAGAAATGAAGAGATATGAGCCAGAACGTCCAATGGTAAACCAAATTAATAAAAGTAACATGTGAAAATAAAAATACAACCTCATATAAAGACTTTAGCTACAAGCTGAACCCAAGATTAACCTCAGATTAGGAAAAGATTGATAAGCAGGAATGAAATAACCGCATTGTGGACAGGAAATATTAATATTAAACATGATCAAGGATTTCTGAATAAATCACTTAATAATGCGTAACTTACCTCAGTAGTAAGTGAAGATGATATATTCAGTATAAAAAAAGAACTTTCAAGAGAAACGAAAAGAAATCAAATTGTTCCTGATACTAGAAGCAAAACATTAGTTGTCACACTTCCTTTCAAGTGTATTGGGCATAACTGGAACAGAAAATGATAATAAATAGCTTATATCTATGGATAATTTAGTAAGTAAATTTAATGGTATAAAATAGTAAGATACGTGCCAATTTTATAAAAGTTTAACAAATGATTTTACCAAACCAAAAATTCAAGAAAACACACATAGCAACGGCCAGTTCAAACCTGTGTCCTAAATACTAACAGAGAATGGCAATCATGAGGTTATAGCAAAGAGGTATATGGGGTCAAATTCAGGTTAACAAATAAATACAGAAAGAAGTAGAAGAATGTGGAGCGATTTATAACATCATCATCATCATTGTCTATCCTCTATGAACCGCATTAAGCAGTGTGAGGAGGAAGTCTACAGAGCCCTCTCCAGCTCTGCCGGTCCTCTACAAGACGCCTTCTGTCATTCCATTGAAGTCCTCTTCTCTGGAAGTGGCTCTTTACCTCATCTTCCCATTTTCTTCTTGGCCGCCCTTTTCCTCGCTTGCCCTCAACTTTAACTCGATAGGTTTCGCTAGCGATTCTGCTTGGTTCCATCCTCAGGAGGTGCCCTAGCCATCTTAGTTGACTTTCCTCTATTATATCGTTTGCCGACTTAACATTGAGGTTCAACCTGATGGTGTTGTTGCGTATTCTATCTCTTCTTGTTTTTCCTTCGATCTTTCGAAGAAATCTCATTTCCGATGCCTGTATTCTCGATCGATGTTTCTTTGTCAGCGTCCATGATTCTGACGAGTACGTTAAGATGGGCAGAAATGTCGATCGGAATACAGCCACTTTTGTTTTCTTTTCCACCTCTCGCCTGCTTAGAAAACCTCTCTTCACTGCTTCAAACATCCTGCCCGCAGCTGCGATTCGTTCAGTCACTTCCGAATCGATATATCCATATTCATTAAGGTGCGCACCCAGGTATTTGAAGTTTTCTACCTGTTCGAGGATTTCGTCTTCGACTCTGATGACGCGCATGTTTCTCCTGGGTTTCTTCCCAACCCTCATTAGTTTTGTTTTCGCAGGGTTCATAATCATGTTAATCTTCAGCAGTTCTTCTTTCAATTTATTAATATTGTACTGAAGATTCCTATCAGTGTCGGAGAAAATGACAATGTCATCGGCGAATGCAAGTAATGAGAGGCTAACTGGTCTCAGATTGGCATATCCTAGGTGATATTTCCGCATTTTCTCTTTAGCCCTCCGAATAGCTGAGTCCATAACTAAGATAAACAAAAGTGGGCTGAGACTACAACCTTGCCGGATTCCTATGGTAGTTTCGATTTCCTTAGAGGTGCAGTTGGCAAATCTTACCACGTTTCGTGTTTTCTTATAGAGACTCTCAACCGCCAGGATATGACCATGATCGATCCCTTTTTCTCTTAAGGCCTCTAAGATATCTGACTTTCTTACTCGATCAAAGGCTTTTGTATGGTCAACAAAGCACACGGACATTTCCCTTTCTTTTTCAAGTACTTTTTCGAAGACCTGTCTCATAGCAAAGATAAGGTCTTGGGTGCTACGATTTTCACGAAAGCCGTACTGTTCCTCTTCAAGCAATCCTTCGATTCTTCTTCTTATTCTCTTTTCTAGAATCTTAGAGTAAATTTTACTTGGTACGCTTAAGAGAGATATACCTCGGTGGTTGTTACAATCTCTGTTATCTCCTTTCTTAAAGATAGGGACAATGACGGCTACTTCCCAATCTTTCGGTATTTTCTTTTGCTTCCACACTAAGTTTAACAGATAAAGCAAAATTTCTTTTCCTTTGGCCCCCATGTATTTTAGCATTTCAGGAGTTACTCCGTCGCTTCCTGCGGATTTCCCGAGTTTCATACTACAGAGTGCTTCTTCCAGTTCGTCATCATCAATAAAATCATCCTCTTCCCAGGGTCCTATCTCTCTTTTCTCTTCATCTATGGAGGGCGTTTGTCCATTCTCATTCAACAGATCTTGGAAGTACTCCCTCCACCTTTCCATTATATCATCCTTCTGCCTGAGAATGTTTCCTTCCTTATCTTTGACGAATTTCAGGATTGGTGCTCTTTCCTTTCTTAATCCCTTGAGGACTCGATAAAATAACTTTTGATTTTGGTAGAAATCGGATTCTAATTTTCGACCAAACTCTGTCCAGGTAATCCTCTTGGCTTCTATAACTTTATTTTTAGCCTCAATTCTTTTCCTCTTGTACTTTTCGTAGTTCTCCGGTGTTTTGTGCTCGAGGTATTCTTTCCAGAGGGTCTTCTTTTCTCTTATTACTTTTTTAACCTCATCAGACCACCACCACCATGTTGGCCTCCAATTCTTTTCTTTCCACAAACCAATGTCGCTGCATCCAAAATTATCTTCTTTAAGTATAACCAGCTCGTTTCTACGTCATCCGAATCCCACGGGTAGTCCAAATCACTGGCCATTCTTTCTATTTCTTCCTGGTAATAGGTAGCGATTTCATCTTCTTCTTTCAACCTATGTGCCTTCACCACTTCTGGTTGGATCCTTCTTGCGTTCTTTCCAGTCTTTCTCTCTCCTTTCCATACCATATCCATCTTTAATAGGTAGTGGTCGCTTCCAATTTCAAAACCTCTTTTAACTCGCACGTCAATCAAATCTTTGAGAGAATGTTTCTTAACTAGAAAATAGTCTATTACCGACTTTTCGTTCCTGTTTGGTTCCTCTCTTGTAAATTTATGTGCGTTTTTATGAGGGAATTTGCTATTAGCGACAATCATTCCATTGCTGGCACACAATTGGAGTATTCTTTCCCCATTATCGTTTTTAAATTCTTCTCCATGTACACCTAAAACATCCGGCCACAACTGTGAATTTCTTCCAACCCTGCCGTTTAGGTATAACAATTGAAGAAAAACCTCGAAAAATTGTGAGAGTCTGCTCAACTGCGTAGAATTGCTAATTCAAACAGCATAATGACCTGTTGAACAGACAATATTAAAAACAAAAAAAGAGAGAGAGAGAGAGTGAGAGAGAGCTAGATCGGTAAAGAAAAATAGATAATATAATTGAAAGACAATTTTAAAAAAAGTTGGGCCATAAAATTGACAAAATAAAGCCCAGACATGATACAAATGATTACATAGGATTCCTAGTGAGTCCAGAATAATGGTTTCCGCCATGCTATGGAAATGATACTTTTTGAAGCCCAGCTTCTCCAAAAAACACTTGTTGCTAGCAGGATGGTTCCTCTACTTCTGAACCAACGCCCTTTCACTGAAAATCGCCTTTCGCCTAATTCCTCTCTAAACTCGTAGGTAAGGAATATACATTATATAAATGTTTTCTACTTCTGCTTATATATTGATGCCTTGCTCCTGATCATTCGTTTCAAACCTTATTGTAGGATTTACTATTAGTACTTCCTTTTCTGTCGCACTAAACCTTGCTGAATCATCCTCATTCAGGCAAAAAACAAAAATCGTTATCAGACCACCTATATTTACGATGGCACTACGAGATACTCTTAAAGACAACAAACTTTATATTGTGTATATTAAAAATGAGTTTCGTGCATACCTGACAACGGACGAAGATTGTAGGTGACGTGAGTGAAAACAACTGAGCAAGTACTCATATCCAAACAGCCAAAATCATTAGGAACTTTCATAAACAGTGCTCATGTTATTTTTATGACAACTCCTATCTCACAAAATCGATGTATAGGTTTATTCGTTAGTTGTTTGATGGCGGCGAGAGGAATACAAAAGTTAGGAGGATAGAGGGTGAGCCAGCACGCTTCGTGCATGTGCTCAGCCGTGGAGGGGAAAAAGAAAAAAAATCATGCACCTTTCAGGTACGCGCGAGTAACGAAAGTTAAGAAAATAGTACTCGTTGTCGTGCATCATTTTATAGACCGAGCATAGAACCATTCTAGAGGACCTCAAAAACGTAATGCTATAACTGCCAGGAATTTGCCACTCTTTAAATCATTGTGCAGAGAAGTTTGGTGTTATTTTCTACAATCATCCATATAACACTAAAGTGGTGACCCCGACGTGATTACGAGTGAGTAGGCTATTTAGTTAATATTAAATAGCAGAAATGACCAATGACAAAGAATTTGATGGACGAATTGGTGACCATATAGAAGAAACAGGTCGAAGAGAAAGAGACGGAAGAGAAGTCGATACCCAACGCTTTATCTCGGCGACCTCAATTTTGTAGAGAGGAACCGGTCCTGTGGTTTATGCAAATCTAGACAGTATTCATCTCCTGCAAAATAAACAATTCGAAGACGAAGCTCCAAATGATTATCGCACAGTAGGTTAATCTGGCATGTAATCCGCCACCCACAGAGCCATACGAGAAGCTTAAAACCGCCTATTCTCCAGTTTCGGACACTTTGACAGTGCTCGAATCAAGAAGCTATTATAGGAGCAAAGGTTAGGCGATCAGTGGCCATCCCAGTTTCTCAGATAGATGCAGCAGCCAGCCAGCTGTCATATGGTCCCCGATAGCATTCTCAGCACATTGTGGCTCTGAGGGCTACCGGAGGGGATGTAAACAGCTCTAGCCGCTACAGATGTCACCGACACAACAAAGCTGTCTCATATAGCTGCCCCCCCTCCCCCCGGTAATCTTATTATAGCGATATAACCGGAGCCAACGGCAAGGAGAATGAGTGACCAGGGAGCAGCGATAAATCGCCCAACCGTGGAGGTGGCAGCTCTTAAAGCGCAAATGAGAGCCAGGACGAGTCGGCGGGAGAAAAAAATGCCCAGCCGGAATCGCAGGGCCTCAAGAAGCAAAAGATTGTTCGCTTCGACTTTGTTCTCATCATGAGCGATTCAAAGAAAAGATTACCAAGTGCCGCCAGCCCTGCGATTGGAAGCCGGCTAGGGTGTTAAACTAGTCGCAGCGACGAACGAGGCGGGTTCTGAGGTCACCACCATCGACTATTTATCGCCTACGAAAAGTTCGGTTTCAGATATCTGGTGGATACAGGAGCCAACCTATTTGTCTACACCCTATCTACCCGATGAAAAAGGAAAACTAAGCCTAACCAGGAGTTTACACTGTATACGGCAAATGGTACGACCATTCCTACGTACGAGAACGTGGTTCAAAACCTCGAACTGGGGCTCCGTCGTAAGATGTGGCGATTCGTGGTGGCGATTCGTGGTGGCGAACGACAATCATCCCATTATTGGCGCAGATCCATTATAACACTATAATATGATGCTAGATCTCATCGGATGTCAGCTGGTGGAACAGACGACGGGGCTAACGACACGTGAAAGATTAGGGAAGGTACCGGTGCCCACTACATATTGTTTATTTTATATATTATCATTGTACTGTTAGTTTTTACATATCTTTCAGTGGCAAATCCGTTTGAAACCTCTCGCCAGCTGTGGTGTTTTGGTTGGTGGTTAGCTTGGTGCTATGGTTAAAAACTTCTTTTTTTATTGATTGATATATAGTTTGCTCTCGATCTGGAACTTTTTATTGGCTATTACATTCTGTCTTACGATTGGATAATAAAGAATTGTGAAGATAAATTTGGTGTTTTTTTCTACAATCACCCTTATAACACTAAAACTTCATTCGAAGAATGTTGACGCCTCGGATAGTTCACCCAAAACGCTTTTGGGGTGACTAATGGAGTTCTAGTCTTTCAAATGGAAACTACATATCTAGTGAAAAAGGAAAAGCTAAAAGATATCTTCGCTTACTTAGCATAACGGTCTGTGGCAAGACTCAAGAGGAGCACATCAAGAGGATATTAATTAAAAGGATTTTATGACTGCTGCATCGAAATATCGTTAAAAATGGATAAGTACTCTTTGTCTGAAATCTTTATTCATCTTTTCGGTTACGTGATTAGTCATAAATCAATCCAACCAGACTCTGGTCGCCTTGAACCAGCTAGAAATCTTCTGATCCCAGTAAATTCCTCTTCTCTGCGCAGGACTCTTGGCATGTTTTCACACCATGTTCTGTTTATTACCAAATTTGCTAATAAAATCCATGTTCTTATGCAAAGCAAATTTCCTTTTAATAATGAAGCCGTTAATGTATTTGAAGGAATAAAAAGGGTTATCCAAAATGCTGCTCTTTCTTCTATTGATCATTCTGAAACTCTGATGGTAGAAACCGATGCTTCCGATTTTGCTATACGAGCACAGCTCTCGCAAAATAACCGCCCGATTGAGTTCTTTTCCCGTTCTTTATCAAAAATATCACTCATCCATAGAAAAAGAAACCTGTGCTATAGTCGAAATCTTGAAGAAATGGAAGCACTATCTTTTGGTAAAACGCTTTCTTCTGGTTACAGACCAGAAATCTATCTCTTTCACGTTCCACAACAATATTTCGGGTAATATTAAGACCTAAAATATTATGAGATAGCTCTTAGAGCTCTCTTGTTATAATTTCGAAATTGTTTACCTTCCAGGCAAGGATAACGAAGTTGCTGACGCTCTTTCCAGGATACGTTCTTCCATTGGAGGGAGCATAACAAAATTTACATCAATGCAGGAAGATCTATGCCATCAGGAAGAGACAAGGTTGTTCCATTGGGTTCAGATTAAAAAATTGCCCTACTCTCTTGAAGAAATAAGACAAGTCATATCATCATGCAGAATCTGTGCTCAAGTTAAACATCAATTTGAAAAAACATTAAGGATGACTGATCAAATCTTCTCAGCCATTTGAAAGAATTTACATTGACTTCAAGGGGCTAATGCCAACTATGTCACAGAATCGATTTCTACTAGTTATTATAAACGAATTCTCTTGATTTCCATTTGCCTTTCCCTGCTCTGATGTATCTGCTGGGACAATTATATCTAAGCATAAAAATGTCTTCTCAATGTTCGGAATTCCATCATTCATACATTCTGATCAGGGCTCAAGCTTTATGTCAGCAGAACTGAGATCTTATCTGTTCGAACTAGGAATATCTTCTAGCAGGACAACACCCTACCATCCGCAAGGAAATAGGCAGGCAGAATGATACGTTGGCATCATTTGGAAGACAATCGAGTTGGCATTGAAGAATCAGAGACTTCATTCAGCAAGATGGGAAAGTGTTTTGAATGAAGCTCTGCACTCTCTCAGATCTCTTCTGTTAACTGCAACTATTGCTACCCATATGAAAAATTCTTCAACTTTCTTAGGAGATCTTGTAATGGAGCAACAACGCCATCTTGGCTATTAAACCTTGGGCTTGTTTTATTAAAGAAAACTGTGACGCTCTAAATATGACCCCTTTGTTGAAGAAGTGAAACTTATAGAAGTGAACTCTCAATATTCTTTTGAGAGGTTCTTGGATGAAAGAGAAACATCTGTGTCCAAATAGACTACTGGTGCCTCTAGGCTCAATCATTGAAGAATGGAGAGAACTAGATGAGGAAGATAACCCACAAATCCCTGAGACACAGGTGCTATCAAGCCCTTGCCAGCCCCTTTCTACAAACAATGTCCCATTGGAAGACATGGAAATAGAGAATTATTGACCAATGGTCAACGAAGAACTCAAAAAATTTACAAGAAACTTGTGAACCTTCTGAATCACTGAGAAGCTCAAGAATTCTACTTAAAACATTTTTTTTTCTACATATATAAAGCCTATAGAAATCTCTTCAATAAAATTATTATGTTATTTGAGGTAATAGCTCACTATTGAGCATGGGCATCTATCAATGGATTTCCATGCCACATTGAATTGTTAATCTCCGATCCAAAGCTACATAGACTATTTTACTTTTGGTAACTAACTATTCTATATCTTGTGAAGGTACCATGCTAATTTTAACTGTATACTTTCCATTTCAGTGCATGAGCCGCCAAAGTAAAACCAAGCTATAAGTTAGTCTGGAGGCATAAAGGCATGACAAAAAAAACAACTAATTTTTTGTTTACATGTTTATTAAACATTTTAAATATTTACACTGCTTTAATAATCACAATAATTTTTTTATACACGTATTAGCAAAAATAAAATAACAGAACAAACATTTATGAAAACCATACAATTAATACTATTCACATTATATTACAACCATGATACATATTTTTTTGTACTATTTACAACATATTGGTATGAAAAAGGTACTAAATTATGACAAACCTTTTTAAATATTTGATAGAGAACTATGTATTTCATAATAATTCAGATCTGAACAGACACTGTAATTCCAATTAACTGTACAAGATGTAAACAAAGGTCAATAATAAATCAACTGAAGCTGTTTTATTGTACTTATTACAAAATTTAAAGAATTAATTCAAACTTATTCTTTTTTAATATAATAAATTAAAATTTTTATTTTAAATTAGATTGTCGTACATAAATCATCACCATTTCTTTTGACTTAAGAAAACAATTGTTTACTGATTTTTAAAGGAATTAGGATAAAACAGATAAATAATGGATTGCCTGCTCATCGGTCAATGTCTGCAAATGTATTATTACCAAGGAATACTGCCTATCTGAAAGTATATTGATTGTTTATCCATGTGGAATAAATATTTGATATCGTATGGTGGCATCATGAAATCAAACTTTCTAGGATCAAGTTTTCATATTAATCACTGCCTATCATAATATTTTTTTAAAAAAGAGATAATATGACAAATACCATAACTGCAAAATTTTAATATAAAAATAGTGGACTTCCACAGAAACTGTAATCTTAACTGCAATAATATAAAACAGAAGCCAATAAAGAATAATTGAACTCAGTATAAAAGACTTTAATAAGTAGAAATTAGTTGAAGTAATTAGTGGTTAAATTATTTTAAATATGCCACAAACTAAACTAATACTGGACAAATTAATTAAAAATAAAAGATATTTATGTGGATACACACACACACACACAAACCTACATAAATATAAATCAAATTTGGACATTATTCAAATAAAAATTTAATTTATAATAAATAGGATTAATTTTGTATTTATTATTAAAAATGTTCTTATTAGCTACTAATGTGATTGTATTCTTATTATTTTAATTTCATTGTTTCATTTTGAATTATAATAATTCGTTAAATATTGCTCGATACTTATTCAGCAATTTTAGAAAGAAATTTTTGAAAATTATTGCCCTCTATTAATATCAATAGATTTACTAATTTAATACTCAATACATTTCAAATTTATAAAAGCAAAAACTCCCTTACGTTTTATTATTATTTCTTATTTTTTTTCTTTTTTCAAGATCATTTTTTCACTGGAAAAATATTATAATCTGCCATTTGGTGGCAATAAATAGTAGTGCTAACTGGTAAAAATAAATTATTCGTTAGTTATTTGCAAATCACAAATAGATTCAATAAAACTACTAATATAACTACTATTATGGTATAGACAAGCATATAATGTACCATGATAGTAGTTAGAGTTCTATGGTAGTCAGCCATACTTGATTCCTCATAACTAGTATTCAAATATTAAGAAATGTTAAATATTGTATTAACTCACATTGAACATGAGGTTATCCATTACCACAGTAAGTAATATAATATAAAATGTATTTATAATAATACTAATATGCATCATACTTCCTGTATAATTCATAAATTCATGAAATAAATTGTATGAATATTGACTTACAATTAGTATACTTTTTCAAAACGAAGAATCAAATAAAAATAAAAAATCTTTACTTTATGAGGAAACACAACCTTAAATTGAGTACACTCATCAAAATTTTCAAAGTTGGGTTTGACAAAATGATGATTTCTTTAACTATACACTATAGTCCCGGGAATCCGAGCGTCAATCATCCTGTTCCAATAATCCGAGGTCTTTTTGATGATTTTTTTTTTTTTAATTCTCCAAAGATCCTTTCCAAATTATGAAAACATTTTAAATGTTAATAAATGTATTATGTATTTATTATGCGTTTCTAAGAATAGGAAGTAATCGTAATAATAGGGAGATGTATGGGCAGAAGTTACGAGAGAAACTATATAAAAATCATGGCCAAAAATTTTAAAAACAAGTTGCAGAGATTAGGAGATACTACAAGGTAAGGAAGAATCCGATGGTGGTATTAACAATGAAAATAATTGTATTATTTATAAATAATAAATAAAATAATACTTGATATCGGACATACCACCTGTGAACAAGACCGGAATATATTGAAGAACTCAAGCAATTGCTAGCGAGTGACGATAGCGAGGAAATCTATAACGAAATGGTTGTAACATGATGAGTATCATGAAATGGTAGTGAATCATGATGAGTCGGTAGATGGAAATGAAGAGAACGCCCAAAATCAGCATCGCAAAAGGGTTTCATTGTCTCGAAAAAACATAGAAATACGTGGAACAAGGTGAAATCAGCCTACAGTTGATCTTTTTTTTTTTCAGAAATGGAATATGATCGCAGGTATTTAAAGGGGCCCGTCATGGTACTACCAGTTGTACAACTTGGTTGTATTGGTGTTTAAGTTGGACAGTGTGTGGACAAGTTACGCGACCAAATCGCAAGATATACAACCAGGTTGGTCGAAATCAAACCAGCTTGATATTCGGGGGCTAATGTTGTGCCAAACTGTTGAATGTTGTCCAACCTGGGCGCCAACTTCAGTTTCTCGCGGCTCTTTATGGTGTAATGTCTCTCGCGCTTCTATAGTGTTGTGCTATTTATTTTCAACAAGATGTCAATGCCAAACAACGAAGCATGGAAAATGTTATTGACCAGTACCACGCACTTCCACAATTATGAAAAATCAAATCAGACGCCTACAAAAATGAAAATTCAAGGAACAAGGGTTGGGATGAATTATTATTTGGAATTTATTTACTGAATTTACGGGAAAATCAGTTTGAGATCGGTGTTAAGCCCTGTTCACACATAGATGATCAGTACGAGAAATGCGTATGTTAGCTGTAACAGTCTCCTGCGGTCTCTTCTTCCGACCACTTATTTACTCATTATTTAATAAACACCAGCTAGTTTTCCTCTTGCCTTGTGCAGGATGAGGCATTTTATTGACCATTCATACTATCAGTATGAACTAGTCTAGGGGCAATAGTTTATTTTTTTAAATAATTCTCCAATGGACTTTCTCAACGTGATAATCAGGAGAAAAATGAAAGAAACAAAGTGTATATGTTGTAAATACAATCGGTATGTAGTAGCAAACTGCTGAAAATAAATCAAAAACATGCCGAAAAGTATTATTTGTTTCACGTTTAAGATATGAAAATGTTTGTTTAGAAAAAAATAAAAAATAGTACGTAATAGCTCTTAAAAAGGCGAATGAATGAGTTTTAAACAATTGAAATCGGTCAACAAATTTTTGCAAAAAAAAAAAAAAAAATTAAAAACCTCGAAATATGACCATTCTTGGACATTTAATTAAAGGGCTTTTCATTGCGTAGGGACATGTTTGGAGACTTAAATCGCGACTTTCAGTGATTCCTACGTGAAATAAAAATAAATAATTCATCATACATCATAATAATGGCATTTTTTTGAGCCATTATTTTGCCTAAATCTTTATTTTTTGGAATTTCTTCTCTTATCGTACATGCAACAATCGGAACTGTACATAAAGCAATTTCCTCCGATATCAGTAACACAAAATCACGAGAAAAGTTCACTAGCAAAATGACAGGAAAAAGACCGTTCGGTTGAATGTTTTCTTAAAAATAATGTTTTCCAAGCGTGTTGTCCAAATTGATTTGTCTTTAATGAACTAGGCTGTGCGACCTGGCCGGTCAATCAAGTTGTACCGCTTAAGGAATGGCGTTGCAAGAACAGGAGAAAATAGAAGATTATTTTTACAAATAAGATTTGAAATTCATCTATGCACACAAGTTTTAAAATCATAAATATACACAACGAAATACATGTTAACGTGATTTTATTAAAAGATTTATTTCATTTTCTAATATTATTCCAATAATCCGAGTTTTTCGATGATCCCACAGGGCTCAATCCTATCCAACTCGGATTATCGAGACTCCATTGTAATTTTTAAAATAATCAGATTAAATAAGATTTATTTGTATTTTTGTTTAAGTAAATTTTAAAAAAACAACTATAAAATGGATTTTAATAACCATCAAGAAATCTTATTTTTTATTTTTAAATTCAATTTTTAAATATCCAACTATATATATATATATATATATATATATATATATATATATATATATATATATATATATATATATATATATACAGGGTTTCCCAGCGGACATGGATCACCTCCTGTAGATTCCAGAGTATTTGGAATAACGGGATGAAATATGTCTATTATGAAGTATCTTTTTATGACATTACCGCCCGCGTAATCTTCTCCAGTTCTTCTTCAGCGCACCTAAATCTGGAATTTCAAATGGAATGGGATATTTTTTATTCTGATAGGAAATGAAATTTTAAGACGAATTCAAATGTGGCACTTTTTTTATTCCATGCGTCTTGAGAGCGATAATCACAAAAACTAGGTTTTTTATACAAATTTCTCTGAAGAAACAAATTTTTGTAAAACTATTGAAGTAAACATTGTAGAGAATTAAAACCACTTTGAAATGAGTCTATTTTCATTCCATAACGCTAAGTATTAGAATGGCAATAATAAATAAGAGAACAGCAGAAAGTGTCAACACAATTTTGGGCAAACTTCTGGTTATCTGTTGTATTAATAAATTTTATTCTTGTGATTTTTTAAAAAAAATATGTTTTTAAGCGTTTCATACAACTGAAATTAACGTTTCTTCTTCTCAACAACTTATTTTCTCAAATAAGTCATAAAGGTATCTCTTTTTGTTTACATTCAATGAAATAAGTGCGTACCTAGTTCTTATTCTAAATTTTAAAAAACAACAATAATGTTGTTTAAATATTTATTGGATGATTATTATTATTATTTGTATTTGTATTTATGATTATTATTATTTGTATTGGACAATAAAAACGCATTAATAAAACAAATAACCAGAAGCTTGTCCAAAGCACTCTTATTTTGACGTTTGACACTTTCTGCTGTACTCCACAGCAAATGGACCATGGAACAACCGTGAGTGTGAAATCCTATGTGGAGTAGTTGGAGTAGAGGGGAGCAGCTGGAATTACATCGGCCTTATAATCACCCGCGTTATAACAAAATCCAATCACTCCAACTGATCGTGAGTGTGGAAAACGGATGGAGTGGAACAATGAACTGCACAGTTTTTAGGCTGTGCTATACTACTAATAATAGAAGTTGTTTGTAACTACAGTGTTGTTAAAGTTTACGATATTGATTGTATAAACTATTTTTTTTTTTAAATTGATATAAATTACTTTTAATTTTGTTTATTTTTTTACTAATAATTATGTTAGAAAATACTTATAAATGTTAAAAGTAAATAAACATTTATAATGGATTTATAATTTATAATATGCATAAAATGTCCACTATTTCTTATATTTTTGGGAGATTGGGTCAAGATTAAATTATTTAATGTTTTTGCTATTGTTGAGTCACTATTTATAACCCCATAAATGCATGTTTACGTGAGCATAAATCATTACCTGTCGGCAAAAAATCGAACAATGGAGTAGAGTGATCGTGAGTGGGGCCTTTGAAATAGTCTTAACTCCAAGTACTCCAGCTGTTCTAATTTAGTGTTCCATTTGGAGTGATCGTCAGTGCCCAACTCAATACTTAACGTTATGGAATGAAAATATACTCATTTCAAAGTGGTTTTAATTCTCTATAATTTTTACTTCAATAGTTTTCAAAATAAATTGTTTGTTCAGAGAAATTTGGAACTTTGTATAAAAACAGTGTTTTAGCGATTATCGCCCTCGGGGCGCATCGGAACAAAAAGTGCCCAATATGAATTCTTCTTAAAATTTCATTTCCCATGAGAATTCGTAAAAAAACAAAACAAAAATAAAATACCCCATTCCATATGAAATTCCAAAGTTAGGTGCGCTGTAGAAGAACTGGAGAAAGTAATGGAGGCGGTAATGTTATAAAAAGATACTTCATAATTCATAAAAACCCAATGAGTTTCATCCCGTTATTCCAAATACCCCTGGAATCTACGGAGGGGAGGGCTCCATGTCTGCTGGGACACCCTGTTTATATATGTGTATAAATATATAAATAACAAAAATTGCAATACTAAAAAATATTTAAATTTACAAAACTTTTTACTGAGGAAGACTACTGATAACAGCATGATTTACTGAAAACAAAACTATACTAACTCATTTTGATCAATACTAACTACTGTTTTAAAGCATTGCTCACACCACATTCAGTTGATTAGAAATACTCCCAACAAACCTCCTCATATAGTTTTAATGAATACTTTTATTGCTAATATAAATAAATAAATTGCTTTTAAACAACAAATTTTATGTTGTTTTATTCATGAGGGTTTGCTTCAACAAACAGGACTACATTATTTAACAGTTCAGTAAAAAAATAATAAATTATAATCATGAAAATTTACAACCAGACAAATGTCAAATTAATGTCATTTATTCACTGTTTGAATAATAAAATTCTGGAATAATAACAATGAAATTATCAATTGTTTTTGATGAAATTGTAATGTAAATTATAAATGAGATATGGAGTGATAGTCAAAATCATCCCAATATAATTTTGTGAGTATAAATAATGCTACAGAAAATATGCTGCTAATAAATTTCACAATTTTGTTTAATATCCACACAATAATTCATTTTTATACTTATCTATGTATTCCATTTATAAATTTGGATTAGAGATCACCAATATTAATTATTTCAACAAAAAAGTTATAAATTTAAATTCAATGTATAATGTGCATTATTTTATTCCAATTACATCCAAATTTATGTTTCTTTGATCATTGAGTTATAATTTAAAAATATAAATAGAAAAACATGATTATCAAATACTATTATAAAAATCTTGATTAAACAATTTAAAGTTTTCAAAAAAACAAATTGGGAAGACTTTTTAGAAATAGCAACATAAAAAGTATCAGTTTTATATAACACTTAATGATTAATCTCTTAATTTTGGTAAACCAATAATTAAATTTTTTTAAATGATTGCCCATCATGAAGCCATTTATATATTTTCTCTCTCTCATTTTATTAAATAAGTACACTACAACCATTACATGACAATTATACACACAAAAAAACATAGATCCACACAGGCACAGATATATATATATATATATATATATATATATATATATATATATATATATATATATATATATGTATATATATAAAATCACTATCTTGAAAGAAGACTGGCACAACTCCAAAAGCTGTACTTCATGAGAAAACGGTACTTAAAGTTTTCATCATCAAATTTCTACTGATTATTACAGATTTTCTTACAATAGTATAAATATTTTCTTGAACCCATTTGCAAGTAAATGCTTGGAGGTAACTTGTGTAAGGTATTTTTTTATTCCAATCATATTTTTAGACCTAAATTTTTTGACTTGTGTTTAAAAAACAACTGCTCTCCAGCGGTCACATGATGAATTTTTTTTTTATCTAAAAAAATAATCATCTCGTTGATTATGATAACACAAAAACTGGAAAATCGTTAATCTTTGAGTTTTGCCAGTCTTTTTCCAAACATGCTTCACAAATAACAAAGACAAAGTGGTAATACAGTAAATATAATGAGCAACAATCCCATAGTTATTATCACACAAACAGTTTCATGAAGTTTTAATTTATTAATCAGTGAGAAATTATTATGAATGTACAGAAAAAAAAGAAGTATAGAGAAAAACAATAGAAATACTTCCGTTCCCCCACCCTCTGAAAAATGACAAAGATTTTAAACGTAATACTTATATTACATATATATCCTTAATTCAAATAAATGAAAAATAATGCTAATATGTCATTACCATTGTTGTTTATGGTTTATTATATTTGATTTTTAAATAGGAAATAAATTTCAATGAAAAAATAAAATAAAATACACGACTGCTCAAAAGTAATTCTCTTTCCACAATTTCCTGTTATTAGAATGATAATATTAAGTATTTTTATTAAGATTTTGGTTTAAAGACTATTAGTATAATATCCTAGCAATAGTTCTTTCCTGTATCCTTATTTGTGATAATTTTCATTCTTTTCAGATTAAATAATTGAATGACAGGTTCAGTTGCTATTTTAAGTACGACAAAATAATATTAAGTCAAGTTTCTAATTATTAATTTTGACAATGAAATTATAATTAATTAATGAAAGAATAATTGTATCTAATATAACATCTTAAGAGGGTACATCAAAGGACAAGGTATGAATTTTTTTATCATTTTTAACAGGGGAGCTAAGTTGTCAAAATGAAGTTTGAATAAATTATGAGGACACTTTATTTTTCATGATATGTATGTATAAAAAAAAAATAACACTAATTAAACTCCTAATTCATTTGACCTCAATAGTTTAATAGGTATGATCAAAACACAAGAATACTAATGTAAATCATCTCATAAATTTATTTTTAATCCAGATGCCTAAGAAATTTTAAACTGCATGGCCCAATCACCAAAACTAATACTTCTGAAATCTATTCCTTAGCAACTTATCTAAATAAGAGCTAATACCCTCTGATGGTAATCAGAAAGGCTAATATAAAATCAAAGACATTGGTATTATATTAACCTTCTTGTATTAATAAACGCTTGTAGCAAAGATCCGGAAAGGAGTAGAAATAAAAAAAATTTAGTTTGAAGGTTGACTCTTTTAATTTTTAACCACAGAATTATCTCATTAAACATATATATTCTTTGTAGCATAGAACTTAAATAAACATCTTATTTGAGTTGGATAATTAATTAAATTCAACCTGCTGCACTTATATAACAAACATGAATAAATAATGCTCCTTAAATATTTTAACATATAACTCATTTATAGTAACCAAACATAAACAAAATAAAAACAGCAATGTTTATAGCATCCAATTTTTATATTATGCCAAGTATAGTCTGCTGATATTTGCAGTAATCAGATCTGAGAGATTTAAATGCTTTTTCAAAGGTCTTTATATTCTTTAAATAATATGGCCTACCAAAATACAGCTTTCAGTATCACAAAAACAGCATTGCTACAGAAACCTTATGTTGCTCATCATATTTTCATTTAATTCTTGAATTTTCCACAAATTTATCTCATAAATTAAAACCATATTAAATGAAAGAACTGTAGTCTTTGACAATTAAGATTAATCAGAGCTAAAAACCCACAAGGACAATACAGCAGTCTTTTCAAACACTATAAAAATGTATTAAATATCTAAATAAAGGATTCTGATTAATAAATTTTATATAACCATTCTTTGAGTTAACTCTAAATGCTATACCTTATTAAAAATTAGTATTTACATAGTAACTTTAAAATTTTTTCTTACCTTGTGCTGGTTTCTGGAATACCTTAAAAAAATATACCAAGACTCGAGCACCCAACATCTATATAAACCT
The DNA here is from genome assembly GCA_948150685.1 of Rhaphigaster nebulosa. Classification (NCBI taxonomy): domain Eukaryota; kingdom Metazoa; phylum Arthropoda; class Insecta; order Hemiptera; family Pentatomidae; genus Rhaphigaster; species Rhaphigaster nebulosa. The sequence goes on along the minus strand of OX411307.1, from coordinate 72,327,346 downwards.
TTTTCTCTTTTCTCATCATATAGCCACACAGACTTAAATCTGCCAAATCCACTACCAGCAACTGATCAAAATGCAAACATGTAAGAACTTAATTTGGGTTCATTTCTAAAAATTACTAAATTTCTATATTTACATTAACCTCAATAATTATCGATTACATTACATATTTGGCAAAATATAGGAGCAAAATCAGGAATAAGTGGAATTGCATTATGACTGGTTCAATAACAAATTAGTTACGGCATACACATGTATTAACATTATCAAAATACTTAAATGAGATATTAAATTATAATTATTTACAGATAAAACTATGATTGCATTTTTACACAATTTACAGTTTAAATATATACAAATAAATGTATAAACACAATAACTAATGTTCATTATCACCAAATTCTATAAAAACAGAATTTGGCTAATGATCAGCTATCTACATCATACTCCTCTGATTCCCGATGAACAAGAGCTTGAACAACTCTTGGTAGTTCACTGCTTCGTCGAAATGCAGCTCTCCTGTTTTGGGCAGCAACTGGTTGACCACTGTCTGGTGATGGTTCTGTAACGGTTATACAAACACCATTCTCAGGTAGGTCCAGTGAACATTGTAACTTAGGAATTTCAGAAGAACATTCATTTGAAACAGTCCCCAGGTCATTTCTGTAATAAAATTAGTAATAAAGTTGATTTGTAGGTTTTAAAATTATATCCATAGCCATGAAAAAAAAAACACACACACACAAACATTACATTTTATAATGATTTTTCTTATTTTTCAGAAAATAGAATGATTTAAAAATAAACTAGTTTCATTTTTTTAAATTAATATGATCAAATAATAAATTTTTCCCTGTTCTAGATAGTAAAGTTGCTTGAAATTACCTAGACATTGCTTCCTCATTTCCATTGGGCTGTGTCCCAGAAAGCAGAAGTAATGGAAGATTAAGCCATGTTGTTCCAAGATCTGAAAGATCACTTGCATCACTAGCTCGGGATGACTTTCTTGATGAAGCTCTTGAACCACGATGGACATGTAAAAAAGCTGACAATCTTCCCTGCCAACCACCTGGTGATGATGTTTGGGTAGTTCCATCTTCCCCATCTTGCAAAGATGCATTTTTTTTTTCACTGAATAAAAAAAATGTCTTTAATAACAAAACTAAATAAAACAAAACTGGTTTATATACACTCTTATAACACTAATTAAAAATGCAATAATGATAATATTATTAAATTTATTAACCAAACTGTTTGTATCTATAATTCTTTACTGTTATTTTTTTAAAATTCTTCACCTCTATTTGAATGACAATTTATTTGAAATAAACTTTGCTAGCCTCAAGCCAGCATAAAGGTGGGCATCCACAATCATTCCTCTCCAACCCCTCCACACCAAATGGAATGTGGAACGACCATGAGTGTGAAATCCTGTGTGGATTTTCGGTGCCATGGCTGGAATTCCATCAGTCCTGAACTCCATCATGCCATTTCAAATTCCATTCACTGCAACTGACCGTGAGTTTGCAAAACTGAAGGAGTGGAATGATGGACTGAAAAGTTTGTCACTCAGTTTTTTAGGCAGTCTATAGTAATAATAATAAAATTGTTAGTCTCAGTTATAAAGTACAGTCAAAATCTACGATACTGATTGTATATAGTGTGTTACAAAAATATTGTTTTGTTTTTTTAAGAAGTTGGTCGGGCGTTGCGTTCAATGAAGAACACACTTATAAGTTGAACTTATTTATATTGTATGCCGACATTTCGGCCTAAGTTTCAGGCCATCGACAGGGGAGAGAGGCGTAGAGCCAAGCACCAACTCCCAGTTTACATGGATACATATAGGTGTAGGTAAAGTTTTCTGTAGATGTAATTGTAAGAAGAAGTTGGTCGGGAAGGGGGAAGGGTGCGGTCAATGAAGAGCACACAAATAAGTTTCGTTCTTCATTGACCAAACCCCCTTCGCTATCAGCTAGTTCTCATCCTCATTGAAATAGTGTAACAGGGCTTAAATGCCGAATTTCCAAAAAAAGTTTCCTGTAAAGTACCTTAAATTTTGTTTATTTGAAATTATTAACCATCTCTAATTGTTAGCAGTAATAAAAAATAGATAAATATGAACTATGAAAGAATTTGATAATTAACTAAAGAAGAAAAAAGCAGAAATATTTTCCTAGGTTGAAAACAAATTTCTGGAAATAAGAGTTGTAATATAGATGTATAATAATACCGTTGGAAAGTTAAAGATTTTAGAAAAAAATATTATCTGACATATAAATACATAGAAGGTAATGGAGAGTGACGAAGTTGTAGATGATAATTTCTATTGTTATATTATTTATTAGAAACTAAATATTCAATGGAAACTAAATGTGAACATTTAAAATTTATTTCAAATGTGAAGATAAGTGAAGTTGTGTGATGCGCGCACCACATTTTTTTAATGTAATGAATAAATTATTCAATCTTCTTGCTATTGTAAAGTCACTATTTATAACCCATTTATTCTCAAGAGTTATATTAATCTATACATTGAAATATTTAGAGATTTTAAATATCTATAAATGGCCTCCTATTTCTATATATGGCTCTATTTTCTGGTTATTTTATTTATATATATATATATATATATATATATATATATATATATATATATATTTTAGGGCCCCCAGGTCATATATATTTGTATTCCCCATTGCAATGGTTCTATAGGCAAGGATTAAGCCCTACTTCACCTGCTTATCTATAATTTAGTTAGATGCCCCTCCAGTCGGTCCCACTGGCCACCAGCTCCGAGAGGTGGACGCATCAGGCCCAGTTCACACGTAGCTCTCGCTACATCAGAAAACATAGCTTTCATTATAATCAGCTCATTATCCTGAACGGAGTCAGAGCGCCACAAGCGAAGAAGCTGAAGCAAGTCACACGTGACCTCCAGACCACATCTTTCAGATAAGCTACTCTTCATTATAAATATGAGATCAATAAATCAATCAATTAAATTGAGCAATCAAAAGGACACACTAACATATTAGCATTATTGCCCCTTCAGAGGTAAAATCTGATGAGAAAATAATTTTCATAAACATGAGATTGCTTAATTTCTTTCACGTTCACGAATATTCACATTAACTCTTTTTTTGATATACAAGAAAAGGGCTACCGGCCATATGACATGTACCGGGGCCTCCAATTTTGTACAACATGTATACCAATTTTTTCCATTTTATTTAAAAAATTTCTGACCAACATTATCAATTAGGTATTATGTGTAGCAAAGTTGATAATTTCATCCTTCTGAATGTTAATATAATTTTCATACTACTCAGAGATAATGTTCCTAATTAATGCCAGGAATTGTAGTATTTAAGAGTTCAGAAAATGGCCAATAGAAGCATTTACCTGTTAGTAAAAAATGGAATGACGAAGTGGAGTGATCGTTAATGGGGCCCCTTGATTATCTTCACTCCAGTTGCTCCACTTGATTGTTCTATTTGGAGTGATTGTCAGTGATCACCTTAAAGGAGTAGAGCTGTTTGTGATCTAGAAAACAACCTAATAAAGCCACACTACTAAGATACTATGCAAAGGCAGTGGTTAATGATTATGTCCCTGTTGGGATCTGATCAGATATGGACGGTTATCACAAAGACTAGTTGGGTGGAGAAGAGACAAGAGTATAGGTACATATATGGAACTAGGGATGGCTCATTCCAGGCGGAATGGTTTGAGGAACTGGTTCCACCATTGGAACGGTTTGGAATGGAACGAGATCGTAAGCGATTTCGTTCCGAGGGAATGTTGTTTCTTGCCGTTTGTAGGTTTAGTTTTTTTTTTTTTTTTTTTTAGATTTGTGCCATTTTGTTTTCGTTCCAATATGAGATTCCATTCTAGCGTCCATTTGATCTAATTATGATACTTTTTGCATTATGAATGTATGATAGCAACTTGTAAATCATAAAAACACTAACAACGGGAGGCTAAGGACGTGGCATCAACAATTTCAATGAAATTCTTTTGGTGATATTACGTCCAAAAATATAAGACCTGTATCCAAGGGTTCTTGCCAATCTGCCCTAGGGGCCGAGAAAAATTAATTTTATGTAATTTCAACAATTTTTTATATTATTGTTTTCTGCTTTTGCTCTGCATGGATTTCATAGTTCTCATATATCAATCGATTAGTTTTTTTGTGTAAAATAAGAAAACATATTGCCGATTGTATTAAATGAGTTTAAATGTACAAAAACCAAAAGACGCTTGAGTAAAGTATGCCAATTTTTTTTTTTAGGAAAAAGCAAGTCAGATTCGTTCTTAGTGCCCTTTAAAGCCCTTAAATAAGATTTTTTTATGGAAATCAAAAAATTGAAATTTTTGAACTTGAGGATTTCTTTCCTGCCGATGTCCGCCGTTTACTTGTGAATTCATAACTCCTCAGGATGTTATCCAAATTCAACGTTACTACAACCGTTGGGAAGCTGAATTTCTGATCTCTAACTCATACCAATAAATTTTAGATTTTATACCTTAATAAGGGAGAAAAAGTAGTGTAAAATAAAAATAAACTCCTCAAACGTTTTATTTTATATCTCCAGTTCTAACTTGTTTACGGAGGTAGGGTTTGTGCCATTTCGTGTAATTTATAAAGTCCTAAATTACTCCCAAGTTTCGTGTGAATCGGTGAAGTCGTGTTGAAGTTATCACAATTTATGTGATATTCGAACAAAATTCGTAGGGCGAAAATTTTGAGCAAAAAATGTGCGAAAAATCCTGTCGTGTTTGCTATTTGAAGCTGTGACACCGATTGTGATTTAAATTTGTTAGATTCTAGTTTTCACCTATTTAAGATATTAAATGGGTAATTTTATGGATTATAATTATGAATTTAATCATTTATAATCATGATGGATAATAATAATTGCATTTATTTAACTTATTTTTATAGAAAATTAAATTATTTGAAAAATTCAATTACGATAGTAAATTTGTAATTTTATAGTTTTTAATTATGAATATATTTGTTTAACTTATTTTTATACAGTTAAATAATAATTATTATTATTTAATTGTGTAAAAATGAGTTAATGAAATTAATTATTAAAATTGTTTGTTAATCATGTGCTTTAAATTATGAAATCATTTAAAAACAAACATTATTTAATTAATTAATATTGAGTTAGCGAGACAGTCAGGTGTAATTGGCCTGCACACCTTAGAGAGAGTCGAAGAATTCATCTAACTTGGAACCTAAGTGAATTCCAGAAACGACTTTAACCCTGAAATTCATCATCAAATAATTGCTGCAAATGGGTGCTAATATGGACTCCAAAGGCACCTTAAGATCAGAAATGTATCTATGACCACCCAGATGTGCCTACACAAAACTATCATCAGAATCATGCTGGCCTACGAATTGGAATGCTGGACACTCACTAGAGCCCAGGAACCTGCTCTCCCAAGGTTTGAACACCAAATTCTTCGTAGAATCCACAGGGCAGTCTGTAATGATGGAGGGCGGAGGCAATGCATTAATGCTGAGCTGATGGCCCTTTATACAGAGGCCGACATTACCACCATCATTAAGATAATTTGACTATGGTGGACATGACATCAAGCCGGAATGGCCGAGGACTAAATCCCAAGGAGGATCCTAGACGAATGGCTATGGGGCAGACTTGGGCTGCACTGGGCTGACAGGTGGCAGATAACATCCTGAGCATCCAAAACTGGATAGTAGCAGCATAGCAGAGAAATGACTGGTGGTCTTGCCGCCAAAGTTGCAGGTGGCTTTGCTCTCCCATGGAATGTAGTGCTAGCTCAAAAGAAGACAACAATTCCCATATGCTTAGATATTGGGTGATGTGCCTAAGAATTCTTGATCAATTCATGCCAAACTATAGACAATAACTCATATAGACACTGCTTAAACATATTAATATAAACTGATTTGTTTTTGTAGATACATCAAGGGGCTAAAGAACAGTTCTTTACAAAGAATAATAAAGGTAATATTATAACATGATAATTTTTTTAACTTAATATCACCAAAATTAATAGGTCTTGATAATGACTCATAGTTAAATTTTTTTGTAACAGAACATACATATCATCACATCATCATAAAACAAATCGTTTTACTTATAGAGTACAAAACTTAGTGACAGTTTACATTGATTGCAGATATTTTATAGACATGAAAAAGTTAATGAGATGCGGTTTCAAAAAATCATACACTCATCCATTTATTGTTTTATTGGCTTATGAAATTAAATTTTTAATCTTTGAGTCAATTTTATCTAATTCATGAAAAACAACTGAAAAAAAAATTTAAAAAGGAAAATAAAGTACAAAGTAATTGAAATATAGAGAAAGAAAACTTGAAACAAAAATGTGTTACTTACAGTTGCAAAATATAAGTAGAAAGTTTATAATACTTTGAAGTGTACACCTCTGACGTAAATACTTATGAAAGGAGTATTTTCAATACTGAAGAAGAGTAGAAGTATTGGAAAGGTTTTTTGATATTTAAAAAACTTTCCAAGTTATGGCTTGAGGCTAACAAGGGTGAATATTAGACTAGACTAATTGATTAAAATAGTGTTAAAGGCACTATAGACACAATAGTCTCAGAACTTTATAGATAGCGAACCAATTTCTAGTATACGTCCACCTTGCTTCTCACTAATACATTATTACATGCTGATTCAGTACTTCAATAAATTATGTTACTTACATCCTGTAATTCCTATAAGCTCTTTGAATGATTCTAGCTGCACGGTCTTGTCGTTTCCACATTCGAGTGGATGATACAATTTCCAATTCTTTGCGAGTGGGAAATTGTTTTTTAAATTTTATATCCATTTGATCTTGTAACTGAAAATGAGAAAAAAACAATGTTTTATTGGTATTTGATAAAACATTTATAAGTGAGAATCATTGAACTTCAAGATATACTACGATTATTAATAATGAAATTTTAAAACTACAAACATTTCAGAAATAACTGACTTACTTAACAGAGAAGGTTTAAATTACAACATATATGGATCTTAAGGAGGAAGAAAAGACAGGAACAGAAGTAGTTAAATGTCAAGATCTTGATATAATTAATATCATTGTTATGTTTATGAGAATGTTTCCATACTTCATCATGCCTTTTTAATGTGTTATAGCTAACATAGCATGGTTATGATGCCAGGAGTATTTTCTCAACAAACTCAATGGTTGCAGAGTAAAGAAGAGAGTACCATCATAGATGGATCACAGGAAATCATTAATAGCAAAATAAGACAATAAGTTGAATTGATTTTTAGGGCATATATGTTAAGGGAAGGAGTATTTTATATTAAATTCCAGCTATAACCACCGATACAGTTAAAAACCAGGGAGTAAAAGAGTGTTGCCTCATACAAATTTTTACCAGGCATGGCTATTTCTCGACAAAGTTACCTTTAACGACAACAGAAGACACTCAGTACATTCTATTTGTTTTGACATTATTTTTAAGAAACAATCCATCCTTTTGGGAAAAAAAAAAATGATCACATTGGAAATGAAGTACCAAATGTCGTTCTCTCTCAAGCCATAAGAGTGTCAGTTGTCCACAACCTGATAACAATTGTCCATAAGTCAAAAACCATCAGGAAGATATTGAGAGGAGAAGAGAAGGCTTCTCAAAAACAAGCCTATTTAAAGAAGTTGGAGAACTGAACTATCAAGGATGAAGCAACATAATTGCTCAATGAAATAAAGGCTGACAGTAGTAACATGCGTCAGGATGGTTTTCAGCGGGTAGATTTAACTTATGTAAGAATTTCATATGCTGTAGATAACAGGCTATGAAGTTTTTTTTTTAAATTTCTCACCTGGCACACATTGAAATTTTACATCTATACATCTATTTAAATCATTAAACTTCATGGACATTTCTTTAAACTTTGTTCACAAGGGCATAAAAAAATGTATATGTTACATAGACATATTTTGACTGGCCTTGTCATTTACTGATTGCTGCTACTTACTTTTCTAAATTCCTCTGTTTCTTCAACATGGCCTAGTACATGTTTAACCAAAGCATGAAGAATATCCAAACAGTGTATCTTATTTCCACGAGCAATAGGAAGGTTGAAACTAACTAAAGCAACTGTATTAGGTTTAGGTATACCAAGCGGTGGATCCAAACTGGCAATAAATTCAGAGAGCTGGCTGAACCGAATGAATTGTGTGGCATGAGGATCAAACCTATAATAATGGTTTAATAAAACAGTCACTTTTAATAAATTACAAGATTTTAGGATTTTTTAGAGAATTTAAAAATGCTTACTTTGACCATCTTATGTAGAACATTTCTAAATCATCTTCAACAATTCCAATTTCTTCTTCTTGGTGTGCTTGGTTAAAATTTTCCAAAATAATCGCAATATACATGTTAATTACAATCATATAACTTATAATAATAAAACTTGTGAAATATGTAATGGCTAATAACGGATGGCCACAGTTTCCATTGGGTTGGTTATTAAAATGTAAATCACAGTCAGGAGGTTGTACCATAAGAGATTCTAATACATCATTCCAGCCAGCAGATGTCATTAGTCTAAAAATTTAGAGGAGAGAAAATAACATAAACAAACTACAGAAAATGATAAAGAATAGTTAAAAAAAAAAAAGACACATATGATTAACCCTTGAGAACACACACAGGCGGTGTTTACACCGCATATTTGGTTTATTCAAATTTCCGCCCTTTAATGGTGTACCAAGATCAAGGATTCAGTGTTGCAGGACAATACATGCTTTACTTTTGGTGTCAACTGTTTAGTTGCCATTTGAGTTTTATCCCAGACGCTCTCGAGTGCTATGTTAACACCGCAACATGTGCTCAGATATAAGTTCATTTTTTAATCTTTTCTTTATTCACTTAGTTTAGATTTTGAGTCTAAAATCATTTCTTTTCTTTCTTTTATGAATAGAATCAACAATAATAATAATAAAAGGCTTCAAAAATAAATAAGTTTTACCTTAATGATGTAACGTATATGATTATGAATCTCAAATTATTATAACACTCCTTTTTACTATTTATTTTTAGGCCAACAAAAATATAAAAACTGGGATCAGGTGCGCTAAATGTTAAAAAAAATTTGCAAGAAGCACAGCATGCTGTCATTCATATGTGAAAAATGCCCTCAAGAAGAATACTTTTTTTTTTTTTATTAATTGTATTCCATTGTTCATTTGTTATCTTACATTCATTCAATATTGATGAAATTGATGGTATAGTTATGTATTACATTTTCTTTCTTTTAAATTGTTTGTTTCCTTAATTATTTCTCATATCCACCGTTTTATAAAAAAATATGTTTACAAATTAACTCAAATTCTGTATGCAGTTGCTTCTGTTTAGCAAAAAAACATTTAACAAACAATAAATCGAACAAAATTTTAAGTAAGCAATGAAAATATTTTTTTAAGTGAATTTATAACAGTGCAGTATAACCACCACAGGGTGTGTTTTTTTTGTGAATTTGTAAAGATTGTGTTCCCGAGGGTTAATGACAATACTTGTTCTTTAAACAAGCAAGAAGGAACTTTTAAACATAAGAAAAATAAAGATCAAAATTAATTAAAACTCTACTATTAAAAGGAGAAAACTGGACAATGACAGAATTTGACTTCTAAAATAAATTCAGGATTTAATATATAAACTTTATCATTTAGTTTATACTTTGACTAACTGACCCAGGACAGAGGAGTGTGTAAAAAGTTATTAAGAAACTAAACTCAATTATCTATACATTTCCACATATTAAATTTTAAGTATTTGCTTCATTTTTTCCTTTAAGATATTTATTTAAGTGTTTATGTTTTAATTATTTCTTTCATCACAATGTATTATTTTTCAGGACAGCTCAAATGGGCCTGAAAACTTTCATCACACTGTATTAGTCAGGATGAAAAAGTCCATAGTTATCCTGTAGTTGCCTTTGTTTCTAAGAAGTCTACTTAGTAATATGATTAATTTTTAATAAATAAATACTTCTCTGTCATTGTATCTAGTTTGCCAATCAGTATTACAATTAAAATTAAGACATAAAACTAACATGAATTCAAGTTCTAATTATAATAAATAAAAAATTAAAAAACCAAATGAATACACCATACCTGAATAATAACTGCATACTTCTACCAAAGGTTTCAAAGTTGACCATATCATCAAGCGCTCTTTGATGTTTAACATGTCCAAATAATGACATACCAATAATTGCATAAATAAATGTTATTAAAGCTAAAAGAGCCCCTATATTAAATAATGCTGGCAAGCTGACTACAAGAGCAAACAAAAGTTTTCTTATTCCTTTTGCTGCCTAAAAATTAAATACAATTAGTTAGAAAATAAATTATCTCAATGTGAACAACTCATATTCAAATGAATAAATAAAAACACATATTAGATTGAAGAGTAGTACATTAAAAAATGTCAACATAGTGAAGTAAATTTGACCCTTCTCTAAGTCAATAAAACATTTTGAAAAATAATTATATTGATGAAATTGTTGGTTTCATAATATTATTTTTCAATATTAAATTATTAACAAAAAAAGTTATTAAAAAAGACAGGTAACAAAATTCTTGTTTTCTTGTTTAAAAAATATTATATCCTAGATAAATAAAGTACTACATATACTTCTCTTTTGTATACAACAACTGAAGAAGAAGTTGCTGAAGAAATTTGAGCTTGAGATAAAAACGATTGTATGAGTGGACCCTAACCTATTGTGTGTGTGTGTGTTTATATAGTTTTCCCTTATTATTTTCAGGCTATACAGACCTTGTAGATCTATGTCCGTCTAAAATAGCCTGCCCCACCTCTGTCTAACCTAGGCTACTGAATTTCACAGCATCCATCTGTTTTTTGTCTCCCACACGATCCCTTGTCAACTTCTGTTATATTAATGGTTGTGAAGAGACTTCCTGATGGTTGCTTCAAGTTACATTCCACACTCATTCTACCTTTATATTATGGGATATCGACTGACCAGGTAGCAGCCCCTTCATAGTCCTCTCTTCCCACATGTTAAGACTCTAATCCCATATAGAAATCCAATATAGCCTGATATCTTGAGTAAAAGGAGAGCCATTCCTTTATAATAACCACAATCAAACATGTATCCACAAGTATCCAATTTTTTTTTTAAATAACTAAATTAACCATGTGTTTACGTATATATCAATACGTTACAAAAATTATGTAGTGCGGATGTATAAAAATGTGTTTGAATCCTTCTTTAGGATAGTCCAATGCTCCTCTTTAGGAATTGAACCTATCTTTCAGGAGGTTGCAGAGGTCAAAAAGGATGGAGATGGATTGATAGTCTTTAGGTGGTGTGGTGTTGGGAATTTTATGTATTTTATATAAAGCTGTTTTCTAAAAGAAAGGAAATACTGAATTCTGAAGGGAAAAATTATAGATAAAAAAGTACATAAGATTTTTAGGAGATATGATTTTATCAATCTAACTGTAATAAAAACTGGTTCTGTAGCATTGGTATGTGATTTCATTAAAGAGGATATAAAGTCTGGGAGAGTTATATTAAAAAATAGAAATATTATCATTAAATAATGATACAAAGAAAAAGTGTGAAGAAGGAGGAAGGTGAACTGAAGGAAGAGGAAGCAGTTACAAAATATGAATTTAAATTTCCAGGTGAAGCTACAAAGAAGACTTTGATGGATTACAGAGGGAAGGTCTGCAAAGGAGCTGCCATTTTTATTTGGAATCAAGGAACAGAGGAAAGGGTTTCAAGAAAGAAGGTTGTTGGTGTCAAGTTCTGGAGCACCCTAAACACTTGTAATCCATCTACAAGCCTTGTACATACATATAAATATATACTTATCTAGAACATCATAATCTGAAGAATTTAAATCAACCATCATCATGGATTCAAATGATTTAGTAGGTATTGTCTCTTTCATAAGATTCCGAGCCATTAATTTACATACATTATTAGTTTACATTACATATATATATATATATATATATATATATATATATATATTCATATGAAGCAAAGTTCAAGCAATTTAATGAGGACTAACTGAAAGGGCAATCATACTTGGATTAAAAAGAATGTCTTAAGGACAAGTGAGAGATTAAATAAAACTTAAGTTTAAAGTACCGCAATTGATGAGATTAATTGCACTTTTATTATATAGCTTTGTTCACAGAGATGTTTATATCCAATCTTAAGGAGTAAAAATGTTTTAGTTGTAAAAAAAATATATATATATATATATATATATATATATATATATATATATATATATATATAAAGATATACCTATATTTTTTATTTATTTAGTTTTTTTTATTGGCCCTTCGTTTTATATTGTAATGAAAAGTTAGGTATCAGATTGATAAAAGAAGTACTTTTAAGGTACATTCAAATATTTTGGAAAGTAATTTTGTTTTAGTATCCAATTTTTTTTTTAAATAACTAAATTAACCACGTGTTTACGTATATATCAATATGTTACAAAAATTATGTAGTGTAGATGTATAAAAATGTGTTTGAATGTTTGGAAATTCTAAAGAAAACTTCTTCATAAAAATCATTGTATTGAAATTAATGCACCATGTAATTCAAACCAATGAAGACAAAGTTATCCTTGTACCTTTATTAATCGTAGTATCCTTCCTATTCGGAAAACCCGTACTACTCTCAACAGTGTAGGAGATATTGGAAAATCGATCATAATATCTTCCATTAATATGCCAAGGATGGAGGCGAGAACCAGAACAAAATCAAATAGATTCCATGGCACAGTAAAATAGTGATATCTTAGACCGATAATTTTTACAATTGCCTCTGAAAATAATAGTATACATTTATTTCTGTAAAAAAATTACATTAATAAAAATAAAAATCAATAAATTTTAATTCTCACCTACCAAGACCGAAAACTGTAGTGAAAAATGCATTGCTCACTTCCAGAACAAAGAATACTGCATGATGTTGATTGTAATGCTCTATACCCATAGTCAACATATTTAAAAATATTAGAGCAAATATTGCTACTTCAAACCTATAAGAAATTATATAAGCTACAAATGGAACACAAACAAAAACATGAGAAAAATAATAATAATTGAAAAAGGGCACAGCATTTCTCTTTCTAAAATATGATTTTATTATTTTATTTTTATTTAAGCATAAATTACAGGGTGAATTAAAGTAACAACAACTAAGGAAATGTTTGTAATGGTTATGTGACATTATTTGTCAATACTTATTTTTTGAAATGGTATAAACTACAAATCTTTACACTAACACCATTTTACATCCTATTTTCTACATAAAACAGCTTTTCTGATTTCCAGTAAGTTTTTTAAAGATAATTTAATTATATATATTATATAAATCTTTGTGAATCAAAACATTACTTTCATAAATTGTTAGAGATGATTTTTGATAATAAATTAATCAATCAATTATGCAACTACAATTTATCTAAAGAAGCATGTTTGAATTTATTAAATAAGACGAAATATGACTAAAAAAAAAAATCTTTAATATCCTTAAATACAAGCAAAAGTAAATGTCAACTGATTGAAAAAAAAAAAAGAAACAACACTATTAGTATATTCAGCTGTGCTGAAGCACTCCATTTTTACCCTAAAAATTCAATAATTCTATTTTTTTCAGATGACAGTATGTTTTTAATAATAGTTGTTGTTAAATATCAATTGTTAATACTTTTGTTTTGTTTTTAATTTTCAAGTAAATAGATAGGAATGTATTATTTTTTTTAAATAAAATTGAATCTATTGTTGTATTATGATTAATTGAAATATGGCAAGTGTGCAAAAATTCAGAGAACTCCAAGAGTGATTAACTGGAACTTGTTGCCTGTCTTGGATTGAGGATATATAGATGCTATAATGCTGATAGCAGATACTCAAGAAAGTCAATAAGTGTCGGTCAATGAATGAATGGAGGAGCAGCTGTAGTTGAGAGGAGTGTCAATCAATCCCATAAAAAGTAAAACCATGTGTGTTGGAAGAAGGAAATCTCCAAATAACCTGCAAAAGTGAACTCCTGCAATTGGCTCATAAAACTATTCGGTTACAATTATCAGAAGTAATGCTAGGATAAACAAGGAGGAACTAAATAAAGTCCAGAGGACCAAAAGAATATTCTACCAAATATCCTCAAGAATAATAAGCAAGCAAGAGCAAAGCAGAGAGGCAAAGATTAGAATTGAGTCAATAGAATTGAGCTACCAGTGCCACTGTATGGTTTGGGACAATCTTGATTGGCACAGTAATAAAATGACATCCATGGAAATGAATTACCTGCGGCAAAACTGGAATGAACATGTATAGGACGTCAGAAATGAGTCTGTATAGAAGGAATTAGGCATGTAATCCATATGCGAAATGATGGAGATTAGACTGCTCCAATGGTTTGGCTATGCAAACAGGATGGAAGACTATTTAAAAGCTAGGAGGCTCTATGAAGCTAAACCAGAAGTCAGGCCAAGACTCATGTATAAGTCATTCACAAAGTTTATACTATACCTACTGGTACTACGGAGCTGCTCATATAACATTTCATATTTCTCTGACAATTTTCATACATTTTTTATAGAGCCCATATATGCATGCACATAAAGAAAGACATTTATGATAAATATAATACATTTTAGTAGGAGTTGAAAATTAAATGAAGCAATCCTACCTTCTAGAGTTTGAAAGGTCATAAAACATAGCTAAAAATTGGTTAATTGGTCTTTTAATAACTTTTTGTGGTTTTTTCCTTCCTAGTTTTTTCATGGCAGTATAGTAGTGTTTCTGACTTTCTGTTAAAAACATTTCCAAAACACCACCTTCATACTACAAAAAAAAAGAGAAAATTAATAAATATTTGAAGTAAATAATTCTATAAATAATTGATTAATAAATACAAAAATATATGATTTTATGATGGTTTTCAATAGGTGTAAATATATATATATATATATATATATATATATATATATATATATATATATATATATATATATATATATATATATATATATATATGTATGTATGTATGTATGTATGTATGTATGTATGTATACATAAATAAAATATAACTATAATAATGTAATATATAAAATAAAAGTGGCCAGATTTGTTCGAGAAGTAAGTGGGAGAATATATATATATTTTTTTAAATCCATTTTTTGTTTCATAATAATGTGTCACCATGTGAATAATAATGAACAATGGTGTGCATTCATAATACCATTAAAACCTCCTAAGCCAATTAAAAAGACCCACTACTGAAATGATCTTACATGAACATACAGAATTCAGAACAAAGAAGAAAAACATTGATTTTCACAAAAAAATAATGCATTACTTTACTTTATTTATATCACAAACAATATAAGATAAATACTAATATAATCAACATTAGAAATATATATGCCTGTGCTTTCTGTATGAACTCTTTTAACTCAATGAAAACTTCAAATATTTTTATTCCCAGTATTTTTTTTTGTAAATACCATTGTAACTTTTGGTCATACATTCCACAAAGTACTTTTACAATATTTTTATTTTAAACCATTAAAAACTGACTTTATTATGAGAAAACATAAAAAATGTAGTTAATTACAATTAAAGCATAATATCAAGTGTTTAATCCAGTTGGCACTATTATTTATTGGCCAAAAGAGAAAGATTGTAATACTTTCTGATAAAAAGTTGATAAATTAAAAAAAAAAATCAAGTCATGCTCTTACCTTCTTTTTTAGCATATTGAAGTTATCAATGATTACTCCAATAAATAAATTAAGGGTAAAAAATGATCCACAAACAATAAATATTACAAAATAAAAATATGCATAAAGATTGGCTTCATACTGAGGCTGCTCATCTACACCAGTTGCATCAACTGCATCAGCCATCACTTCCATCCAGCCTTCAAAGGTTGCCTAAATGAAATTGCAGAATCAACAAATGTTATACAATATTATAATCTTTGCGACTTAATTACACTGTTCTACAAAAAAATCTCGTTCCTTTTAAAATTTTGTATGTAATTTTATATTTATGAGTTTTCTGAATCCAATTCTGAAGAAAGAAATTATCTAGGTAGTAACCACTTAAAGAAAAACCTTATTTTATTTACACTAATTCAATGATGGTCAAATGTTAAAATTTTATAAAATTAAAATTTAAAATAGGGTTTCCCCATGGTTTCCATTATATAGCTAAATCATTTTCCAATTTTTTTTTTCAAATTCAATTTAATATTTAGATATTTTTTTTTCAAAACTATTTTTATTATATAGCATTTCCACTTCAATTGTAACCTTTTCCAAATCAATTGTCACTTTTTCCATTTCAATTGTAACTTTTTCCATTTCAAATGTAACCTTTTCTATTTCAAATGTAACTTCATCCATTTCAATTGTAACCCAACTGGGCATGAATTAATTCAATATTATTTATTTTATTATTGAAAAATAATTATTTTAATTACACTAATGACTTTTAAAATAATTTCAGTATATTCTTACGACATTTTTTTCGTTTATTAGATAATTAATATTAAGTGCTAATTTCAAGTAGGTAGTTTAAATTTTTGAAATAAAATTGTTGTTTATTTATTTTTAAATATTTATTATTTTTTATTTATTTAGTGGGGTGAGGGTGGATTTCATCGATTTGGTGATCGTTCATTAGGTTTTCGAAGTTGTTAATGTCAAATTTACTACCGAAATTTTGTTCGAACACGAGTATTTCTACTTAATTACTAGTTTTCAAAAATCTTCGGTATAGGTATCGTTTACTAGGTTTTCAAGGGCGCTGTTTCCGAAT
Source organism: Rhaphigaster nebulosa (assembly GCA_948150685.1). Taxonomy (NCBI): domain Eukaryota; kingdom Metazoa; phylum Arthropoda; class Insecta; order Hemiptera; family Pentatomidae; genus Rhaphigaster; species Rhaphigaster nebulosa. The sequence continues at coordinate 72,310,470 of OX411307.1, read as the reverse complement.
TCACTATCGGATTTCCGATCGCGCTTGCCCATTTTCTTTTTCCGTTGCTATTGAAGATTTCTAAGATAATGGGATCGTTTATTAGGTTTTCGAGGGTTCTGATTCCATTTTTTTAGTTGTGTTTTGGATCGCACATGATGGTTTTGTATTTCCTTTACTGTTAGAGTTTTCTATGATATAGGGATCGCTTATTAGGTTTTCAAGGGTTCTGATTCCGTTTTTCGAATTGAAATTTTTATCGAACATGCGCATTACAGTTTCGAATTACTATTACAGTTGACATTTCTTTGGTACAGGTATCGTTTCTGAAGTTTTCAATCATCATATTTTCGAATTTATTATCGTATTTTTGATCCTGTATGCGCATTTCGATTTACTGTTCTTATTGGACTTTTCTTCGTTTATAAGTGCCGTTTATTAGATTTTCGAAGGTTCTGATTTAATTTTTGGAATTGGATATTTTATTGAGCATGCTAATTTCGGATAACCATTACCATTGACCTTTTTTTTCGGTGAAGTTATTGTTTATGAGGTTTTATAGAACGATATACTCAAAAAAATGTCAAATACAATTGTAATTTGAAATAAATGCACATGCTCAATAAAAAATAATATTTAAAAAAAGGAATCAGAACCCACGAAAACATAATTAACGATTTGTGTAACAAAGAAAATCTCAACAGTATCAGCAAATGAAAGAGCACTGGCGCAATCACAATTCCAATTAACAAAATCGAATCAGAATCCTCGAAAACCTAATAATCGATATTCGTACCAAAGAAATGTCAACTGTAATAGTAATTCGAAATGAGCATGCTCGATAAAAAATTCAATTCAAATAACGGAATCAGAACCTTCTAAACCCTTATGAACGATACCTATATCATAGAAAACTCCAACAGTAACGGAAATGCAAAATGCGCGATTAAAAATCCAATTAAAAATATGGAATCAGAACTCTCGAAAACCTTATAAACGATATATTTATCATAAAAAACTCCAACAGTAACGGAAATGCAAAACGCGCATGTGCAATCCAAAATTGAACTAAAAAAATGTAATCAGAACCCTCAATTAATCTAATAAACGATCCCGTTATCATAGAAATCTTCAATAGCAACGGAAGAGCGAAATTCGCATGCGCGATCCTAAATCCAATTCAAGAAATGAAATCAAAACCCTTGTAAACCTAATAAGCGATCCCTATACCATAGAAAACTCTAACAGTAACGGAAATACAAAACCATCATGCGCGATCCAAAACCCAACTAAACAATGGAGTCAGAACCCTTAAAAACCTCATAAACGATCCCTTTATCATAGAAATCTCCAATAGCAACGGAAAAACGAAATGCGCATGTGCGTTTGAAAATCCGATAGTGAATTCGGAAATGGCGCCCTTGAAAACCTTGTAAACGATACCTTTACCGAAGAATTTTGAAAACTAATAATTAAGTAGAAATACTCGTGGCCGAACAAAATTTCGGTTGTAAATTTGACATAAGCAACTTCGAAAACCCAATGAACGATCACCAAATCAATGAAATCCATCCTCCCCCCACTAAATAAATAAAAAATAATAAATATTTAAAAATAAATAAACAACAATTTTATTTCTTCAAACAATTTAAAATGAAAATTACCCAAGATCCCCAATCCTCCATAGACCAACAGAAAATCAATGTCCTTGTTATCTTCGACTTTTCAAAAGCCTTCGACTTAGTTGGTCATAATATCCTCCTTTCCAAACTCCAAAACCTTTCCTTATCAAATAGAATCATAAAGTGGTTGTTTTCTTTCCTGTCTCTTCACTCCCAAACCGGATATCATTCCCAATAAACCTCCTTCCTCCCACCTCTTACTAACTTGTGGTTTTCCCCAAGGGTCCTTACTCTAACTAATCCTTTTCTCCTTCTATATTAATTGATCTCCCCAATTCCATTCACCATTCACAATATCACTTATATGCTGATGACCTCAAAATTTAACAAATCTTTCATCCTACCAAGATGCTTGAGATGATCCGAAAGCTACAAAAAGATATTGATTGTACCAATATGGGCATTACACATGCTCAGTACACAATGGCATGTGCCATTGAATACTGGGCATGTGTAATGATGCATGGGCAGTACACAATGATTTGAGGCTGAATGAGGAAAAATCCAAGGCCATCCTCATCGGTTCCAAGCATCTTCTCAATTCCCTTCCTTATTATACCTTAAAGTAATTTTTGATCAACACCTGTTTTGGAATAACCATATTTCCCAAATCATCCAAAAGTCCATTGCTATCCTTAAATAGTTCCTAAATAGATTTCATAATACTATAACCCCTAAAACCCTTCAGCCCATAGTCTCCTCCCTCATTTTCTCCCACTTTGATTAAGGCTGCCTTGTGTATGATGGACTGTCTAGTAGACATGAGATGAGATTGAAGAGACTAATGATTTGCTCCATTAGATTCACCTTTGGAATCCCCAGGCGCTCCCATGTCTCCAGTTGGTATGCCGAGTTAAACTGGCTTTACCCTGTTTTCCAAAGGCAATACTTGCCAGGTGTCTGTCTTTTCTGATTCTTCAGAACCAAAAAGCCTCCATACATTCACCCCAATTTGTTCACCCCGTGTTCCTCTTTCCACTCTTTAAACACCAGATCCCAACCTATAAACTTGTACGATATATACCCTCTCATGGAACTGCTTCCTTCAAAAAATCCTTTACCATTCCTGCTGCCTCATTTTGCAATTCCTTACCCATCTCCATTCGCAAAACCTCGTTCTTAACTTCTTTTAAGCATCAATTATTTCTCCATCTCCTTAATTATCAATCATCTGCATTTATGCAGGAAGTTATATGTATCTTCATTTTATTTGTTCATTACTTCATTTTTATTAAGTTTATTTTTTGTTAGTGTAATTGGGTGTACATATATATCTAATTGTGATTTAAATATCTGCAATTATTACATACTCTTGTCTTTTATTTTATAATTTAATTGTTTGATAAATATTATTAAAAGCCAGACAAATGGTAATAGTACTGTACATTTTTGTTATTCTAAGGAAACTAAAAGTCCAAAAATAAAATTTATTTTCATTTCATTTCATTAAAAAGTTGTTATTATTTCATTAGGCACCATTTTAGCCAAAAAATGTAGGCCATCATCAGGACTACAGCAACTAAAGCAACACAAGAAGCTACTAAGTCCTGATGGCCTCCTTCATTTGGCTAAATCAAGGCCTAATTAAATAAGTTTTATTAATCACCTTAACTGATCCTCAAATAAGAATTACTTGAATTCTAATTTTTGTCTCAGCTGATAAGTGGACATTATTTTGAATGAGCCTTACTACTTTGGAAGGCAATCCGTACATTATATGTTTGTAAATTAACATTTTTTTTTACTGCAATATGAACTGCAAAAAAAAAAAACTCCTGGTTCTGACAAAAAATATAGACACTTTTTGGGCTTCGGATTTATGTTCAGCACAAAATAAGAAAATTACATTTTGGTTAGAAGGAGGATTTTTATGCAGAACAGTGGTATTGTTTTTTAACTTACCACTTGGAATAGGGCAAGATATCCATTTCCAACATTATCAAATGTTATTTTTGAATTCCGCCAAGTGAAGTTACTTTGAAGACATTCATTTTTGTTTTTAACTATCTAAAAACAAATTAACATTTCTTTTTAATGAATTGTTATTAAATTGGAAAAGTCATACAATATATATTGGTAAGAGGGAAGAAATCATTTATCCCCTTATATAATGGCCCTCATTTTATCCTCCATGTAAAATGGTCTGTCATTGGCTAGTAATCTCTTACCTTTCAATTATTTGTCTACTAATATTTTTTTCAAGGATATCATAGTTCTTCTGATTAAGTATAAATGATGAAAAACAAGTCACAATTGCAAAATGTCCTTAAAATCTTTTCGTTAAAAGTGGGAACTCTTAACATTTTTCTATCCAAAAAATTAGATAGTAACTCAAGATGTTGATGAAACCAATAAAATGATCGAAATTTCAGTACAAAAACCAGCTATTTAGGAAATTTCTTTGGTTAAAATATTAAATAATGCCTATTCTGAAACTAAAAAAATCTCTGATGTTTTAGATCACCGCCTCATATTAACCAGAGTGGGAGTGTCTAGATTCATTTCTCGGGACTGCCGCAAAATAAATATTGACTGGCCCAGGACGGGACACACCATTCTGGACAGGCATCCTAGAACCCTCGCCCCAATATGCCCAGCCATCACAGCCTCTATCTAGTCGGTCTAAGGGACTGATAAACTAATGTGGACTAACATCTAGACATGAACGCACCACTGATGCCACAATCCTAGGATAAATATTTCTTTTGGGTCCAGAGCTAGAAGGGTATGTAACTATTTTCTTAAATCAACTGACATAGATTCAAAAAATGGAACTACAAAAGCTTTTTTCCAAATTTAGGGATAGCAAGTAGATATTTTTTCCAAATGTTAAGTGAAATGTGACCTACTTATCAATGTGAGGATAAGAGAGCAGCTATTGAAGAAGCTGTAGTCTGGAGTAGAAAGCTATTATATAATAATATTATACATATAGAAATTACATAAGGCTGGCTAACACAAATCTTTACACAACTACCGTGGTGTATCTACATACAGATTAGTGGGCTTGACTCTTTCAAACGATGTTGAGCTAATGGAAGGAAGTTTTAACAATTCATGATTTAGAGAGAAGTTTCTGTGATTACTAGACAAAATTTGTCTAGTCAAATCAATTACTAAATAAATAGTATTCTTCAACCAATTCTTTTTTAGTAGAAATAAAGTCACTATAAAAATTCCTTCAAGCAAGATATCAACACTTTTCCTCAGCATTACCCTGTAAAGAAAATTTCTGGCTTCAAAAGTATTTAAATAACACTATTTCTTATCATTTAAGGCTCAGGCAACAATACATGTTTTTAAGCATTGTGCGGCGGTCTCAACAACCAAAATTGGAAATAACCTATTCGTAACTGCCCTATAGTTATTAAGTGTGTAGCTGAAACAAAATGTGAATAATGATTACAGCAAGAGTGTTGTAGAATCTGTGACATTCATAAGAATAAAAAACAAAAAATGAACAAGTGATAGAAATAGCTGAAAGTAACAAATATATAGGTATATGTATTTATAAATATATAGGATTATATATATATATATATATATATATATATATATATATATATATATATATATATATATATATATATAGTTATATATATAATATTATAAGAAAGATAATTAAAACAATAGCATACAGACTTCGACAGACAGATTTTTCCATTGTCTATATGTTGTATAACGTTTATATATACATATACTTTATTTTGTATCTTTTATGTATCTTATATTTATAATAAACCCATATTCATTCATATAAATAATATTTTTTTAAAGCTTAATAATTTAGAAGTCACAGTTTAAAAAAGTTAATAAATAGTGTGTATAAAGTTACTCACAGATGAAGGAAGTCTTTCCCCATCTTCATCAACACATTTGAAAAATTTTCCACCAAAGAACTGAACCCCCATAATGGAAAAAATTAACCAGAATACCAAACATACCAGAAGTACATTAAAGATAGAGGGAATGGCATACATTAGAGCATTAACAACAATCTGAAACCAGAAAAAGAGTTTAATTTTAAATTGTGTTTTTGTTACACTGTATTTAAATTAATTATTTGAATAGTGGTACCCTCATTCCCTGCCACCTTGATATCGCTCGAAGGGGTCTCAAGGCACGTAGCGTACGTAATGAACGTAGAACTTTTAAATTCTCATTTTCTTCAATTAATAAACTGAATACAGAAACCTGAAAAGTATAAAATCCACAATATATCAATATGATAGAGCAAAAACCGTGTTCTGGAGACCCTGGGCTTTGTGTTTGTAATTTTCTAATTATTATATATCCAAGTATCTTAATATATAATTATATCCAAATAACATCTTTTATTAATAGTAAGATATTTGAAATAGAAATGAGAAATAAATAAACTGGTCAAAAATGTTTGAAATAATTTTTACATCAGAAAGAGATTTAATATTTTAATTAAATTTAGTATAAAGGTAAGTAATAATTTATCTGATTTAACAATATTTATAGAAATAGAAGTAATTAAAAAGATTTTGATAGACAAAACATTTATGTTGCTTAGCATTAGAACTTCCCAGCATATCACATTATTTCTGATATTAAAATTAATAGCATTACAATTAATTGGTAATGCTCTTCAAAGCTTTTAGAGATATAGAGGCTATAAAATTAAATTTGATCAGAAGATATTATTGTAAGAAGTGCTCAGTATTGGAACCATACAATTTAAAACTGTAGGAATATTGTTTAATAATTATATTAATGATATCTTAAAACTAAATACTTACAAAGACAATTGTAAAGTCAAGGATAGTCCAGAAGCTGCTGAAATATTTATAAAACCCTAAAGCGACCCATTTCAGTGCCATTTCAACACTAAATAGAATGCAAAATCCAAGGTTAGTCCAATAAAGTATGCTTTTCAAGAATTTATTTTCATCTAAATATATATCCTCAAAACAAAGTGTTATGCTTGATGCAAATATAAGAACTAGCACAATCCATTCAAACGCAGGTGTATCAACAAATGATAAAACTTTAGTTCGAATATCCATCCACCACTGACCAAATGGTGTAGCAATGCAATCATCACAGTAAGTAATCCTAAAACAGTGTTTATTAACTTTAATCAACAAAATAAAACAGACATTTTTTTTTAATAAATAGCATTTGGTAATTGTTAAGATTTAAAATATCATATGCTAGAAAAACAAAAGCTCTTATGCTAAGTAGCCAAGAAAATGAATACAGCAAGATAAGAGTAAAAAGCTCTTAATGATCTTCAGGTAAAAGCAAAGTGAAAGGAATTCAGTATTCAACTGCTAAAAGGAAAGGAAATGCTCACAAAATATCAAATATAGGAAATAGGTGAATATGTTGAGAAAAATAAGTGATTATGTTATTCTCAAGGGACAATATGTCCCTCTAGTTATTTATGTATATATATATATATATATATATATATATATATATATATATGTTATTATATATTATGGGGTTACCATAAAAGGAAAAGAAAAATATATAAATATATAGGTAGTTATATATATATATATATATACTAGTGGCATATGTTATCCCTTGAGAATAACTTAATCACTTATTTTTCTCTGAATATATGTATATATAAACTTGGATGGACCACAATTTCAGAATGGAAGAATGGAGATTAGCCTAACTTAAGATTGAGACCTGTGTTGGGTAGAAATCAACTTAATTTTGAATTTAACTGAAGAGAAACTCAGACTTAATTCATGCTTGCTAACAGAAGCGCTAATTTTCTCTTTCCTCTCAAGTTCTTGTTTAGCTTGATAAAGGCTTCTAATGTGGGACAAAACACTGGTTAACACCAAATTGTACGTATAACAATAACACAATAACTTATTGTGTATGTTCATTTCGATTTCCCCAACTATCATATCCCAGATATATATCCATGTTCAACTACCACATATCTAATAAAAATTAATGTAATATATGAGAATATTTAATAATTACACTATTTATTATGTCAAAATATAATTATAGTCAATCAGAAAAATTGATTTAAAATTATTATTTACCTCTGATAGCAGTGAGGCGGAAAACAATCATAAGGTTGCTTGACTTGTTTTTTTTTACCAAATCCAGGAAATGTTGCAAGATCATCAATATATTTACCCTCAGCATCTCTTTTCCCTCCCACAGTAAGCTCATCTACGTAGGAAACCAAAGTTAGCCAAGAGTTAACTTTTGCTGATCGACTTGCTTCTACCGTGCTTATAGAAGTTGCAGGCTTGGACTCTTCACTGGCTACAAGCATAAAGTGAAAACACTACTCCTCAAAAGTCAAAAGTGCTTATTAAAGCTCAGCTAAAAAATAACTTCTTGTGCCTTAAATTTAAATTGGTAATTATATAATTATTTTCATATAATCTGATATCCAGAATCACTTAATGGAAGTAATAACAAGCTAAAACTAAAATAAATTGTTTATTTAAAAATAAAATAATAATTTTTAAGTCTGAATAAAGCACTTAAAAGCTCTAAGTATTGGGTAATCTGAAATTTACAATATAAACATGCTTAAACTTAATCCAATGGCATTATTACAATAATTTTTCCCAAATTCTACAATAATCATTCATAGATAGATATTCACATGTTCTACTAGTGCACTATCTACTAAAAAAGATTACTTATTCTAAAAAAATTCAGTAAGCTATATTGAAACAAACTAGATGTGTAGGCACTTTTGCGATATAAGCTATAGCTGAGAATATTTTTAACTGATATAACTGAATTCTTAAATATGTTACTGTGTCTAAATTGTATTGAGATCATAAATACAACACACACAATGCTAATAAAGCAGCAAACAACTGAATTGATTTAAGCCTAATCAAGTATGAAGTAAGCAAGGGTGAGCCAAAAGGCAAATCATTAGATATTTTTATCATAAATGATTAAATATTTAAGGTCCATAAGTTCTTTATAAAATATTTTTCTTTACAAAAGCTATCTATATTGACAGTGAATTGATTAATCAAGCAAAATGAAAAAAATCTTTTAAGATTCTAATTTGAATACAAATAATAATAAAGAAAATAATTTGTCTTTACTCCTTTACTCCTATGATCAAAGATATTTAAGTATTAACTAAAAAATTATATTATTATAGTAGTTGATGTCATCATGCAGAGAAAAAATATTAATAATGTTTCATGTTTGTTTATATAAATTATTTTCAATCAGGTGTATAATCTAATCTTAAATCAAATATGACGATGTATATATGGTCACATACTAAATTTGTAATATAAATCTTTAGTATAGTTACAATCCAGAGTTATATAAATTTTTAAATGTAGAAGAGATCATCTATTACAATTTCTTTCCTGACATGGATAGTGTATAAGTAAAATAGGTTCTTACATGAAAATATCTGAGAACAGATGTTAAAAATTATGATTTTATCAGAAATTCTATTTCCAAACCAAAGGGTTTAAAAATTTCAGAACCTTACAAGAGAATTTGTTCAGTTTATTTAAATTAGAAAATACAGCCAATATTGTATGATTGTTATCAACAAAAATTCTGGTTCTTTGGAACACAGTAAATAATTTAATACACAAAAAATAAAGATTTGCTCAAACTTAGCCTTAGTATGCTACTATAACATATTATAAAATGTATTTAACAGACTAATAATAATTACTAAGAATTTATCTATAGTCCCTAAAAAATTTTATGCATTTAAAAAGTAATAACATCAAGCATTATATTATTGATTGTTTAATGAATTATTGTGGTTTTGAGATAAACTGTTGGGTTTTAAACATCTGTTGATTCTTTTCTATATTAAATACTTGAATATATATATTTATCAAACTTTGATAAAAAAAAAATTAAAATTTGAAAAAAAACACAGAAATAATGATAGGGTCTGCTTTATCAAACCACCATTATGCATATTTATGAAAATTTTAAAAGTTAATGTGAAACTTATAGAGCTGCTAACAGAGTATAATCATTATAGCTTAGGTAAGTAAATTCTATTAGTAGATCAATTGATAATTTTCTGAATAAAACAGATATACCAATTATATATTTACTAAGTTTTGAATAAAAAGTAATAAAATAAATAAAAAGTAATATTGTTAATATTACTTCTTAATAAAATAAAACTATATCTCACCTTCAAAACTTTCTTTTCTAGTCGCCAAAGCATAAGAGCGTCTATGGATTAAGTTACTAACAAATGGGGAGTCCTTTTTTACAGGTTCAGTTGGAGATTCATCAACTAGAGGAAGCTGAACAGGAGCAGTTAGAGACGGAGCAAAACTTAAAGCTTCTTTCATTATTCTTGCATATAAGGCATCTTCCCATTCCCCAAAGCTGACTCTTGGCTCGAACGAACATTCATCTTTTTTAGTTTTAGGCAAATTTTTTACTTGTAAAATTTCATAAGTATTGTTACTTTCACTAGGAGAACCAAGCTTGTCTCCTTCATTTATGAATGCATCATGTTTCAACAGTGTTCCACTTTCTGATTCAACTATAATATGAAATGGATCATGGTCTACATTTTCTTTTTCTGATTCTTCATTTTTATCATCAACCTCTTTGACATCTTCTCTTGTAAATTCTTGTATTCCATATTCTTCAGTCTCATTAGACACTAAAGTTGTTTCTTTAGATACATTTAGTGGTTCTTCTTCAAAGCATATTTTGCTTGGTGACTGCTCCAACCTATAGTAAAAATTTAATGAGATATTTAAAAACTAAATTCCAAATTTAAATATTTGAATGGTGATAAGAATATCAGTATAATTAATGATTGTATTAGTATTATTACTTAATATTTAACATTGTATATTGGTCACTTTGTATTTTATTGATATTAGGGAAAAACTTTCATCATACTTTTCCTAATACTTTTACCTTAGCTCCTTTAGATTTATATCTATTAATTAATAAAATTTTAATTTTAACTATTTATGTACTAACGATATATATGTTAGAACATCTATGATGCCTATTATAACTGCCTTGGAGATGAAAGTCTACACATGCCAGTGCAACTGAAACACAACATAATGCAAAATAAAAGTTTAAAAAAAAAATTATTGAGGCAAGAATCCTACATTAAAGAAATGAACAATAATTTTTTTCTAGAATAAGGTCATTGAAAAAATTATAAAAATAGCAAACATCCAAGTATAAACAGGTTACAGTGGACAGGTAGAGAAGAAACACAAATCCTGGGACCAATTGTATGAACATTTTAAAGTATCAAAATATTAGAGACCATTAATGCTGAAATCAGAGAAGACAATTTTGGAACCAAATATAGTAACAAGTCAAGTTTATTCCTGAGCAATTGAAAGTATATCTAACCTAAACCTGACAGCACAGATAACGCAATCATTATTAGTCAAAGAGGGTGTTGTAAAGAGGTCCCATTGAGAAACACGGGAAAAGAACTTTTCCGGCCTAAGGCAAGCATACAGAAATAAAGAATTGGCAGCTGCACTTTTGGCTGTCTTATGTTATGACCTTTCAGGGTGTACTTTTTCATTAGGATTTGTTTGTTCAATGGTCCAGATTTAAAAGATTCAAAACATCTTTCTTAAAATGAATCAACAATCTATAGAAAACAAGTAGTATTCACACATAAAAAAAAAAAACTACCTACTGTTAATGTATTGATGAACTATAAATTAATAAACACATTTTTAATCATCTGTAATACAAATTCATTCTTTTTTTTTCATAAAAAAAATCATAATTGGAAAAAAAAGTGAAATGACTAGTAGACCTGAACTATACACTTATATATAAAAAAAATTAACAAATTATTAATAACTTGCTATGAACTACCACAAGTAAATGGAGAAATGAGATGGTCCGGGAGGCGATCAAAAAGAATGGATCATAAATAGTAAAAACTATTTATTAGAAACCGATGTTTCGACCAGGTCTTCATCTGGGCTAAATAAATAGGATACAAAATTAAAAACAAAATAATGATATATACAGTGAATGATATTAAAATTGACAAAGTATATAATTAAAAAGACATAATGAGAAAAATGAAAACAGCGATGAATTTGCAAAAAGTTATAAGATTAAACTGATAGAGTAATAACAATGACTAAAAATAAATTAATGGTGAGAGTATGGTTAATCGTGGAAAATGTATGCAAGAGAATCTTGGTTGGGGTGTGGTCAATAAAGTCCAAAAAAAGTTAACAAACAGTAAGATAAGACACAAGATGAAAAAATAAAATAAAGTATAAAGAAAAAATATGCTAATCATAATGTGAATAATAAGAAATAAATAAAAATATTTTAACAGACAATGAAAATAAAGATATTTAAAATATTGTGAAAATATAGAAAGAAAGATAATGAATGGTATGAAAGATATAGTAAAATACATGAATAGTACAAATTTTAATTACTAGAATGAAAATTTAGGAGTATGAAAAGTATATCAAAATAATTATGACAATATGAGTAATGTAAATAATTTCTATTTATATGTAAGATCTAATGAAATACATGGAAAACTGTATTTAAAAAACAAAACAAATAAAAATAAAGTTGAACAATATAAAATTATGTAAGCTTAAAGATAGAGTAATATAATCATAAGTAACTATCGTATGGGGGGGGGGAGGAAAAATAAAACAATAAGGATAGAGAAACAATTAACAGGATGGAGAGGAAGGAAAAAAAATACTTAATAACAAGAAAAAGCGTATCTGAGTGGGGTATAGTCAGGCGCCAATTTAATACGTCAGAATATAACCATTAAAAACGAAACAATGTTGCAAACGTATTGGTTTGAAGGATACTAAGATTTAAATACAACATTGGATTAAAACGTAGAACTATTGATTTAAAAGATTGGTTAAACTTACTGGTAAATGGTTAAAAAAGTATTAATTAAATAATAATAGAATTAGAATAAAACAAAGGCGTCATAAAGCATAGCGGTTTAATGAAAATAGGCGGGGGACTATATATAGTAATTTAATTTAATAAAGAAATTTTGTATGTATAAGGAGTTGTCACAAAAAAAAAAAAAAAATGAAATGGATGAATAAATAAAAATCAAATTAAATATGTAACTGAATAAGAAAAGAAGTAAATACAAATATAATAATAGTCTAAAAAATTATAGTAATCATCATAATAAATAATTCATCAAATAATGGAGATGATAAAAGAAAATTAGGGGCATGGGGATAGATCATAGAAAATTAGATTTTTTTTTTAATAAATGGAATATTTGGGAATAGTCAGTCATTTGATTTATGGGAAGAGATTCTAGTTGGATATAAATACATTCTGTGATGTCATTTGTCATTTGTAATTTGGGGATAGGGACGAGGATAGAAGTTTTGTCGAAATCGAATGTGTGGTTTAACGATAAGGAATGTTCGGAAAGTTTAGGGGCAGTAGAGTTAAATAAGGAAATGAAATATTTATGTTGGTTGATGCGATCGTTGAGGATATTTTTGGTTTCGCCGTTCGATTTGTGTAGTTGTTGATAAGTTTGTTAATGGTCTTAGGAGAGAAGTTATTGGCTAAGAGGATTTGTTTGATACAGTTAATGTTGGTTTCATGAAGATGGGAATCAGATAGGGAAAGTCATCGGTTTATAAGGTATCTGGCTACGTTAATTTTTTGGTGGTAAGGGTGTTGGGAATAGTAGCTTAAAAGTCAGCCAGAGTAAGTGGGTTTAGTGTACCACGTATATGTATATAGTGTTAGGTTTATGTATATGTTATGTATGTTATTATTATGATTTGCATATTTTTCTTTATACTTTATTCAATTTTTTTTTCATCTTACTGTCTTATCTTACTGTTTGTTAACTTTTTTTTTACTATTACTCGTACTGCCACTGTTTTTACATCTATTGTTATCTTATTTTTTCTCAGTCAAGATGATGGCCTAAAACTTAGACCGAAACGGCGGCACTCATTATAATAAGTTTTTCTTATTTGTGTGTTTATTTATTGACCGCACCCCCAACCAAGATACTTCTAAATAAAAATAAATTAGTTAATATTAATAGATTAAACTGGTTATTAATAAAACTGACTATAAATAATAAGAAATTAAACTGATAAAGAGATAACAATAACTAAAAGAATTAATAACAGTAACAAATAAGTAAACATGGGAAATAATAGTATACAAATAAAGAAACAGACAAAATTTAGTACCTTGAAGCTCTAAGCTTGGTAAAGGAGTGACTAAGCAAATTAGCAAAGTAATTAAGGAGGCGTTGTAGGGGTTGTAATTAAGAATGTCATAATAGTTATATAGAGAAGGCAGTGTAAAGGGATGTCATTATCCATATGGGTTAATCATAAAAATATATAAAAGATTAAAAAGTATTGAAAATAAAAGAAAAAGATAAATCCTAAGGAACAAATGTAAATAATAAATTTAAATCAAAGCGAATATATAAAATGGGCAAAGGAGAAAATAAAAATTTATCAGAATTCATGTACAAAAATTTGAGCTATGGTGACATCTGTAGGAGTTTAATGAACAAAATCCATGTATGTACAAATGAATGGATAAGTGATACTGAAAAGAAAGTTGAAAAGAAAGTGATACTGAAAAGAAAGTTGAAAAGAAAGTGATACTGAAAAATATATAAAAATATATATATATATATATATATATATATATATATATATATATATATATATATATATATATATAAACATAAATATATAGATATATACCTACATACAAATATACCACAGATATGAATAAAACATGTATATTATAAGAAATACCGATATGGAGTGAAGCAGGGAGGAAACTAAGCATGAAGAGACCAAATAAAAATGAATATCAGGAGGCAAATAAAAATTAAAAGAGTTGGGAGGAAAATAAAATGGTAAGACAAAGTAAATAAAAGGATAGTAAATGGATAGAGAAGGAAGAAAGAAAAGGGGAGAATAAATCGTAAGAAGGATAGGGGTTTTACTGTATTTTAATACGATTTAAAATATGTCTGTAAGTCAGAGAAATACATTTGTTTGGGGGTTAATAGGTACATTCACTCATAAAGAAAAAAGTCATAAATAAAAACTTATATTGAAACACAAACATGAGACATGAAAAAAAAAACATAACCAAAGGAACAAAAAACAGGTTGAGGGAGGTTACAAAAAATGGCGGTAAAACAAATCATGGTAACAATGCCATCTTGACTGTCTTTCAGTGAACTGAATAAACTCTCCCTCACTGAATAGATAGTCATGGCATACCCACTTCGTTAACCATAAAGGACAGTTTCGGCTTATGTAGCGACTTCGTCAACATATCTGCAATTTGTAGATTGGTGGTTATCTTCTAAACGTTGATAATCCCTTCCTGAACAACCTCCCTCACATAGAAGTGGCGAATTCTTGTGTGTTTGGTTCTCTTATGGAATTCGGAATTCTTGGCAAGTCTCAAGGCTGCTTTATTATCAATGTACAGAGTAGGATTTACCTGTTGACCGACCAATTCGTCTAATAGTCTTCTGAGCCATACCATTTCCTTGGCGGCTTCGCTTGCAGCAACAAGTTCTGTGTCCGTTGTTGAGAGAGCAACACTTGCTTGGAGCTGGCTCATCCATGAAATAGGCTCATTTGCATACTTGCAAAGAACTCCTGTAGTCGATCTTCCAGTTTCTGAACAACCACCCAGGTCAGCATCACTATATCCTTCAAGAAGACAAGCATCTCCAGGCTTATACATGATTCCCATACTATCAGTTCCTTCAAGATACCTGAATATCCTTTTCACCTTGATGGTATCCTCTGATGACGGATTCTCTAGTGTGCGAAAAACTATCCCGACCGCAAACGCTATATCAGGTCTAGTTGAGAACATCAAATACATAAGTGCCCCGATGGCCTGACGGTAGGGAAATTCACTTATAGAATTCTCTCTCCCTGATTTGAAAGTCTCCTGTACCGGTGTATCTATCATTGGAGTTGACACTGGCTTACATGAGTCCATGTTAAATTTTATCAAGATTCTTCTTACATAGTTCTTCTGGTGGATTTTAATTGTCCCATCCTGACTTTGAATTACTTCAAGACCCAAAAAATAATTAAGTAGTTTATGGGTGACTCTAAACTCTGCCTTCAAGTCTTTCAAAAAATTTTCCAAATCTTCCTTGCTTGTCGAAGCCACAAGACCATCATCAACATACAAAGCTACAATAGTCTCTTCAGATCCAATCCTTCTTATAAATAAACAGGGATCCGCATTGCTGCGATTAAAACCAAGTTTCTCAAAGAAACTAGCAATGCGTTTATGCCAACATCTGGCAGCCTGCTTGAGGTCATACAAACTCCTTTTTAGTTTGCATGCTTTGCTGGTACCATCTTCAAGTCCTTTGGGCTGCTGAATGTATATTTCCTCATTCAGGAAATATACTTCCAATTTACCATACAAAAATGCTGTCGAAACGTCAAAATGAGCAAGATGCATTCTTTTATATGCTGCAACTCCTAAAATTGTCCTTATTGTGGTTAGTTTTTCTACAGGGCTAAATGTTTCACTGTAGTCAACTCCTTTTTGTTGAGTAAACCCTATTACAACAAGGCGAGCTTTATACCTTTCCACTGAACCATCTGGATTTTCCTTGACTTTAAATACCCATTTGCAAGGTAAAGCTCTTTTATTTTTAGGTAATTCAACGAGTTCCCATTTATCGTTCTCATTGAGAGCTTTTATTTCTTCACTCATGGCAGTTTTCCAATTTTTGGAACATTCTGAACGAATTGCCTCCTCATAGGTCTCTGGAGTTTTTGTCGATTCTGCCATTATCATAGAAACATACTCAGCATAACGGCTAGGTGGATGAAGATCCTTCCTGTCTCTAAATTCCACAGAAGTTGTAGTTTCTTCTTCTTTTTGATCAGAAACGCCATAAAATTCTTCTTCATCATGATATTTCTCTTCAAGCGATTGTTCTTTCGACGGAGTACTCAGAAAAGGTACTTTTACTTTCTCAGCACAATCATGAAGTATTTCTTGAAATACGTTTTGAATAACATATTCTTGAACGTCTCTGGATAACATGACTCATCTCTCTTCTGGAATATAGATACGGTAGCGCTCATCGCCATCATAGCCTACTAAGTAACCTTTTTGAGCTTGCTTATCCATCTTGCACCTCTTCTGCACAGGAACATGCAAGTAGCAGGTTGAACTGATGATACGAAGATGGTTGATCCTCGATTTTTTACCAAACCAAAGTTCGTAAGGTCTCACTGCATTTACTGATGACTTACTTGTTCTGTTCAATATGTAGACGGCTGTTGTCACAAGCTCGGCCCAAATTGCTTGTGGAAACTGAACATCGGGATTCGAGTACATAAATGTTCTTGCCATCTCAACGATTGTTCTGTTCTCTCGTTCACAAATGCCATTTTGCTGTGGCGTATAAGGAGCTGTTAGCCTCTGTGTGACTCCCCTTTTTAGCAAAATCTCTCGTACATCTGCATTGTCAAACTCACCACCTTTGTGGCTTAGAAGTTCTTTGATATTGTGACCCTGTTTATCTGCATGAGCGAGCATTTGTTTTAAAACATTTTTGGCATCTGACTTTTCTTTGATAACAAAACCATACCGAAATTTAATGTAACTATCTTTAAATACAACTAAATAACGCTTCTTCTGAAATGAATCAGCAAAAGGTCCACAAACATCAGTTGACATAAGCTCTCCTGGTTTCAAAGCTTTTCTTCTACTACCAAAAGGCAGTCGATAAAACTTGCCATAAATGCAAGGTTCACAAATTTTATCATCTAGCTTGACTTTAATATCTAGCTCGCGTTCAAGCTTTTCTTTTATGTGACGCTTATCTTGGTGTCCCCATCTCTCATGGTACAACTGCAGTGGGTCATTTGATTCTACAAAGTTGACACTACTACTCGGTCAAACAGTCTTAATATCTGCCTTATATAATGTTCCATTCTTCTCTCGAGAGCCTACCACCACTGGAGCACCATTTACTGAAAGGGAACAGGATGTAACTGTAGACTGGAACTTGCTATCTGGGTTTTTATCACGTGCAGATAATGGAGAGAATAAATTTCTAGCAATCCTGGGAACCAACCAAACGTCCTTCAACTGCAGACGTTGGAACCTGCCATCAACCATGGAATTGATCTCAATAACACCGCTACCAACAGCATCTAAACTTTCATCTCCAGCTGCCTTAAAGCTGCACGAGTTCTTGAACTTATTAAAAGAACTAAACCAATCTGAAGGATTTGTGACATGTTTAGTAGCTCTATTATCTACCCACCAATCCTCTGTATTTGGCTCAGCAGCTAAAACTTGATTGTGGATAGACACAAGAGCAATCGCATCTGTAGGAGCTCTTGAATCTGCGATATTACTCTGAGGATTACTACTAACATTATTAGGGCGAGGACGATCATCCGCAATCCACTTTCTACACTGACGAACCCAATGACCAGGCTTGTGACAATAATAACAATTACCTGACTTCGAGTTTTGAGCAGTGTTTTTAGGCTTAGGTTTATTAGTAGAGCTACTATTACAACTCTGTTTCTGTCTATCGAACCTAGCCACTAAAGCTTCAGGATTATCGCTCTCATTGCTTGTAATGGGTTCAATATTTCGTTTAAAAACACATAGCTGCATGTTCAATTCATCAAATGAACGAACTTCATCTTTAGTAAGTAGCATCCAACTAGATTTAAAACTTTCAAATGAACTTGGTAAAATATGCAAAACTTTGCATACCAAAAGCAGATCCGGAAGGGTGTTTTCATTTATCTCCTTTAAGGCATTGTTTAGCTCATTCCACAGACTCCTCAACTTTGCAACATGAGTAGAAATGTCATCACCTGATGTCCAACTAAATAAAAAGAAATCTGCATATACCTTAAAGAGTTGGTCTTTAGATGTTGCCTCAAACTGCTGCTTTAACGCCTCCCAAGTTTCACTTGCAGTAACTTTGTCCATTATCTTTTGGTAGACTGCATCATAAACTGTACTGGTGATTATGGACTTAGCGAAACTATTTGCTTTTCTATACAAATCACAAGCTTCTTTGTGTTCTTTCACTTCATGTTTCGTTACTTCAGCTTTCAATGGATCCGGTTTCAACAACTTTTGATCGATACAATCTAATGCACCTTCATGGTAATCAAGTAAATCACGAATTTTACGCTTCCAAACCGGCCAATCTGCTGCACTGGCCAGTGGTTTAATGTGCTTAACAAACTCCATCTTCCCTATGGACTCGGCAACACTTCACACTAAACTAACGAACTTCAATGATTCACTGAATACCGAACAAAACATCTATGTAAAGCGACTGCACACTGGGCCCATAACCTTTTGGGGTTAATAGGTGCATTCACTCATAAAGACAAAAGTCATAAATAAAAACTTGTATTGAAACACAAACATGAGACATGAAAACAGAAACATAACCAACGGAACAAAAAACAGGTTGAGAGAGGTTACAAAAATGGCGGTAAAACAAATCATGGTAACAATGCCATCTTGACTGTCTTTCAGTGAACTGAATCAATTTTAACAGTTTTTGTCTATTTTGTGAATAACCGGGTTTGGTTCAAGGTATATGTAGACTGATTCCGAAATTAGCCTTTTTTTCATGGTTGGGAACTGTATTGCTAGGATAGAGGATTGATCAAAGTTTATGGAATGGTTGAGGGAATGAGATGTGTTCTGATAGTTTGGAGGCAGACTGGTAACGGGAAGAGATGGATGTTTTGTGTTGGGAAATGTGAGATTTGAGATGATTTTTGGTTTCGCCAGTATAGGAAGAATTACAAATAGGAGTAGAGCAAGGAATCCGGCAAACTATATTAAAGTGGTGTTTGAGAGTGATAGGATCTTTTAAGTTGGTAAAAATGTAAGAAAGTTTATTTTGGGGTTTAAGGCCTACACTTTATCAAGTATGACTTTATCATATATTTATGATTTTATGAACCTGATCACCAACTTAGAACATATATAGGGACAACTGTTTTGGAGTTGTTGAGGAGGATAAGAAAATTTCCTGCATTCGTATCTATAACATGATTTCTAATCACAACCCTCCAGCCCCCACACATCCAATGTCCCCCTTTCTCGTTTTCCCTTTTTCCAATATCTCGTTCTTCTCTTCTTTCCTCCTTATTTTTTGTAGATATATTCCTTACCCAATCCTTCCTTAAATCTAACGGCCACCTTATTTTCACCAAGGCTGATAAATGTAATTTAACTGTAGTTATAGACAAAATACTGACAAAATTTACCAACTCCTTTCCGATCAAAATACCTATACATCTTCCATTCGTGATCCTTCCTGCTCCCTTATATCCAGATTCAACCATCACCTACAGAGGGTCAAGTCAACCATTCCTTTAACTTTGATCAATCCTATATCCTTGCTACAGTTCCAACCATGAAAAAAGACTAATTTCGGAATAAGTCTACATATATCTTGAACCGAACCCAGTTAATCATAAAATAGACAAAAACTGTATTTTCCTGACTTACAGACATATTTTAAATCTTATTAAAAAACTGTAAAATCCCTATTCTTCTTACAATTTATCACCTATTCTTTCTTCCTTCTCTTTATCCATTTACTATCCTTTTCTTTGTCCTACCATTTTATTTTCTCCCCACCTCTTCTAAATTTTATTTCCCACCTGATATTTATTTAGTTTTTATTTGGTCTCTCCATACTTACTTTCTTCCCTGCTTCACTCCATATCGATATTTCTTATAATATGTATGTTTTATTCATATCTGTGGTATATTTTAATGTAGGTATATATCTATATATTTATGTTATATATATATATATATATATATATATATATATATATATATATATATATATATATATATATATATATATATGTGTGTGTGTGAGTGTGTGTGTTTTTATCTATACTATTTGTATATCTGCATCTGCATTCTCTTTTTTATGTCAAATATGTTTTAATTGTTGACCTTACTATTTACCTACAGCAGATAGTTATTTTTTTAATCTCTCATTTTTCTCCAATATTTAATTTCTACCTATGTAATTACACTTATTCCTGTAAATAAAAAATTTCTTTCCTGTACAATTTAATGATCTTTTTCACAGTTTGATTCTGTCACTTTATTTTCATTATTACCACATATTTGTATCCTTATTCATTTGTATTCTTATTTTCTAATTTTTAAAAGCATATTGTTAAAGTTTTTATCTTTGTTTTCATATGTATAATTTACAATCTTAAAATAGTCAGTTATGTAAGGTCATTGAAGAAAACTTTCTTTTCGGTATCACTTATCCATTCCTTTGTACATACATGGATTTTGTTCATTAAGCTCCTACAGATGTCACCATAGCTCAAATTTTTGTATATGAATTCTGATAAATTTTTATTTTATTTTTAATTTATTATTTGCATTTGTTCCTTAGGATTTATCTTTTTCTTTTATTTTCAATACTTTTTTATTCTTTTATATATTTTTATGACTAATTCACATGTATAATGATACCACTTTCCACTCCTTTCTCTATATAGCTATTATGACATTCTTAATTACAACCCCTATACTGCCTCCTTAATTACTTTTCTAATTTGCTTAGTCCCTCCTTTACCAGCCTTAGAGCTTCAAGGTAGTAAATTTTGTCTGTTTATTTATTTATATTATTTTTTCCCAGGTTTACTTATTTGTCAAAGTCATTAATTTTTTTAGTTATTGTTTCGCTATCAGTTTAATTTATTTTTATTAATAGTCAGTTTTATTAATAACCAGTTTAATCCATTAATATTCACTAATTTATTTTTAGTTATTGTTATTACTCGATCAGTTTAATCTCATAGCTTTTTACAAATTCATCACTGTTTTTATTTTTCTCATTATGATTTACTTTGTCAATTTTAATATCATTCGCTGTATATGTCATTATTTTATTTTTAATTTTGTATCCTGTTTATTTAGCCCTAATGAAAACCTGCAAAGTGGGTCAAAACGTCGGTTTTGAATAAATAGTTTTTACTATTTGTGATCCATTCTTTTTGATCTCCTCCCGAACCATCTCATTTCTTTATATGATTTTTATAGTCAACTATTAATTATTCAATAGCAAATTCAATCATTCAAGTAAAGTAAAGCAAAGTAAAAATGACTCTTGGAAAACACTTTCTACATTAAATAGTTTAATTTATTTTTATTAAAATAAAGTGTAATTGATAAACTGCTGATTCGATAAAATATATGTAATAAATATAAATGGAAAGTTGAGCACAATACAATTAATTATTCTTATCAAACTATTAACAAAAATATACAAATAAGAAACAAAGACAAAGATTCTTACTCTCTATTTGGTGATAAGTCAACAATGCATGAAGGGTTGGATTTTTGTTCCTTTATCATTTCTTTAACTAATTCTTCTAACTTTAAATTTGGCTCACAATCATTAGGTTCCTTTTTTTTGTGTTTCCTTATAATAGAACGTATTCTTTCAAAACTACGAGCAATTTTTGAATGTTCTCCTACTTCCTGCAAAATAAAAATATGTAAAAACTTTTAAATAATCATAAGCTTAGCAGTATTTTATATATGGTATGTGATGCAAGAATTTCACAAAAGAACATTCTTAATATCCCACTTTTTAATTATAAACTATCATTGAGTTTAATTCATATCTTATATTAATGGTACTTATTATTCATTCACAATCTCTCTGGGGATGAAAAATGGGTTAACAAAAGTTTTTTTAAAATACATTTAAATCAAATTTATTTAAACCAACAGTTAAATAACATTGATTTATTATCCATCATTAATATTTATAGGATAAAACAGATTTTCTTGTAATATTGGTTTTTATAACTAGATAAGGTAATTAAATATTTTATTTATTTAGTTATGTAACAAAAAAATCAACTTATTATAATTTAGTATGTCTCATATTGTATTAATAAGCCCACTTATGTTAACACTTGTTGTTTATTAATGTAACCTTTTGGTTTTATTTGTACTTGTTTATTATTCTCAAGGGACCTGAGTCCCAGAATAAATTTCTTTTTCTATCGATGGAAAATACAATAAAAATAGAAGAAAAAAATAGAAGGCAATCTAAATTAATGGAAAATTTTAATTAAACCATAATGAATAAAGCAATAAAAAAAAAAAGAAAGAAAGTTATTTCTTTTAAATTATGAAGATATAGAGGCTTTACAAAAGTTCCTCATATTTTTGGAAAATTTATATATGTTATATTTTTATTTATCTTGATTATTATTTTTTTTAATAACTCATCAAAGGATCCCGCAGTATTTCAATGTAAAAGTGGTTTCAATCAAATGCTTTAGATCTTTGGAGGAAGCTAACCAGTTTTTGTCATACTGAGCAAAAGTCTCCATGGGCAAAAAAAAAAATTCTATGACAGAATTTGGAGTTATTCACTGATTAAGGTCTCATTTTACCTATACGGGAATGGTAGGGCATGGGATACTATACAATTTATCCTTTTCTTTTTATACCTCATACTTTTTTATCTTACTTGTAATTTCTGTTTTTATCATTTTTTACTGTTACTGATACTGTCTCTGTTGTTTTTCATTGTTATTATTTCGTTTTCCTTTTAGCTCTGAAAATGGCCTAAAACTTAGGCCGAAACGTCGGCTTACACTTATAAAAGTGTAACTCTTTGACCACACCCCCCCAACCAACTTCTCCCCTAAGATATACATCTACGGTCAACAAAAACTCCCTCCGATATAATAACATATTCAATAATGTATTTATTTCAACTCTTACATATGTATGGACTTGTTCAGGTTCATCCACATACACAAGGTATATATATATATATATATATATATATATATATATATATATATATATATATATATTTTTTTTTTTTTTTTTTTTTTTTTTTTTTTTTTTCGGTTGGCTCTACAGACCTTGTAGATCTATGGCCGCCTTCTCCTCCTCTGCCTATCTTGGGCTACTGCTTTCCAGTTAGCTGCATGCAGCTCTTTCGCATCTTTGTTGATCCTATCTATCCATCTGGTTTTTGGCCTTCCACGACGTCTCTTATCAACTATTGCGGCATTCATTGTTGTGAAGAGGCATCCTGATAGATTGCTTCGAGCTACATGCCCCGCCCATCTTAATCTCCTTGCCTTCATATCATGAGATATTGACTGGCCAGTTTCTGTAAGCAATTCTTTATTGGTTTTTCTTCTCCATGAGATGAGATTTTGATCCCATATCGCTCCGGTTACCGTGCGGAGGACTTTCCTTTCAAATCTCTTGATTCTGCTTTCTAGGGTGCCGGTTAGAGCCCAGGTCTCGCCGCCGTACATCAGAACTGGTTTTATCACGGCATTGTACACCCTTAATTTGAGATTTCTAGAGATTTTTTGGGATTTCAGTACTCTTGAAAGAGAGATGAAAGCTCTGCGCTTGTTATACGATGGTCTATCTCTGTATGCTGGTCATTGACTGAGGTTATTGTGGAGCCGAGGGATTTAAAGCGGTCTACTTTCGGGAATGTTCTGTCATCCACGCAGATACTATTGTTGGGGTAGATTTTTCTAGATGTAGATTTCAGTGTATATTTTTACTGTACCGAAGTTGAATGCTACACACACACACACACACACACACACACACACACACACACATATATATATATATATATATATATATATATATATATATATATATATAAATTTCGAATTTTCTTGATAGTGAGGTCATTTAAGGGCTTAAGGGATATGCAGTTTTAATGATATCGTGAGAATGTATAAGATTTTCGAAGATATAAGTTAAAATATATCAACAGGTAAACGCTCCATATTAATGGATATTTTATTCATAATCAGCACCCTCGGTAACCTAAAAATGGACCTCAATATCGATGATATCCGAAAGGTTAAAATAAATCGATCCCTGATATCGCGATATTAAAATCGATAATTTTTTTCATTATCAACAACTTCAGTAACCTAATAATGGACCTCAATATTGATGATATTCGCAATCTTAAAATAAATCGATACGTGATGTCGCAATATTAAATTCGATAATTTTTTCATTATCAGTACCCTCGGTAACCTAAAAATGGACCTCAATATCGATGATATCCGAAATGTTAAAATTAATCGATAGGTAATGTCGCGATATTAAAATCGATATTTTTTTCATTATCAGCACCCTCGGTAACCTAATGAACAACCTCAAGATCGATGATATCCGAAATGTAAAAATTAATTGATACGTGATGTTGCGATATTAAAATCGATATTTTTTTATTATCAGGACCCTCGGTAACCTAATGAACAACCTCAATATCGATGATACGTGAAATTTAAAAATAAATCGATACCCGATGTCGCGATATTAAAATCATTTTTCACCATCAATACCCTTGACAACCTCATAATGGACCTTTATATCGATGATATCCGAAATGCTAAAATATATCGATATGTGAAATAGCTATATTAAAATCGATATTTTTTTCATGACCAGCACCCTCGGTAACCTAATAATGGACCCCGATATCAAAAATATTTGGAAACCTTTATATTCATGGTCAAATAATAAAATTTTAACATTGACCTTTTTTTTTTTATTGAAAATATAAAAATCACACCATGACTTTTATTTTTGACCTTGAAAAATAAAAGTCATGATATGACTTTTATTTTCTGATTCCAAATATAAAAATCATATTTGGACTTTTATTCACTGAGAGAGAAAAATAAGAGTTAAATTCAATCCCTGGTTAGAATTTTTTTAATTTTTTTTATTAGTGTTTGTTTATAAAAATTCCAATGCCGCTGAATGCAATTTTGATTTTTTTTAAACTATCAAAATAAAGACTGCTTTTGATTTTTATAAATAAGCCACTCTGCCCTAAAAGCACTTCCACTTTTAAAATAAAGGTTCAATTTTATTTTATTTTTTAAATAGTTATAATGGTTTTGCATTGAAACAAGATTCATTTTGTTTGACATATAAAGGAATACAATTTTTCATAGCTTCATTATGACTGATGGAACACATTTTTTTCTACAGTACTATAAAATTTGGACACAAGAAAAAAAAATTTGCGCAGTTTTTTGCAATTTAGATGATATAAACAATTAAATTCCACTTTGAAAAATATTCTGTAATGACGAACAATATGACTTTTTTTTTTAGTTCATTGACCTCTAGAAGCGGAGATATACGCGAAAATCTGAATAAAAAATTTCAGGTATTATATAAACCGTTAAATAAAAAAAATCGATGTATACACTCACGCACACAAGGAGTATATATGTACATAATGGGATTATATAGAAGATTGTTGCACACAATCTATGAATGGGCGCAAGAGGTTGATTCGCTATAGTATATATATATATATGTAGCATTCAACTTCGGTACACTAAAAATATACACTTAAATCTACATCTAGAAAAACCTACCCCAACAATAGTATCTGCGTGGATGGCAGACCATTCCCGAAAGTAGACAGCTTTAAATCCCTCGGCTTTATATTCATGGTCAAATAATACAATTTTAACATTGACCTTTTTTTTTTTATTTAAAATATAAAAATCACACCATGACTTTTATTTTTGACATTGAAAAATAAAAGTCATGATAATAATAATAATAAATTATTTTTTTATTCCGGGACATGTTCCTTTAGAATAATATTAAATGTAAAATCAGTAGAGCTTTAGAGCCTTAGATTAGAACAAAAAATAATATGATATTGAGTAAATAATAGCATAAATAAACAAATAAGAAAAAAAATGAAATCATAATAAATAACAATGATATAACTTTTAAACCTTTAAGGAAAAATAAAATCTTAGAGTTTAGAATAAAAATAAACTTGCAATATTAATACATTAAAAATAAATACAGTAAAAGAGCATAAATTCATATTAATAATAAAAGTAAAAATAATGCATTAATACATAATTGGGTGCAAATTTTAGTTGAAAATAAGGAGTACCTATTTACAAATCTTTTGGAGCTGCATGGACATGAAGTGACTGAATAAACGGGATTTAAAGGTGGGAAGAGTATTGGAGCAACGGATGGAAGAAGGAATGGAATTCCATAGGGATGAGGATCGGATAAGAAAAGATCTATCAAAGCCTGCGGATCGGTGGGCCGTTATATATAAATCTGAAGACCGAGAAAGGGTATGGCGGAAATGAACAGAGGATTTGAATTGAAGGAGGTCGAAGATGTACGATGGACGGCGGGATTGGATGACTTGGTAGAGGAAGGATGCCAAGAAGTACTTACGACGGTAGGAAGGGTACAGCCACTTCAATTCTTCATAGAATCGGAAGACAGAGGCGTCCCTCGGGATCCCGAAGATAAATCGTAGAAAGCAGTTTATCAATCGTTTTATTTTTGCCTCGAGGTCCCCAGAGACGCCCCCATACACCGTACAACAGTAGTCAAAGTGGAGGAATATTAAGGAAGTAACTAGGAGTTTTCGGGTTTCAAATGGGAATAGGTTACGAAGGAATGTCCGTATCACTTGAGTTGGAGTTCCTCGTTAAGAAATTTTGGGGGCGCTCCAGGAGAGGCGTGTCCCTTCTAACCTTATTAGCGCCATCAAGACAGTTTACCAGGATCCGAAGGGTGTCATCCGACTCAATGGTGCTAAGTCTGTCCCCTTCAGATTTTATAAAGGAGTTAAGCAAGGAGATAGCCTCAGTCCGCTCCTTATCTTTTCTCAAAAATAGACCACACTGGTAGGAAAACAAGAAATCAGCAATGATGCCAAGCTCCGGATTTTTAAGCCAGTGTTCCTCCCAGTCTTGCTTTATGGATCACAGAGTTGAGTTCTCTTAGAACGACACGGGAGGAAATATCAGAGACATGGTTTTTCCAGGAAAGGGTTTGGTAAAAAGTGATTCCAAGATTTCTTATGGTTGGCTGGAACTTAATGGGATTGTTATTTAGGAACAAGGTTGGAATATGAGGAACAGTTTCAAGGAGGTGACGGGAACCTATTACAATTGCCTTTGTCTTCTTTGCATTCAACTTCAGCTTGTTAGCAACAGCCTAGTGACTTATTCGATTCAAGTCCTCCTGGAGTCTTTTTGTGGCTAGTAATAAGTCAGAGGGCGGGAAGGACAAGTATATTTGGAAATCGTTAGCATAGATATGGTATTGGGAGTGATGGATAAGAAGGGGGAGGTCATTAATATAAATAGCAAATAAAGTAGGAGACAAAGAGGAACTCTGGAGGACACCAGAGGAGAGGGACAGTGTCTTGGAAGGAGGTTGACCTGGAACGACTACATACTGCATCCGATCTGAGAGGAAGGATTAGAACCAGCGCATAACACTGTTGGATAAAGGAAGACTTTGTAGTTTCTTAAGGAGGATGTTATGGTCAACTGTGTCAAAAGCTTTGGAAAAATATAAAAGGATAAGGATGGTCAGGTTTTGGTGTTCAATGGCGGTTTGGAGGTCGTGAATTATTTTCAGGAGAGCAGAATGTGTTGAGTAGCAAGGTCGAAAGCCAGATTGAAGAGGGTTAATGAGGGAATGTTCTTCTAAGAAGTTTGAAAGTTGAATTTGTACATGGCGTTCCAGTGGTTTTGAGAGGCTAGAGAGGAGAGAAATCGGACGGAAGTCATGGTGTGAGGAAGGATTTGTAATTTAATTTAATGGTCGGACTAGGGCAGTTTTCCATGAAGAGTGGAATGTGGAATTTTGTAGAGAAAAGTTTTAAATATGATAGAGAAGGGACATAAGGGTTGGGAGACAGGATTTTATTAGCTTTACTGGGATAATGTCGGGATCATAATCATTGGTGTGGGATTTTAGGATAGTGGAAAGTAATTCGTCATATGATACGTGGAATAAAAAGAAGTTTTCTGGGTTGAAGGTATGATGTTCAATATCAGCAGCAGGTGAAGGACTAGAAGCAGAGGATAAGAAATAGTTATTGACATCGTCTGGGCCGACTGGGAAAGAACTCAGGTTTTTGGATTTTGGTACGGATAGTTTTCGAAGGACATTCTATTTTGATCTGAAATCAGAAGCATAGGAAAGGGCAGAATGGATGTGGAGGAATTTGGCACTCGGAATGCGGATTGGGTTTCATTGCGCAGCTGTTTGAAAGACGCAAAATCTCCTGAAAAACGGGTGCGACGAAATTTGCGTCTTGCTGCTTCTCTTCTTCTTATCATTTGCTTTATTTCAGGGGTTAGCCAAGGAGCAGTGGGACGGCGTAAGGTTCGGGTTTTAAGAGGAGCATGAATATCTAATACGGATTGTAGGTTTAAGGTAAGGGTGGAAACCATGAGATCTATAGAATTATAGGAATATATGATGTCCCAGTGGAAAGTATCCAGGTCAGGTTGAAGGGATTCATATGAAAGGAGATCCAAACTACGATATGAAACAACTTTTGGAATAAAGGATTTGACGGGTAGGTCGTATGAAATCTGGATAAGGTCGTGTGATATAAGAAAAAGAACTGGATGCTGGGAAGAAGAGAGAATTTTCATGGGTGAGTCAGAAATGCAAAAGGTCTAAGCAGGTATCAGAAAATTGTGTGTGATGAGTGGGAGATAAGGAAAGAGGTAAAGATTCAGGGAAGACACTAGATCCATAAGAAATGATTTATCATTGGATTCAGATAGCATATTAATGTTAAAATCACCAGAGATAATGATAACGATATTGGAATAGGTAGAAACCAGTTGGACAAGGGAGGATTCGAAGGTGTTACCGAATGGGACACGAGGAGGTCGGTAGACAATGGCATATAACAGAGGAGAAGAGATAGTTGAAATTTCAATAAACATGTACTCTAGGTGAGGAAAGGAAGGAGAAGGGGATTGAAGTAGGATTTTGGCCTTTAGACTGTCATGAACATATAGCCCAACACCACCTCCCGTGCGATCAGGTCTATCATGTCGTAGGAAAGAGTAATTAGGAAGGGATACTAGGGAAGAACGGATAAAAGGTTTTAGCCAGGTTTCCGATACGGCTATTATGCGATAAAAATTATCAAGGAAATATTGTTGAAATTCATCATAGTGGGCAATAAGGGATGGTGCATTAACGGGACAGAAGTTTAGGATCATAATCATAACTGTGGGTGTGAGGAAGTGAAATAGTAGGAGAAGGATCGAGGTTGAGGAATAGGATATAGCAACATTTTATAGAGTATTCAATTTTAAGATTTGATAGAATATGAATATACATTAAGAATTGAGACATTAATAATGATAGATTACTAATACAAAAGAACATAAAGATAGATTATCAACAATAATTAAATTATATGAAAAGAAAAAGTATGAATAACATTGCTTAGAGAAAGAAAAAGTAAATAGAAAAAGTCTATGAGTAAACAAAAAATAGCATCTTATCTGTGATAGTAAAGTAAAAATACACGTAGCAAATAAAAATAAATAAAATATCTTGAATATGAAAAAGTAAAATATCCTCCATACAAAGAAATAAGGCATCTTTAATATAAAAAAATAATATATAGTCCATATAAAAAATAATATATCTTCAAAGTAAACCAATAGAATGTCTTCAATAAAAAAAAAAAATAGAACTATTTCAATATAGAAAAATGAAAAGTTTGCATCATTGAGGTGATGTCATCATCATCATCATCATCGATATGACTTTTATTTTCTGATGCCAAATATCAAAATCACATCTGGACTTTTATTAACTGAGAGAAAAAACTAAGAGTTAAATTCAATCCCTAGTTCTAGCCTAATAGATAGCCGAGATACGAAAAATTAAGGATTTTTGCAATTATAGATAAGTTGTAAATATTTTTGCTTAAAAATTTAACTGCACATACCTCATCGTATTCTCAAACAAACTCCAAAGTTTCATACCTCTAGTATAAATAGGTTCACGAGGAAAAAAAGGCACCTCGATAATTGACCTGCTTCCCTTGCCCAAGCCTGCTAAATGAACACGAGACTGGCTAAAGGATAACTGAAGATCTAATCTTTTCAACTCTGGATCAATATATGCATATATATATATATATATATATATATATATATATATATATATATATATATATATGCATATATATATATATATATATATATATATATATATATATATATATATATATATATATATATATATATATATATATGCATATATATATATATATATATATATATATATATATATATATATATATATATATATATAGTTTTGAAACGAAACTCCATAGTATAACTGTGTCTGTGAGCTACAAAAATGGTGTAAATCGCAATTTAACAGTTTTGTTATAATATATTCAATAATTCATCTAACCATTTTGTAAAACTGACTAGAACTTTCGTTTTCGTCATTCCTTGTCTTGATAGTGATGCATTTGACCTTTTAATTCATCAAATCTCTGAAGGTTTCCCTGAGTCTCGTCTGGACTTCCCAGCTACTTTCCTTAGATATCTCATTTCTGTTGCTGTGACCTGACTCCCGTGTCGTTCTAAGAGAACTCAACTCTGTGATCCATAAAGCAAGACTGGGAGGAACACTGACTTAAAAATCCGGAGCTTGGCATCATTGCTGATTTCTTGTTTTCCTACCAGTGTGGTCTATTTTTGAGAAAAGATAAGGAGCGGGCTGAGGCTATCTCCTTGCTTAACTCCTTTATAAAATCTGTAGGGGACAGACTTAGCACTATTGAGTCGGATGACACCCTTCGGATCCTGGTAAACTGTCTTGATGGCGCTAATAAGGTTAGAAAGGACACGCCTCTCCTGGAGCGCCCCCAAAATTTCTTAACGAGGATCTCCAACTCAAGTGATACGGACATGTTTGCAGGATGGGTGACGATCGTAAAGCCAGGTGGCTGTTAGAAGTAAGACCAAGAGAGCATAGACCGGTTGGCAATCCGAGACTTACCTATAATAGTTATATGGAGAAACTCGGGAGCGAACGAGGCTCCTACTTGATGGAGACAAGAAGAAAGGCCAGGACAGGTACACATACAGAAGATGGGCTGAGGCTGCTCCGCGCTTAACGGCACGACGGAGATAGGGAAAGAAGTAGAAGAATTCATCAAATCCAACTCCAATGTTTACATAGTTCACTAACTATTTGAGCCATGAAAAACGATTTGGCCAGAATGGGCTAAAGTTCGCTAGGCCTATGGTGCAAAAGTACTCGTACGCACCCATGAGCGTTCCGTTACCCCACTATACTGTGGTTTATAGCGAATTCTGAACTAATAGCTCATATTTTATTCTAGGTTTTAATACCTACAATCTACCGAAAATTAAAATAAGAAGAAAGTGCAAAAGCAAGGACTAAAAATCTGTGTTGTTGGCATCAACTCCAAATAAAAACGGCTTTAAGGAAAAACAGGAAATAGTTGAAAAAACTAAAAAGAAATTTGTCCCTTCCAAACCAAAACGAAATTTGCAAGTCCATGTTCTGGGTAAGGCACAAATATGACCCTGCGCAACTGCAGCTCTGACGTTGATATACGCTTCTCCGAATTACATCAGGATTATAAAGAGACAAAATTATTCTCAATCAATTGTTCTGGCATTTGATAGAAGCCACTTTTGCATTGAAATATTGCGGGGTCCTTTACTAGAAATAATATTTCTCTTTGCCTTTACCTTTAGCCGGTGTATTGATTTATACTATTTCTAAGATAATGGTAAAAAGTTGTTGTCTTAATGATAATGTAAAAATTTGTGGAAATTATAACTGTTTTAAAGCATAAAAGTATATAAATATATAAAGAAGTTCCTATCATTTTAATGCTGATGGAAAACATAAATATTTATACTTCAATTCCTATATCATGAAATGGAATAATATTAAAAAGGATATCTTTATAATTAGAGAGGAAAAAGCTAATCCTCGCAATCTTTTTGTTCAAGAATTTTTTTTTTTTTGTTTAAACCAATTGTGTTCGTTTGAAAATTACAGTAAATTATTGTATGGCACCATAGATCTTCTCCTCCTATACATGAAAGAAATTAAATTTAGAAAATTGCCCCTCCCCTTCTGTTTTGAACTATGCTCTTGTTTAAAGATATATTAATTGTCACAGGGACAGTGGCTGCCTCATCTCCCAGTTATCTACACTTCCATCCATACATGACACTACATCCCTACAATACATACAAAGGTCATTTACAGAACAGACCCATCCCAGATTGGGAAGTAGGTCAAGATGCTTTGAGAACGCAAACTAGAGGTATCATGAGCAGATGTACCCATCCACTTTAAATATAATTTATCTAAAAATTACTAGAAAGTAATAAAGTCTCTGGAAATTATCTTTAACCTTTCTAAGGAGAATGTCCAGTAGGAAAAAAGAATCAAAATTACTGGCACTATATTCAACACAACTGTTAAAATATTGGACTTTTTCTAAGACTCTGTTATACTTGCTAATTTTTTACGAGGATTAAAAGAATAATTTCTTCAAGTAGAAAAGTTTATTTTTTGGTATTTACTCAAAATAATTTGCAGGTACTGAATAACTTAATAATTTTATAATCATTGTATTAAATATACAGTATATGTCTGCGGATAATTTCAGAATATCAAACTTTTTTTTTACATATATATAGGGAAGTTTGTGAACATAACAAAGAGAACTTTCATGCGGCAAGCTAAAATATACATTAAAACATGCTATAGTATTTAAATTCATCTTTTCATAAGGGTAACAAGCATTACATCAAACATTGGCTATTATGAAGCAAGCGAACTAATAAATCACCAGCAATAAGAAAATTTATTATGTGCCAGCACAATCCTACTGACTAAAAAATTTACATTCATTTGTATCTATAAAATGGTTTGGTAATTCTAATACTATAACATAAAATTTAACATTCTCATAGTTCAATAAAATTGTACCAAATAATTCAAAATTATTATTAAATCACTAAAGTGGGATTGGTAATTACACAATTTCAAACAAAACTGAAATTAATGATGGTACTATAAGCAAGAGTCAGTATGCTGTGTTTTGAGTATAAATCCGATATTTTTGTGTAGAACAGGAGTTCAGAAACTGCCTATAATATAATACCATATTAAATATCTGAAAGGAGCTTACTAGTATGTATTGAGAGTACTTTAATGTTAATTACAATTCGATTCATCCAACACAATTTACAAATGAACTTATGAAAAGTATATTATTATCCATTCTACTTATTCTAAACTTAATATTGTGGATGTAAGGTGAGTACTATTGGTCCAGTATCTCTGCCTTACTCCCTTTCTGTAAATGTCCTCTCCACAAGGTTATCTTCTTCCAGTCATCTACAGTCTTTTATCTAACTGTTTCCTCTAAGTCTATTCCCTATCACCTTCTCCATCAACTGATGATCCAATACACTCCACCCAAGTTAATCCTTTTTCCCTCCCACCTTCTGCTCCAACAGCTGTGAAATTATGAACACCGGCTTCTTCCTGAGCATTTCCTACTTCCCATGTCCCATTGCAGATCTTTAGATGTCGATTTATGGGGGTAGATGCGCTAAATTACCTTTGTCCCCAGCTTGACCCATAATAGGTATAATATTCAATAAACTTAAAATATTTACATTTATTATTATAATTAATTAATATAACTGATAATTAATATTTACAGTGTTGATATGAGATAGGAATACTGATGAAAGGTAGGATAAAATTATAGGCATAAGCATAAATAAAGTGTGGTCGTATGATCTTGGCCTTGGCCTATCCACCATGTTGGGGTGGCTTATGTAAAGTACTACCAAATGAATATGTAATAATGAGAACAAATATGAATAGAGAAACTTTTAGTCAATCTGATAAGACAAACTATAGTAGCTTGTGTTTAATGAAATTTCGCTTTACTCGAAGTTTTTTAACATGAACTGGAGAATTCGGTTAACTAGGGACTACTGTATTAGATCTTGCATTTTAAAATCACTGTTTTTTATATAAAGTTATTTTAATAATTGAGAAGAAATAACTCATGTAAAAGAGGGGAAGTAGAAATAGGGAAATGTTGCAGGTAGCAAACCACTCGCCAGGGCATCTTAGGACTCTTATTCGACTAGCTGAAGAGTATAGAGTAAACCTGGACTCATCCCTGAAAAAAAAAACACTCTCCAATCAGCGAATGTCCAATTTTCATACCTCCATGAAAATTCAACTCTGGCTACTTGAAGCTGTCTGATGAAAAATGGACCAGTGGCAGGGTGTCTGAGGGCAGATTTACTTTGCAGAAGTGTTATCTTATTGTTTGTTCTAAAATCATCAGGTTTTTGGCCAAATGAAGTTAATTTCGAAGTTGAAGAGTTGTTTATGACATCTGCCTTAAGGCCAAAAGCATTATGAAATAGTCATCTCTGGCTGAAGTAACCCTTGGCAGACCTTGCCTGGGTCTCTTACAGTTGCTGTCATCCTGAATTGATGGATTATCTAGCTAACCACCGATTGATTTATTCCTAAGCTTTGGCCACTAGCTTTCACCCAAGCATGTTAGTGCTGTAACTGTAATTCCTTCAGTACTATAATATTATAGCTCCTGAAAAATCGAACTCCACAACAAATAGTGGAAAAATGAAAAACGTAATCAATTTAACAGCAAGGGATACAATAAGACACAGCCGGAAGAGTACCAAATACTGAGTGATTCATTTATTCTCTCAAAGTAAGATTACTTTAGACTCTAATGCAATGGAGTCAAGATTATCCTGAGGATTACCTTTAATCTTGACTCCATTACTAATACCAGTGCTGGTTAGGTCAATTCCATTCACTTGAAATGAAAATGTTAACAAAAAAATATGAAATACAAAGTTATATGCTAATTAGGTCCAGGAGTATATATATATATATATATATATATATATATATATATATATATATATATATATATATATATTCAAAAGAAAAAGTAATATGGAAAAGGTATAGTGATCTATAATGATTGTGCTATAATTTTATTTTATTTTTGTTAATATATGTAAAGCCAAATGCCTTATAAAAGAAAAAATCAATGTGCACTAATAGAACAATTGAATTGAATTTAAAATGGTATGCTGAATACTAATTGGCTAGTTTTTATTGAAATGCCAAAAAAATAATTTATTTAACAAACTATACACGGATTGAAAAATGATTTAAAAATTTCATGAAATTTATCTTTTATTAATACTGAATTACAGCATCTTTTACCAGATTCATAATTCCAGATTTCCATCATTTTCATTATATCCATGGCACTGAATGATGTACACAAATGCCTATACATTTTCATCATTGCCCATTGGTAGAATCGAAAAAAAAAACAAATGCACTATCACTGCTGAAAACTTGAGCAAATCTACACAGTGCAATTAATATATATATATATATATATATATATATATATATATATATATATATATATATGCACTATATATATCAGGAGTTACTAAATACAACATTACTTCACTTCTTATGAAGATACTTTGTAAAGATTATTCATATTTGACTAGAGTAATTGAAAATGACAGATGGAATTTGGACAAAGTTTCTGACATTGATCCATCCTCCCTATTACTCACTCCTTTTATGACTCTTCTTATTACCTAATTTGAACTATATTCAAAAAACAAAATAAAATCTGATGGTCTCTATATAAAGTTTATTTAAACAAATAACAAATGGTGTCTTAAAGTCATCCATTATTAACTAAAAAGTTATGAATGAAATAAAAAATAGAGTGGAAGTGTGATATTATAACAAGTATTTTTTTTTGTTTTTTTTATGCTGGAATGTGATAAAATAATTCTTAATTATTAGGCTTTAGTTGCAGGCATTAGATTAAAAACCAAAAAGTAAAATTGAGGTGTAGAATTCCAAATAAAGCCAAGTTCATTATCCAATTTTTTATTTGTTTTGTATTCATTCTCAGCTAATATGTTTTAGAACTTATTGTAATTAACTATTTTATTAATCTATCATTTTATGGTTCTATTGATGTAGCATTATTATAGGCTATGGTTAATAATAAAAGAGATTATAAATACAGAATTATAAAAATTAATCTTAACTTTTAGTTTATGAAAAAATACATTGGAGTGGCCTTTACTGTCTCATATATTATTGAAAAAAATATATTTTTTTGTTAACACTATTTCTTATGATATCACATTTTTAATCTATTTCTGTTATTAGACAGTGGTCATCACTTACAAATGAATCAACTTTATGTATATGTATTGTTGTGATTTATGGTTGAAATTAAAATAAAATAAAACTGTGTAGTTTTAAGAAAATAATTTCTCTAATTAACAAATGTTTTAACAGCTTTGACAAATATTTATTCTAAATCTCAATGAAATTTTTCTAAGGGGGTCCACAGAGTTCTTGGTGAGAGCTCATTTAGTATAAAAACCATTTGATAGATACCAATTCCTAATGCATAAATTTCAAGTTCTTACTTGCTAACATTAATTTATAATATTTTATATTAAAAAAAATTATTTAAATTAAAATTATTTGAGCTCATTTGTTAGCAATGGCCAATTAAAAATTCAATGTCACTCATGATCCAGAGGTATGTAGAAGAAGAATTTTGTCTTCGATCATGCATGTACATATGGCATGATACTAATTTAATGTGTTGTGAATTATATTTTTTAATGTTTGAATTTTTCATTTAATATACTCTGAAAAGCAAAATTTTTACTGGAAAAACCATGCTGATATCACTTTCCAAACTTGAGATATAAAATAAAGTAGTTTTGGTATGCTTCATTTTTATATCTCAGCTCCTAGGACCATTGGACGAAATGATTGAGAACTCGCAGATTTTCCAATGTAGAATCACCAAAAAAATTTTGATCAACACCGGCAACAGACACATTGTGCACTGCCCTAGTAAGTGATTTTCAATCATTAAAATCAAATAAGGATAAAATAAGAATCACAAATAATTGGTTTGAAAGGATTATGTGGTTTAAAACAATTTCTTTACTTAAAAAAGTGCTCTCTGTTTATTTGAATCCAGCATTGATTAAAATATAAGTTTACAATATTGTGTAGGCAGCTGTGCTATTATGAGCTGAGTTACAAAATTTTAAAGACATGCGTAACAGACCATAGAAGAAGCACACAAATTTTTAAATACCATGTCAGTATGGCATTTTGTTGAGCAACATTTTTCTGGGACATGTTTACATAAAAAATGGTTTTAAAGTGTGTCAATTTCTAATTAGCCTGGAGTAAGGGCATGATTTCTTGTTACACATTTAGGCGCGTGGGGTACATGCGTCCCTCCATAAAATGAAAATTATTTTTAACTCTTTTTTCTCCTAATTATAACAAATTATTTGTTTGTTATGTATAAATGAAGCAAACTATAAAAATGTATTTAAAATATTTTTATCAATTTAAAATTCACATTAAAGAAGTTAGCAGTTGATATTCCATTTATCTTGTAATTTCTTTTCTTCTTCAAGCTCTATCAGACATTTTATCCAGACATATACATCAGTAGTACATCTAATGCTAGCATTTGGCATTAATAAAATCAAATAACAAAATAAATGATATATATGAAAATAAAATATAGTTTGAACTAAAAGAAATAAAACCATTAATTATTAAATGACTAATTATAGGATTAAATTTAAAAAAGAACATTTTGAAATTGGTGTGAAAAATCATAGTTATTTGAATGATAAAGTTATTAATGTATTTATATGAATATAAATCAATAATATGAATAATTCAAATTGTTAAACAAAAATTGCTTTTTGGAAAGAAAAGAAAAGTAAGAAGAAGTATTTCTAAAGTATTCATAAGCATAATCAGTGCACAAACCTGTAAACAAAGACAAATCACAGTATCAGTGAAAGAAAAAAATGAAACATTGTTAGGCAGATGGGGTATAACTGTACCCCATCTCTACACAGTTCTAGAGAGAAAAGCAAGTTGTAGGTGACTAACAGAAGTGAGACAAAAAGTGGCTATATCCAGTCCTAGATGGGATTATAGGAAGCAATTACAATGGATTTCAGATCTCCAATTTCAACACAAGACAGCATATACTGCGTTGAAGATGGCTGGGAGACACCTATACCTCACGCGCCTACTCCAGGGTTAAAATCATTTCAGTCTGTGTTTCATAAATTTATCTCTATTCATATAGATATGAAATAAATAAATACTTGAAATAAGGTAAGTCGGGGCAAGTGTGTTTCAGATTTTTCAGATTCAGAGCATATCAGATTTTTTAAGAATAGTTATTGTCATCTTACAGTGCTATGCTCTAGTCAATAACTAGATAAGTACCACCTTTTATTGCACCACTATTAGAATAGTCAGAAACTTGTTGATCTTTGTACATGTTGGATGCTATTTTCTCTCCTGATTTTGATAATGTGCTGATTGACTGTTATTAAAGTGATTGAACATAACACATCAATTTAGAGCTATTTTCCATTTTGTTCATGGTAAGCTGATGCTCTATAGAGTTAATTTATGAATGAAGAATGAATAGTAACAATATTTTGAAATCACTAAGATTTAAGCTAAGGTCTGCACTTACCCCTTAAATATTTCGTGATGGGGTAACACTAGATGTAAAAAACGGGGTAAGTGTGGATATGGTCTGTACTTGCCCCCTTCTGTATATTTGTGTTATTTTTTTTCTTTGAATTTTTAATTAATTATAATTAAACTTGTTTTATTGATTCAGATTGGTTTTACAATTCAACACAAAGATGATAAGAAATTACAAGAGGAAAGGTAATCAAATGTATTAAAAAATCTTTGGTTTGTGATGTATCAATATTTTAGAGTCCACCAATTGAAGACATAAATTGCAAGGACAAAAGTGATATCATATGTATTTTACCACCACCAAAAATAGGCAAACTAGGTGAAACAGTATTTGAGGTTGCCATTTCAGGCTACAATGTTTAAATTCAAAAATAAATTTAAGTTTTCCTAATGTAAATAAGTACTATTTGTTTGAAATAACATTAAAAAACTAGTGTAAAGTTTCTTAAACTTCTTACTAATGGTAAGAGTTATTTTCCATTTTGTTCATGGTAAGCTGATGCTCTATATTTGAAATAGTTTCAGTTTTATTATTCATTCAACCTGTATATCACTTTATCCTTATTTTTCTCTTTGACTTAACAAGCAAAAAAATTCATAAATCAGTGAAATTTTGGCCAATTTAAAAAAAATTGTAGTCGGTATCAAATCTTGAAGGTATAGGTTTCATGATTTTTCTCCAAGAACCATTAAATCTAAACACAAGAAGAATAAAAGTCATTTAAGCACTTACCCTATTTGTTTGGGGTAAGTGCGTTCTTGTGCCTTCATTGGAACTTTTAATTTTTTTTAATTATAAAATGAACCAACTAAATATTTTCAAGGTTCCCCTGTAGAGAGGATTTGCATAACTTATTCAATTCTCCATCTTCAAAATTAAATTTTTAATATCCTTCCAAAGTCAAATTTTTTAAATTTTAGTCTACACTTGCCCCGACTTACCTTCTATAAGAATAATTAGGATATTAAATTTCTAAATTGTTTACTACTTAAAAACGTTCAAATATTAGTTTTAAAAAAATATATTCTTTTTGATGATGTGGCTTGTTTATTTTCCACAAATCTTATACTTCATTAATTGCTAAAGGAGATTTTATTTCATAATAAAAAAAAATAATAAAAACTGTTTTAAATGCTTAAAAAGTGCCAAACAGTTGTAAAAGTCTTAATGCTATTAATTCCACCTTCAATTTGAAGGAGGAAACAACAAATAAAAGTTATGTTTTAGTTTCTTTTCTTATTAAACAAACTAGTATAGAAAATATAGAAAATTTTATTAATAAGTTAAGCAAAAAAAGATCTTACAATTTTCATTCTTTTATTATGTTCAATTTAAATATTTTAGATGTTTCAGGGGATATGCCCCATCAGTACATATGTCTGAAATTGAAACATTAAATTGTACGAAACAATACATACTAACATTTCTATTATAAAACATGAAATTTACATTATCCTAATTTTATAGATGCAATGCTGTGAAAAAGTCTTCAAAAAAGTTATATTTGTAATAATTTATAAATAAATAAAAGGAGAAGAAGAAAAAATCAAAATTTTTGTGAAACCAATATTGTATTTAGTTAAAAAAATTATAGTAGTAAAAAAATATATAATAACTCATCATCATAATCTATTCTCATCTACCGCCTAAGCAGTGTGAGGAAATCCTTTGCAGAGCTTGACCCTGTTGTTCCTGTCTTGCACTAGCTCATTTCTTCCACTCCAATTTATTCTTCTTTTCGCGAATGCTTCCTTCACCCTGTTTTCCCACTTCAGTCTTGGTCTTCCTCTCCCTCTCTTGTCCTCCACTCTTGCATTGTATGAACAGCTTGCGGTGCGGCTTGGTTCCATACATAACAAATGCCCAAACTATCTGACCCTGTTCTATTATGTCGAGGTTTGACCTTATTGTCGTGTTACGGACTCGGTCTCTTCTGGTCTTCCCTTCCACCTTCCTAAGAAACCTCATTTCAGCGGCCTAAAGAATTAATCTATGTTTTGTTGTTAGAATCCATGACTCCGAGGAGTATGTCAAGATTGGTAGAAAGGTAGACTTGTAGACAGCCATCTTTGTCTTTTTTTCCACCTTGTGATGGTTCAAGATGCCTTCTTTCATGGTGTTGAACATCTTGCTTGCAGCCCCAATACACTCTGTTATTTCACTATCCATATAGCAGCTGTCGTGCAGGTATTTGAAATAAGTAACTTGCTCTATTATTTCGCTGTTAATTCTAATCACTCTCATGGCTCTGCTTGGCTTCTTTCGAATCCTCATTACCTTTGTATTAGTCAGATTGATACTCATGTTTATGTACTTCAGCTCTTCCTGGAGTATCCTAATATTGTGCTGAATATCTTTATCATGGTCTACTAACACAACCAGATCATTGGCGAAAGCCAGCAATGACAGATTTAGTTGTCTCAAATTGAAATATTCTAGGTGGAACTTTTTGAACTTTTCTTTACTCTACCTGATGGCTGAATCTAGGACCAAAATAAACAATATTGGGCTAAGACTGCATCCTTGCCGGATTCCTGCAGATTTCTCAAATTCTTTTGAGGTGTTATTAGCAAATCTTACTACACTTCTATTATTCTATAGACTTTCCACCACTAATATGTGTCCTATGTCGACATATTTTTCTCTTAAGGCCTTATATATATCCCCTTTCTGGATCTCGTCAAATGGATTGACGAAGCAAACAGATAGTTCTTTGCTTTTCTCTATGACTTTTTCTTGAATTTGTCTCATTGTAAAAATGAGATCCTGAGTGCTTCGATTATCACAGAATACGTACTGTTTTTCCTCCAGCCTAGTTTTGACCATCCTTCTGATTCTCTTTTCGAGAATCTTGGAGTAGATTTTACTTTAAGGGGAAATACCTCGGTAGTTACTGCAATTTTTGTTGTCTCCTTTTTTAAAAATTGGGACTATGACTGCTGTTTCTCATTCTTGGGGTATTTTCTTCTGTCTCCAAACCAAGTTAAGTAAGCGCCATATAACCTCTTGTCCTTTGTGACCCATGTATCTCATCATCTCGGGAGATATTTCATCTATTCCGGCTGACTTCCCCAGTTTCATATCTGATAGGATCTCTTCTAATTCCTCCTCATCTATATAGTTGTCTTCTTCCCACATCTCTTCTACTCTTTCTTCCTCAGGCTCATTTCCAAGATAGCTACTTTCTTCTTCTAGTAATTCCCTAAAATATTCTCACCATCTTTCCATAATTTTATAACTTTTTTATAGA
The DNA here is from genome assembly GCA_948150685.1 of Rhaphigaster nebulosa. Taxonomy (NCBI): domain Eukaryota; kingdom Metazoa; phylum Arthropoda; class Insecta; order Hemiptera; family Pentatomidae; genus Rhaphigaster; species Rhaphigaster nebulosa. The sequence continues at coordinate 72,267,965 of OX411307.1, read as the reverse complement.
ATGTTTCCTTCTTTGTCTTTTTTGTGCTTTAGCACTGCAGCTTTTTCTTTCCTTAGTCCTTTCAAGACCTTATAGAGCAATTTCTGGTTTCCCTTATAATCAGTCTCCATCTTGTTGCCAAAATCTTTCCAAGCTTTCTTTTTAGCATTCATTATCATTTGTTTCACTTCAACTCTCTTCCTCTTGTATTGTTCATCTCAATCATCTCTTCTCTCTTGTATTATTGTATTTCAAGATATTTTCTCCACAGTAGTTTCTTTTCTTGAATAACTCATTTGATTTTTTCGGTCCACCAAGTGGTTCTTTTGTTTCTAGCTCCCATTTTACTCTTTCCAAACATCAAGGCAGCAGCTTCTAACATTTTCTTAAAATATTTCTAGCTGGTTTCTATGTCATCACTTTCCCATAGATATTCCGGGTCTCTTGCTCTTCTTGCTGGAAATAGGTGGCCATCTCCATCTCTTTTAACCTGTAGGATTTTATGGATTCCTTCCTAGTTGTGATATTTTTCTTTGTACCAATTAATTCTTTTCCTCTCCATATTTTGTCCATTTTCAGTAAATAGTGATCACTCTCTATTTCAAAGCCTCTTTTCACTCTTGGGTCTATGACATCTTTCAGGCTTTCTTTCTTGATCAGGATATAATCGATAACAGATTTTCTTTCTGCTAGGTTTTTCTCTAGTATATTTGTGTACCTCCTTATGGGGAATTTCGTATTAGTGACAACTAATCCATTGGCTGCACACATGTTCAATATTCTTTATCCATCATCATTCTTCATCTCTTCCCCATATCTACTTAGGATATTCTGCCACTGATGCTGGTCTTTGCCAACTCTGCCACTCCATGCAGATCCCCCATAATGATAGGTTTTCCCTTGGCATCATCTATTTCTCTCTGCAGGTCTTCAAAGAAAATTTCCTTCTCAGCAGCAATTGCATTATCGTTAGGACCATATGCAATAATTGGAGAGTATAGTTTCTCTCCTTCTTCAACACCTATCACCATGAGCTGGTCGCTTACTAATTTCCATTCCTTGACTATCCCAACTTTCTGGGAATATAAAACCTACTCTTCCTCTAACTGATCTACACTTCGTGGAACCTAAATAAAGTAGAATGTGGTCCTGTACTTTCATTTCTCCTTTACCTCTCTTTTTAATAATAACTATACAACAAAATCCAAATATTAATATCTAGTATGCCCTCCTTTGTTCCTTCTGGCACTCAACATTCTAACTTTGTAATCCGGAGAAATTTTCCCTGTCTTTTTTTAGGGCTGTCCACAGGTCTTCTAGAGAACTTTTTTGCCTTTATTTTTTTTTCCTTTCCTGCAAATGTTTTATAACATAGGTGGGGAATCTTTTTACTATTGGAGGCCACATTTAAATTAGACAGTAAGAAAGGAGGCCACAATAATTTTTCATATTACACAGTTATTATTTTAATTTGTTTGAACACACATATATAAATATATATATATATATATATATATATATATATATATATATATATATATATATTTTTTTTTTTTTCAGTTGGCACTACAATTTAGAAATTTTTCGACTTTTTATTCGCCTTTCCTCTTAAATCTCATGAACAGCTAAAAATAAAGGCGGTAGAACTTTACGATCGGGACGCGTTATCACTGATTCCTGCCGAACTTACCCGAAAGACGCCTGACTAGCTCGCTCTTGCGTCATTTGTGCTAACTGCTTTGTATTCTATTGTAACATTCGTATTCATTGGAACTATTAAATGTTATGTAACATTTCAAATTTAGACTCGTCAGTCCATAAGACTTTCTTCCAGTCCTCTTCATCTAATTTTTGTGTTATTTCGCAAATTTCGAACGCTTTTTCTTATTTCCAAGATGAAACGACTTGTTCTTATTAACAGCCCCAAAATTCAAAAATAATCAGTTTTCTTCTAACTAAAGGAGAAGAAACTTGTGTGCCTGTGGTTTCAGAAATTTATTCAGTAAGTTGCATGCTAATCTTGTTGCAGTTGTGCAATGATAACAACTTCAAGTGTTTTTGTGCAACAGGATTTAATTTTCGAGGCTTATCAGAACGTTTCAAGTCCCTTATACTTTTACTCACATCATCCCCACTCCAGCAACCTCAAACCGTCTTACAATCTGAGCCAAGTTAAAAGTTTAGTACACTTTACAAGAGGGGCGCGTTATCACTTGTTCCTCCCGATCTTACCCGAAGGTCGTCGGGCTGGCATATTCTAGCGCCATTTGTGCTAACTAATTGCTTTGCATCCAATTGTAGCATTCGTGCCCATTGGAATTATTAAAACTATTATTGCTTTAATTATATATTATTTAAAATTATTAATACTGTCGACTTCCGCTCGTTACGTTCGTCCTAGAAATAAACAAAACAGCAACGAATCCTTTTCAGTTGAAGTCGGGGCCTTACCTTAATTTCAATTATTACTGCTTTAATTAGATCACAATTGACGACTACCGCTCGCTACACTCTCTCAATAAAAAGAATCGAGATAAAAAAATCCCGAAAGTTCCTTTTCAGTTGAGGTCGGGTCCTTACCGTAATTTAAATTATTAGTACAACTTCCCCAGATCACCGGAAGTCGACAGCACTAACAATTTTAAATAATATGTAGTTAAGGTAGTAATAATTTTAATAATTGCAATGAAAACGAATGTTACAATTGAATGCAAAGCAGTTAGTCAGCACAAATGGCGCTAGAGTATGCTAGTCCGGCGACCTTCGGGTAAGATCGGGAGTACTAGTGATAACGCGCCCCTCTTGTAAAGTTGTACCAAAAGTTTTTCATCTTTCTTGTGTTTTGTGATAATATTGTAATTTATATTACATTCTGTTGAAAACATGCATTGCTGTGTCGCTGTTGGTTGAAGTACCAGAGAATTTGATAAAAGCAGTGAACCACCAATAACTTGTATGAATTATGTCTTATTTACCTATTCATAACAAAACATGACTAATATATAGTTATAGAATTGTTTACACGTTGAGATTTTAGTTAGTTCTTCATATTGAATTATCTTTAAAAAGTTAATATTTTTGACTGAAAATAGTGGTTAACCACCCAAGTTCACACTGGGGTCCACAGGACTCCACTTAATCTTTAAAATCAGATACCCATTTTAATTCTTCACAAATTCAATCAGCAATTTTCCATATTTTTTGTTGGTACACTTGGCTACAAATCAAGAATTTCAACCTAAACCAATGTTGTTGAATTTATCTATCAGGGTTTAAAAATCGGTTTGAGGTCCCTCAGATATCTGTGCTATTATTAATCACTTTAAGTTAACATAAAAATAGCTGAAAGAGATAGGTGAGTTATGTTACTCTTAAATACATGATTTATACTTTATGTACATATATGGAAAGGGAATATATTTTGATTAAAAATAGTATATAATTATATAGGGTTAACTCAATTTATTATATTAATAAATATTATCAACTCAAATCATGGAAATTTGATAATAAATGGATAGTCCCTTTTCGGCTTTTTCCGATATTTCAGTATATAAAATTGTACTATTTAAATGACAATAAAAAACCTTTAGAATTAGGTTAATTAGTTGTTAAGTTTCATTTGTTATACTTAATACAATATTTAAATTGTATCTAAATGCAAACTTAATTTTTTTTTTATTATTATTATCACATTTTATTAATTAAATTTCATAACTAATTAATATTAACTAAATATAAATTTGTATATGATATTGTATATTTATCGCTCAATTAGCCTTAATAAAAAACAATATGACAAGATGATGATTATGTTCTTGTCTATCGTATTAACTGATGGATTTCCTAAAGTGTGAGCACACTCAATACGTGAAAATGTTTGATTAAAATATTTTAAATTACAAAAAGTAAATTAATTTTAGTTGAAGAGTTTAATTTATAATACATGTATCCTATGTAAAAATTAGATAAGTAATAAATAGATACATGAAAAATAATACTTATTGAAAAGAGACCCAAAAGCATGACTAAGGATTTGTACTATTTGTTAAAATGTTTAAATTGGTGGGTACGGATAGATTTTCCAGTGAATAATATAAGAACATATAACTGAGTCCAAGTTGAATGCGTTTCCCCTAGTATAACTCAAAATTCATCAATAAGCCTGTCAAAAAATAAGAGGGAAGAATGGAAAGACAGAGGTTGAGGAGTGGGGAGAAGGCCGTTGATCTAGGGTCAGCCTCTCCCTACTAGAAATAGCTTATGATCCCTTCTATTATATTCTATGTTCTGTGGTCAATTGTATCAAGCAGTCATAGATCCTTTTATTCTAACCCATATTTAATTTTACAGAACAAACTTACATGTATATTGCATTTAGAACTCTTTGTAAAATCACAAGTAAATATTAAGTTCTGAAAAAAAATTATTTTCACAAATACACTTATGTTCAATGACTTTTTCACAGAACTGTACATCTGATAATTACCTTACATACTTCAATATTTCTATTGCTGTCAATTTATATAAAATAATGAACCAGTCAAATTTAAAAAACAATAACAAACACTTGGTCATTGACTCAATTTGTGTCTTATCTGATTCTTTTATGTAACATCCTATTTGGACTTCGTCATCTATAAGTTCCATGCATACTATTTACTATAAGATTTAATTATTCTCAATCAAAACGTCATTTAAAGTTATTTTACTATAACCAATTTTCATTCATTATAAAATTTATATAAGTAGATTTTATTGTTATGATTAAATTTATATTGTTTTTATTTTATTTATGTCAGATGATTTCCCGAATTTCAAGCATCTGTTATATAGTTAATTGTTACTTTATTGTTTTTGGCAATTTGTGTTTCCTCTAATAATTTTCTATTTCTTATTATGTGTGCACTGTCTAATATTGAAAGTTTTTCAAAATTGAACCTGAGTTTTAACTTAATACTATGTAAAGCAAGAGCTTTTGATTATATATTTTTAACATGTTTGCAGTTGGAGATGTGCTGTGTAATTATAGGTTTTTATTTTGTGGATGTTTCTCCATTGTAAAGCTTTTCACAAATTTTACAGTCTATTTTATAAATATTTTTTTGTTTATCCAAATAATCCATACCTACTGTCTTTCATATTACTAATGTATTATCCCAATTTATTGCTATTACATAGCATTTAATAATTTAATTTAACCCAATGTAATATTAGGATAATCATAGTCTTCAAAAATCTTTTTAATATTATCTGTCAAACCAGGAACATATGCCATTTTATAAAGCATTCTACCATCATTTTCAATATTTTTTTTTATTCCATTCCTGATCAGTTTGGTTGTGTTATTCTAACCGTTTAATATATTTTCCTTGTTTTATTTGTCACTTGATTATTTTATGTATTAGTATCCCTATAATCAATTTTCATTTGCAATATGTTGTTAATTTGACTATACCATAATTTTTTTTTAATAACTTTTATTAAATGTAATATAAATTATTTATATTGTATTTATAAGTTTTATTAAATATAATATTTAATTATTAATATAATATATTATACACTTATATTTTTGTTGTTTTTATATATTATTTACCTGCTATTTTAATATTTCTGTAAATAAAGATTTTAGTAGTATCGATTATTTGAATTTCAGGGTGATTGGAAAAAAAATTAGCAATCTATTACTACAAACATGATTTTTTTATCCATTTTTTAAGTAATTTATCATTTTCTATAGACACTTCTATTTCCAGGAATCTAAGTTTACTATTAACTGCTCTTTATATTATAAATTGTATTCTATTTTTATAGCTATTAAATGATTCTAAAATTTCATTATATATATTTATACCATATTCTATACCATATGATTCTTTTAAGAACAAATCATCTATATATTTTTTAATCAGCATAAGTTTGTATATTACTTTTTTAATTTATAAAATATTATAAATAAATATGGGAAGATCTTCTTTTGCTTAGCTTATTAATATGATAATGGACTTCCTACCATAGGTGCAGACGTTCCAGTTTGATTGGGGGTGATCACCCTCCTCGCCCCCCTCCTAAGTCTCAGTAAGTATCAGTGAACTGAAGCCATTGAGTTGAGCTTACTGCCCACTCTGCTAGTCCATCCAAGCCCTTTTTCTACTTCGAATTTTTTACTGCTGTAACAAACGACGGGCTGATCTAGATTTACAGAATTCGATTCTACATCTATTTTAATCTTACATCTAGGCCTTAGCCTAGCCAGTTATTCAACTTTTCTTATTTTCTTAATTGGTTTTAATTTACATATTGTGTTGGTTCATGTAGATTATTTGTTATTGATTTTTATTTTAATTTTTTTAAATTTTTGTACATCAAATTATTGGGGGGGGGGGGACGAAATTATACTCTCGCCTCTTCTCTTTTATTATTGAGGGGATGATCACCTCCTCGCTCCCCCTCCCAAGTCTGCTCCTATGCTTCCGACTAAATATGAAAGAAGAAATTATTGAAAATTTTAATTTATACAGAATAACCATTGACTTACTGTTTTTCCACATCCTTAAATCAGCTTACATAACTCTGCTCTTATGCTAAAAACGCTCTTATCTTCAAATTTGGAGTATGACATATATAAGTATAAATTTCCCATATTTAATATACTTGGATACATGGGCTATGTATAAAGCATATTTCCCATGTTGCCTCCAAAAATCGTAAATAATATACAAATGTATTATGATACAAAATATTTTAATAAAAATTGATGAAGATTGTTGAAATGTATTGTATATAGAACCCATCAAATAAAAATAATAAATAAAAAAATAGATGCTAAAAGTGTTAAGACAACACATTATTATTTAAATTATAAACAATAAATAAATTGTATATTATTAACACAATATTTAATTCAGTGCAGACTATGACTCATAAAGTGCAAACCAAGCATAAAATGCAAACTTTAATTTTAATAGTGATTGAAAATATTCATATTGATAAGGTGTTTTTATGCATGTAAAGAATCTAAAATTGTGGTCAGCACTGATCAAAGTGATATATGACATGAAAAGGACTGTACCCTTGAATTGAAATTTCAAAATTTTATTTTATAATTAGTCATTAATATTACATGATGAGAAAAAATAAAACTAATCGAGTAAATTTTTAAACATAAAATGTAGCTTTAGAAGCAAATGCTAAAGCAATAATTCAATAAAACAGTAAAGTAAGCATTCACATGACAAAAAGTGAAGAAAAGATGCTACTTACAACTTATACTTGCAGGTGAAATGTGGATGAGCAATTGATTGTATAAAACGATATTTGAGATACCTCAGTTATTTTGATGACAGCAAGACGTGGAAGAGGGGAAATAGGGGATGGTGAATTAGAGGGTTGGGGATGACTGCATCGATGGCAGAACTGGCTCGCCACACGGACATGGTCAGACCACAATCGTTTCATCTCTGCAACTTCAGCATCTTCCACCACCGAGTCCGGCTAAGCAATAGCCAGCTCATATTATCTCCATGAATACTACTCAACTACATACAACCTTGCAGTATATATTCAAAAATAAATGAAAAAAATATTAGCTGATGAATTGAACAAGAAATAATAATACTAAAATTCTAATAATCAAGTAACTTTAATCCATTTAAACATAATGCAAGAAACTTGGCCCAATTTAATTATTATATATATATATATATATATATATATATATATATACATATATATATATATATATTTAGGATTATCTAGAAGTAAGTTAATAACATTAATTAGTCAAGAAGCAATTAAATATTCTTTTGCAGCCAGACAGAAATAAGTACTATGCTTTTTCTAAATTATAAATACAAAATATCAAGTGAAACATCTAATCCTATGCACTTCATTGAGTTTCCTTCATGATTTCTCAAAGTAATGAAAAAGAAAAGCATGCATCAATAGAAAAAAAAATGAACTAATCTGTTATAAATAATGCCTAATGCTTAATCATGCAATTCAAATGTGATTATAAATTCTACCAGGAATAACCTCTTTTTATTGAAATATGATTATAGTTCTGAAAGTAAAAATTGTTTGCATTACCTCTTTCTTGGATTTAAGTTCCTCTGAATTAAAACTATTGAGCAGTAAAGCAAGAAATAAGTTGAGAACCATGAAGTTCCCCATTACAAGTGCTGGAAGAAAAATCGCAAAACAGGTTCCTGCACCCTAAACATCCAATGGTTTTAATTTTTAAAAATCTTTTGAATCTAATTTTAAATGAAAATTATTTTAACCATAAAGAATATAAAATAAAAATATAGACATTTTTAAAATTGGTTGAAACTTTTTAACATTTATTCAAAGTTTATTGTAATTATAAATTCAATTGAGGAATCAAATTTTATACAAGATACAATATCATTCAGTAAACTACAATTTGATAAATAATCCTTTTGCAATAAACAATATTTTCATTAATAGCATACATCATATTATCATTGAGAATAAATTACAAATTAAAGGGGCAATGACTTTTAATTTAATTTATAAAATAAAATGTATTATCACTTTTTTATTTTTCATACTTTAATTTAATATTTAAATAAACTGCTCCCTAGAAAATTCATATGATATTCATATCTATGTTTTTATAGACTATGTTCTCCTCTTTAATCTAAGGTCTTATTTTTTCCTCTAGCTTCTCGAATTATCTTTGGCTCAACAAGCCATGACATAGGACTCCATTGCAGCTCTTGTTTTAATAATGTACAAAACTAAATTATGAGGGTGAATCAAATCTAAACAGTAATTATTTTGTATACATTTATTGATTAATGTGATACGCAAACCTTACTGTCAACATTTCTCAATGTAGTCTCCTGCATGTTCTACACACTTTTGCCACCAATTTGGAATTTCTTGGATATTCCTTATTCATAAAAAGTTTAAGGGTGGGTTGTCAGCCAATTGCACACTTGCTCCTCGACTTCTTCATGGCTTTCGAATCGTTTTCCTCAAAATGATTCTTTCAAGGGCACGGACAAAAAATAGTCATAGGAGGACAAGTCAAGTTCCGAGTCAAAAATGGCAAGTAAGGAGAGACGAAAGAAGGATGAAGGTTATCCAGTGAAATAAAAACTCATCTCTCTGCTAGAAAAGTTCTTGTAATGATTTTATTTTTATTTGAGGGGAGTTTCACTAATTGATTTTCATCATGACCAATGAACAGTGAATGAGGCTAATTTCCAGCTGTTACAGTTAGCAAAAACTGCCAACCGAAATAAAAGATAATGTCATACTTCTCCATGACAATGCTAGGCCTTATACTGCATTCTTGACAAGGGATAAATTGGATGAAATAGGCTAAGAAACCCTTGGATAACCTCCTTATAGTCTACCCTTGAACCTTCATGACTATTATTTGTTCCTTCCCTTGAATCATTTGGAGGATAATGATTTGAAAGCAATGAAGAAGTTGAGGAGCATGTGTGCAATTAACTGACAACTTGTCCTCAATATTTTCATGAACAAGGAATAATATCCAAAAAATTCCAAATTGGTGGCAAAAGTGTGTAGACCATGCAGGAGACTACATTGAGAAATGTTGAAGGTATGGTTTGTGTATAACATTAATCAATAAATTTATAAAAAATAATTACCGTTTATATTTTATTCACTATCGTAAATAGAAGTGAAGTTAGATCATCAGTACTTAAATATAAGTACCAAAGTATAATTCCAAGTTGTATAAATCATCAAAGTTTTTTATCTAATTTAGGCTTGCTGACTAAATTATTGATAGGACATCATGCAAGTTGAACAGCTTAATTGGTATGTCCAATAATTCCATGGATTGGAATAGTTGTTTCATGATAAATGAATCATTTATAACTTTGTTTTCTATTAAGATTATCCAATTATTAATGTTGTAATCTCATTTTTTGCATCACCTGACAAGGAAAAAATAAACAGTCAATTTTTGATTGATTTACTAAGCCTGCTTTTGTGCCTTCCAAAGTGTTCATACAGTTGGGATGATGTGATTATTAAAAATGATGGATAATACTTTATAGGCTGCACTTAATAAGTTTATTTTCCTATAATTATAACATTCCTCATTTTTGAGAATTTCCACAACAATGAATTCACTTTAATACCATGATGGCATTCTTATTCCTGCTTTTTATCCTGCTATTATCTACTATTCAGAAGTTAACCTTCTTCCTTCAGAAATTAGTAAGATAGCTGGTTGTAAATTATAAATTATTTATTAATACTACAATGTAAGCTTTAGCCTTAATGCAGAGCAAATTTAAATTAAAGTCTTACTTCATGTTTTTCAGCCCTCATACAATCCCATAAAGGTTCAATCCATTCACCACACAGAATTCTAAATATCATCATGAATGAATGAAAAAAGTCACTGAAATTCCATCTGAAATAAAAAAATATATATATTATGAGTAAAAATCGAATACATTTTTAAATAAAGATTTCTTTATTTCATGCCAATAACAAATCAGATGAATTCATTTTTTGTTGGGATGTACAGTCCTATGAAAAAGTATAAACTCAATTGATAAAATTTAAATATTTCTAAAATCTGTAATAAAAAAAAAGTAGCCAAACAATTATTTTAAACTAGATTTCATATAATTACATTACAACCAACAATTCATTTAAACAAACCTTATTAGCATTGTGAATAAATATAAATTCAAGGTACCAATCAATGTTTATTTTAGTTTACATTCATATTTATGAAAGAATATCAATTCAGTTCATCTTTTCACATCAAAGAGAGTGTTTTTCTTGATTAAATTTCTAAAATAGACCATGCTGGACTGAACTGAATGAAATTTTTTGAATTGTTGTTGAAAATTAGGGAAAAAATAAAAGAACTCTAAGGCCTCCAAGATTTTCCGGTCATATGAAATGCAACATTGTCAGGAAAATCTCAAAAACTTATCCCATATCATTTTATAAAAGGTAATATATTTTGTTAAATGCAGGAATAAAAAAGTTATCAAGGTTTTTGTGTAATGAGCTTATATTTTTTTAAAGGGCTGTATCTTATGTTGATTTTCTCTGGATCTATTTATCAGCTTATTTTAAATAGAAATCTTAGTAAACCAAACTAATAATAATTAACTGCTAACATATTCGATCTTCAGTACAATTTTATATATTACCTGAATAATATATTCTAGATATAAATGATGCAAATGAATCTCATCAATTAGATATTAGTATGAGGTTTCAAAAAAGTAAAAATATATTTTAGAGTTTGAAATAATTTATGTATAATACTAAATACGAAGTCATTGATAACTGTATCTTAAAATCCGATTATATTGATGCAGAAAAAAAATCAATTAAAATTTCAATCTTAAAGATTTTATTGTCATTGTTGCTGTGATGCCCACCCATGAAATGTGACCAAAAATCAGTTATGTGATTTTGATTTTAATAGAAACAAGATTTTATCTCCTATGTGCTGGTGTAAAGTAACCACGTGTAAAAAAATTGTAACATGATTTAAATTCATCAAAAATAATCCTCCTATCGTTAGTATTTATTACACTCCAAGAGAGTCTTCCATATAGGTGGTTTTAAAGTTATTCACCTACCATGTTGGAATGCTTGTAATTAATTTATAAAATAATATTTTATAAAATTGCTTATAAATCATTTTTTTTTTGTCCTGTACAATTATGTTTTTGACACATAGGAGGTTTCACGGCGGCAATGACGTTATATTTTTATAAGAACTTTTTTCAAATTATAAGAAGTAACATTGCAATGCTTTATCAGAGTGTCTAGCAAAGTAGTATAAAGAAATTCTCTGACTTTTCCATATTTTAACAAGTTTTTTCTGACCAAAAATGGCAAAATTTACTGTAACTGATAATATTTTTTACGTCATAAGGTAAATACTAATGATTATACATTATTCACTACCACCATTTTTCAACTATTAAAATCACTTATCAAATGTTGATACAGGTAAAATTTATATTGGAAATAGGATTTTTCAAAGTTATTTATTGGGCAATGATATTAAAAATTATAAACCAAAAAATGTTGCAAATTATTAGACAATACATCGTTATTAATTATTATTATTTATTTGTTAAATTTGTTATCACTAATTAATAACATTATTAAAAGTTTTTCTGAATCATTATACAGACTGATTTTTTTTTGTCTTTGATATAATGATTCCAAAACATTTTATATTTATCCTCTATCTTCATAAATGGCCCGGATATAAGTGTATAAAACTTCTAATCGGCCACCATTTTGAAACAAATGGATTGATAGCAATGTGGAGTTCCAAGGATCATCCTGATATGACCTGAGATGATAAATAATAAAAAAATCGGCTAAGTAGTTTCAGAGAAATCCGCGGAAGAGAGACAGGGGGTGGATGGCGGACAGCAGACTGACAGATTTTTTAAAATTATATTATTAGATTCTAAACATCTTGAAGTGTAAAACCTCAAATTTTGAGTAGGTGTAAACATTTTTTTTCTTGTAAACATTTTGAACAAAAGTTCATTACTGAAAATAGTATACCAGAAAAGCACTTTTTGTTTCTTTATAGTTTGATGTCGTTTACAATCTATTTGCCAAGAAACTGTAGATTATGCCCATGTTTGAGTTTTAACCATGAATTTTCTCACCTCAGCAGTTTTTTTTTTTCGGGGATTATCTAACTTTTCCAGTATTGAAAAATTCACTTACTTTTCCTAGTCGCTAGACACCCTATTTACATTAATTATCATATTACCTTGGCACTGGATCTGGATCAAAACGTTCTGGAGTGTAATCTTTTGAAAACAGCTGCATACCAATTACTGCAAATATATAAATTATTATAACTAATACAAACGTCAAGTTTCCAAGAGCCCCCAAAGTTGAAATTATTATACTCAGAAGAACTTTCATTGTTGTCCAGGATTGCGCCAATTTTAATACCCGGAGCTGAAAATTAACATAATGTTGTGTATAAAAAGAAAATAGATCATTAAGGCCATACATGACAATTACAATGCAATGAATATAATCATATGAATCTCATATTTATTATACTATATTAATATCATTGTAATCATCATGTGTGTTCTCATACTACTATACCATAATCATTACTCATGCTGTACTGTTTTGTACCACAATAATTAGTAATATATATTATTCAATATATACTGGTCATACCTATGTTTCTAGCCCTAATTAAGTCCTGTAATATGGATCAAAATGTAGACAAATAATATACACACAATAATTATCTATCTGATTATTAACATAATAAGATGTAATTCAGCATGGTACATTATTTAAAACACCTGCATTAGGATCCGACCATGGATCCATGTCTAATAATTTCTCAAATAAAAAACAGATTTTTTTTAAATATATTTCAAATGAAGAATATAACCATGGTTAATTTTTGAGTTCCTTTTATAGTAGCATGCTAATTATTGAAGCCCAAAGATATCTAAAGAAAAAGATAGATTGCAAGTCAGCATTAAAAATATAATTTTCACTTGAAATATTGATTATGATTTTGCATTTTTATTCTTTCTTCTGCTAAGTGTATACATAATTTATAATGAATAGCTGTGGTCGGTCAAGTTTTTATAATATTTTTTTTTTTAATTACGAAAGAACATTATTGGGAGAACATACAACACACATTTTTTTCTGTAGTAATGAACTATTAATAAATAGGAAGATAGGAAGGTTTTAAAAATATTTATACCAGTCTAAGACATCGTAGTACTGATAGTCCATCCACAAGTTCAAATGACAAATCAAGTAAGCTTGCGGATACAATAATTAAATCAAAAATATTCCAGCCACAATCAAAAAATTCTTTACTCAAAGCCAAGAGTTTCATAGTGCATTCCAATGTGAATATGGATGTAAAGACCTGAAAAAAATAGTAATAATAAAATTAGCTATAGCCATTTTCTAAAATTTGTTTTCTTTTCAGACAGCCAAATTCTAAAGACTAATGTAAATAATATTTAAAACTTAAAACTTGTAAAATTAAAAAAAACATAAAATTTGAAATAATATAAAATTTAAAACAATATAAAATTTAAAATAAAACTATATTTAAAACAATTTAAAATTTAAAATAAAATAAAATTTAAAACAATATAACATTTATAACTGAGTTCAACCCAAAAGGTTTCGTCAATTTTTTATAATAACACAGGGCAACAGTGATTTTGTCGAGCAGGGTTTTAGTGTCGATTCTGGATAATGCCAGTCTTCTAGATACAAGAAAAATATCAGATTTGCCAAATTGACTCTAGTTTTTGAAATAAAGGCAGTAACACTCTTAAATTGAAAGAAAAACATTAAATTGAAAGAAAAACAAACGTTTTTTTGGAGGGGTTTTCGGACAACAGTGAGTTTGCAGCGCAGTTTCAGAGTCCACTCTGGAGAATTTCAGTTTTCTAAATACAAGAAAAATTTCAGATTTGCTGAAATTACTCCTGTTTTTGAAATAAAGGCAATACATACTCTTATATTAAAAGAAAGAAAATAAAGTGTTTTTTTTTTTCGGGCAACAGTGATTTTGCGGCGGAGAGTTTCAAGTGGAATCTGGATAATTTCAGGCTCCTAAATTCGAGAAAAATATCAGATTTGCCGAATTGACTCTAGTTTTTTTAAATAAAGGCAATATATACTGTAATTAACCTTGCCAAAATAAGAGTCAATTTGAACAAAGTAACTATGCATCTTGTACCTTAGTACATTGATGTATCTATATTCACACTCAATAGCTATACCGCAAGAAAAAAAATATTTTTTTGTTTCCCAGTGTAATTATTTTGTTTTTATTGTTTTTTTAACCTAGATTTAGTACCTTAACAAATTATATAACCTACATTAATTTTTTTTTCTAATTATTAATATTACCATGTCAACAAATGTAGAAGAAAAATTCAATATGTTAAAAGAAAAAATATCAGGCTTAGAAACAAAAATGGATGAAAATAGTAGGACACAAGAGGAAGATGTCAAAGATATTAAACCAGGCTAATAAACTGGCTAATAATATTCAATTTCATCGAGAATGAGAAGAAAATTTCATTTGAAGGCAAAATGTAATTATATTTGGCTTAGACAGAGGAAAACAATAGAAATGAACAACACTATAATTAAAATATTGCAATATATTACATCAGACCTACAACTGTATGATATAATGGAAATAAGAAAAATTAACCCTAAAAATAAAGATGGCCCAGTAATAGTTAAATTAATGTCAATGTTTTTAAAAAGAGACATAATGAGGAACAAATTAAAATTAATGAAATGCCATGAATTTAAATCAATAAAAATAAAAGATGACTTACAAAAGTTTGTTAGAGTTATTAGAAAGAAATAGTTTCCGTTTATGAAAACACATTGGAGAAAAAGGAAATATGTTGAGATACGACAAACTACTCATAAACAAAAAACTTTTTTCATTGGAAGAATTACTGACGCAGGAAGCTCTAAGAAAATAAAGAGAAAGGAGTAAGACAAAGATAAAGAATGGGCTAGTTAAAAAAAAAATAGGACAAACACCTAAAGAAAAAATAATAAAAGAAACCAAAACGCATCACAGATCTATAAGTTTAGACAGATTCCTGTTGAATCATGAGGAAGGAAAAATATAGGAATATACTGAGCAAGGTTCGGAGCTCTTGAAACAAATTAAAAAAAAAAATTCTCCGTAAATAGCAAACAAATTTGTCGGCAAACCCATTGGAAACAGACCAGTTAGCGTGCATGGACTTAAAGCAGAAAATAAATTAAATAAAAATATAAATGATTTGGAAAATTGGCAAATTATAACTTATAATTGCAGAACATTGATATCGGAGGAGAAGGTAGAGGTGTTAATCATTGAGACAAAAAATTTAAATTGGTGTATAATTGGGCTGGTGGAAGTTAGACGTGCAAATGAGGGATGTTGAACATCAAAAATAAATATCTACCATACTACAATGGAGACGGAAGTAATGGAGGCACCGGGTTCTTAATTAATTACAAGAAAATATATAATATAATAAAATTTAAAACATACTCCCACCGTATCAGTTATTACCTTCGACAAAAATAAAAACCAAAACAAAAGTCAAATTTATACAGGTTTATGCTCCTACTACAATTGCAAAAAATGATGAAATAGAAGATTTTTACTTTAATTTACAAATTTCCTTGGAAAATGATGCTAGCCAGGCAGAGATTTGAATGCTAAAATTGGTATGGAAGGTATGGCCTAGGTGCTAGAAATGAAAGAGGTACAAGATTAGCAGAGTTTATTGAAAGCCTCAATCTTTTCGTAATGAATACCTTTTTCAAGAAAAGTATGGATAGAAAATGGAGGTGGTACAGCCCAAATTTGGAAACAAAAAATTAAATATACTATATTATAACCAACAGGTTTAACATCATTAAGAATATTGATATAGTTGACAAATTTAACATAGTAAGATCATAGACCAGTATGAGCCTCTATCGCTATTAAGTGTTCAAACAACAGAGGTAAACTAGCTAGAACATTAATTAGAAAAATAAACAAAAACAATTTATTAGAATTAGATATTGAAAATAAATTAAAAAGGAAAATTAATAGATATGGATCTCCGACAAACAAATGATGAGAAAATAAAGAAAGTTATAAGTTACCTGAAAGAAATTATGGAAGACAGTTGTAAAACTATGAAATATAAGAGAAAGGACTGGAGACAAGATATGCTGAATGAACTAAAGAGGATGATGGAAAAAAGAAGAAAGATGAAGGGAAAAATGAAATATCATTTACATTACTCAGAACTATGCGAAAAGATAAGAAAAAATTGAAAACCTGGCTAGCTGAAAAGAAATTGGTAATGTTGACTGAGAGATTTCCAGTAGAGGCAAAGTATAATAGATAATTGCAAAACCACATGTGTACATTGATAAAAGGAAAAGGTAGAGGAAATATCTGGTGATCAAAATATATTAGACCATGTTAAAGAATATTATCAATGTCTTTACCCATTGGAAATAAATCACTCCCTAGCAATTGAAGCCGAAGTAGAAACAGGAAAGCCAGAGAATCAGAAGACCACTTCAAACTAGACGAGGTGAATCATGCAATAAAACAATTAAAAGGTGAGAAAGCTGCCGGTATTGATAATATCACAGCAGAAATGGTCAAAGCCAGAGGAGAAACCTTAGCAAAATTTTTCTGTGATGATTCAATGATTGCATAGAAAATGCAAGATCGCTGGAAATCTGGAAGAAGGCTAAATGATCCTTCTCTTTAAGAAGGGCGATAAAAGAAATAAAAAAAACTACTGACCTCTTTGCTTGCTATCAATATTCGCATCAATAAAATCCAACAGAATAAATAGTAAACTTGAGTTATTTTTCACATCAAATCAAGGAGGTTTCAGAAAAACACTTTCCACGAAAGACCGTATTTTTATTATCAATAATCTATTAAACAAAGCAACTGCCTATAACATGCCATTATGTATAATATGTATAGACTTTGAAAAGGCCTTTGATAGATTAAATACAGATGCAATTATACAAATGCTGAAAAGAAGACATATAGACCTCAGAATAATAAACTTCAGGCATCAGATTCTAGGTGAAGCTGTTGGCATCTTCAGCCTAAAGGTAGAAATGTAAAGATAGAAATAAGAAGGAGAGTAAGACAAGGAGACTAAATGTCGCCTAAGATCAGCCCTTCAAGATAAACTGGAAGAAATTGGTTGGCATGGGAAGGGAATAAATATTATTGGAACATGGTTAAACCATCTCATTTTTGCAGACGATCATATTATTATGGTTAACTATGTAGAAGAAGTCCAGGAAATACTTATAGGGATAAAAATAAAATGTAGGGAAATTGGATTACACATTAATTCTGAAAAATGCTATACCATGATGACAAATAATACAGGAGATATTTATTTGGATGGTAAGTAAATACATCAGGTAGACAGAATCATGTATTTATGGCATCTCATTAGTAAAGATAGGCAAGATACTGAAATAAATAAAAGGTTCATGTTGGGATGGAAGTCCATGCTCAAGAACAAACATTAGTATAGAGGTGATGGTTCCCTTGAATTAAAGAGAAGGCAACATGAAGGTTCTACCAGTCCTAACATATGGCTGTGAAACATGGATCCTGAACCTCAGAACAATAAACAAGATGAGAACTTATGTAAGTGCCATGGAAAGGTATATGTTAGGAATCACAAGGAGATACAGAAGGACGAACAAATGGATAAGAGGAAGGACGAACCTCCCTGATATTATTCAGTGTGTTCACAACAGAAAATGAAAATGGGCAGGCCATATAATAATAAGAAAAGACGACTGATTGACCAAGAAAATCATGGAATGGAATCCATACGCAAGAGAATGGAAACAAAGAAGAGGTCGCCCCAAGCCAACTTGAGATGAAGAAATGAGAGATTTGTGGAGAAGTGACACGGCCTAGGGTAGCGCTGGAAAGGAAAGAATGGAACAGAATGGGGTTGGTGCATTATGAAAGTTGGTGGAAAGAATTTGTACGTAAGAAATGAAAATTCTGTTGTTTTTTTTTATTTGAACAACAGGAAAACCTCAGCTAAAAGCTGATTTTGAGCTCAAGATAAAGTTTCAGATAATTTTTTTTTGTAAATAATTTCTATTTCATTGTTATACGCACAAATAAAGGTTAATTATTATTATTGTGACCTAGGAGTAATTAAATTTATTAAAGTTTAGATATTGCTTTCTTATATTTTATTATTAAGAGAAAAGTGTAGGAAAGAAATTATAAATAATAAATTAATGATACGAGATTAGACTAAATTTATATTTATTGTCTAATTATAGTGTAGTCCAAGATCCAGCTAAGATCTATCCCATATCCTATGAACATTATTCTGCTCTATATTGAATTTAGTAAACAATTACTAAATTGAAAAATATGAAATGGAAATAAAAAACAGTATTAACAATCATCAAGAAAAGTAAAATAAATGAAATACACTAACTTTTTGAAACAAATAGATTATTAAAGATTAATTAAATTCATACAACATAGCTTTCCCTAAAATTATACCTTAGTTGAACTTTTATCAGACATCAATTAAGGGAAAATGTGCAGTAAATTCCTTAAAATAAGCATTCTGTTAACTACAAAAAGTTAAAATGAAAAAAAAAAATTGTATCCCTTCTATTAATTATTGAGTAATTATGCATAATACACATAAAGAACATCTTTAAAATAAAATATATTACTTTGTTTCCGATGTCCAATACACTTTTCACATTTTGGCTCATTCCATGATGTTCCATGGCTAAGAAAAGAGTATTCAGTAGAATACAAACTGTAATTAAAAGTTCAAACAATGGATCTCGGACAATTCTATACAGAGAATTTTGGATTCTAAGCCATCCTCGATAGTCAATGCAGCAGTCAACACATCCATCACAGTTTCTATCTTGTAAGTCGTCTAAAACAAAGGATTAAAATTATTTTAATTAAAAAAATAAAATTAATTTTATTAAGTGTAATTAGTTTGGGCATCTATCTAGTACCTATTATCTTAAAATAATTATTTTAAAAAAATATATTTTTTAAAGTGTTAAGGGATCAACAGATTATTAAGTTATTAACATATTATTTTGGGTAAATAAACGAAATTCAATTCTCAATTTAAATAATAAACAGAATACACTCACTACACAAATTAAGTTCTGTAATAAATTTAATTAAAAAATAACAATTTTACTATTAAAAAATCTGTACTACCACAACTGTTGAAGGAAATACTGTTTCTTGACCAAAGGCTATGGAGGTGATGGAGCTTGCTCAACCACTAAGTTTTCTACCTAACCTAATCCTCCGTTACCTTCTTAATAGAGATTAGGAGTGCCCCAGGAAGCTCTTTCAACCCCACTGTTGATCCGCAAATGGGAAAAAAGAAATTTAAGAATCCAGAGCCATCCCATCCTATTCTTTAAGATTGCAATAGCTTTTATTTATATTTTAATGATTTATTCTGAATAAATCCAATTCAAATCTTGGCTTGGCACACAAAATTTTATCTTGGCAGAAAATTAGTAGGCATTGTGATGGTGGGAACTATAGTTTGACAGGTATTTTCTTTGTTTCCTCAACCCTAAATTGAGTACCAGGCATCAGTCATGAGAACAATGTTTCTCAGGAGAAACCATAAAATTGTGAATCAGGTGCCTTTTCCAAAGCCCTTTATAAGGTTTTATGGGACTGATTTATTATTGTTTATAGGTTTAATTTATTTTTTTCTACAGAGGAAACAAGAAGACTACTGAACTGCACCTCAGCTGAGTAAATCATCTTATAGCTGCAAGAAAAATACTATCTCTATACTTCAAGACACAAATTGTAAAATTAAGGGGACAAGCGAAATCAACTATTTATGCTAACAAAAAGGTTTTTCAAATATATCCTTTCAGCAGATCATGTATTCATTTATATATGCAAGTAAAATTGGTGCCGAACAATTTCATTATTTTTATACTTTTGTTTGAGCTTTCCGTCCATTTCCGAGACTAGGTGTTTTTCTTTGAATCGTTGATACTCCAGACAGGTGATTAGCCTAGTGCTGAAAGCCCTGTTATCTCAGGACAACTGGACTCATTTTTTACACTATATCTATTGTGTCTTCCCAGGAGGGGGGAAGAGGTAACCCTGGGGTATGTAATGTTGGTGTCAGTCACCATATCAGTAAGAAGTATACTGTTGTGGTGAGATTATATGTTGCATATTGAACTCGGGAGCCAGGGGAGGGGGTGATTCGTTAATTCCCTTTGGACTAACACACTAGTCTAGACTCTGTGATAATACTAGAATATTATCTCAACAACAAAAGTATGTTGAGTTAGTAAAATAGGACTACAAACTAACAGAACTATGTGGTAGGTGAGGAGGTCAAAGAGGTTGCAACACAGAAAAAAGAAGCCTGGAGAAATCATCAATCAATCAATCATAAGATCTAAAAGCATGGCAAGAGTATGTTGAAAAGAGAAATCATGCAAAAAAAGATAATAAGGCAAGCAAAAGAGGAGGTATGGGAAGATTTCGGGAGATCAACACAAAGTAATTAAAAGGATAATATCAAAACATTCTGGAGCACAATTAATGCACTGAGGGGTAGAAGTGGAAAGTCCAAAAGAAGTATAAAAAATAAATACAGAATAATAGTTACGAGAGATGAGGAGATACTAAAGGAATGGAGGAAGCACTTTCAGGAAAAAATTGTTGAAAGGCTTGCTCCAAATGGTGACCAAGAAAGAGTAAGACAAAGAAGTGTGGAGGGTTTGGAGGACTGTATCAACGAAGAAGTAGAGCTATACTGACAAAGGGACTGCAAGATGTGTCCGTCGCCGATTTTGATCAAAATTTTTTTGGTGATTCTAAATTGAAAAATAGTTGACTCATTTCCTACCGTTTTGTCCAATGGGTCTTAGTGACTGAAAATGTCAGCTATACATTTGTTTTTTTTAGAGTATATTAAACAAAAAATATAAAAAAAAAAAAATTATTTTCGGTCAAATAAATTACGTTTGGTTGAATAATCAATGGTTGACCGTAGAACTTATGAAGGAATGAAATGGTCCGGGAGGCGATCAAAAATTGAAACACAAATAGTAAAAACTATTTATTATTTACTATTTACTATTATAATTATTTATTTATAAATCTTTTTTATTTATTAATTCATTCACTGTATATACCATTGTTTTATTCTTATTTTTGTATCTTGTTTATTCAGCCCTGAAGAAGACCTGCAAAGTGGGTCGAAACGTCGGATCCTTAATAAATAGTTTTTACTATTTTTGTTCCAATTTTTTATTGCTTCCCGGACCATCTCATTCCTTCAAATTAAGTTTGGGTTTGAAGCTCTATACCTCATGTTCTGTTTACCCGATATCGACGTTCTTAGCCTCAGTAAAAAAAGGTGATTACCATAGAAAAACAAAATTGAATTTTCGGGTGACGTTGGTTCTAAAACACGTTGGAACATCACGGTTAAAGCAAATCGCGTTTTTTAAGAACCTTTACCAATGCCCCAAATTTGGTTTGAATTGTTCAAAGGATTTCTGATTTATTAGCGATTATTTAAATCTTAAAAAACAATTGAAGGATAGACGCAGTAAGGATAAATTCTGTTAATATACTTTACTCCATAAAGAATATTGTCATCCTTAAATATAAGTCAATATACCCTTCTGATTGCTCTAAAATTCAATTATTTTGTTTTACAGAATTGGCTCACTCTAAAATTTACTATTTCTGGATTATGAATAATCTTTTTATATTACTCATAAATAGGGCCTAAAAGCTTTTATCCTTGTAGATATTATAATAAATAATACGCATGTAAATATTACACTTTTAGAACACCGCTATAAATATTATCGTAGAAAAAAAAATGTAATATTAAATATTAGGGAGACCAAATTTTTTTAAATGAAATAATTAAATTTTGGAACGCTCTGACCGGTCAATTGAGTTATATGTAATATAGATCAATATTAATATATGCTAAAAATATAGTTTTTTACTGTCCTATCATTCTATATACCTCTTGCCCATTGTATATAAAATACATAAAAGAATATATATACTGCTTGAGTGTGTAAACACGTAGAGTATTCAGGGACGACTGTAAGCAGAGATGGGAGGGTCAAACAGTAGGGTTCGGAAGCCCAACCTTGCAAACCACCAAATCAGTCACATAATTGGAAAAAAGGAGATCAATAGTGCCACCAAATTAGTACTGAATAAAACAATTTTCCTCCCCATCCTCCTGGATGGGATAGAACACTGGACTGCACAAAAGTGCATAATTAACAGCATGACGGCCTCAGAAATGAGATATCTGATAATAAGAAAAACAAGAAGAGACTCATAAGAAAAAATGTTGTCAGAAAGGAATTATAAGTGGTGTCACTGATGGAAAAAAATGGAAGAACCCCATCTGCACTAGTTTGAACATGCATGCATACTCCTAAATGACAGAAAAGTAAACTGGTTTATGGAACCTAATCCAGTAGGGATAAGACAGGTGGGCAGGCAGACCCTGAACCACGCTTCAGTACCTGAAGGGGCTTGGAAGACAGAGAGGAAAATCAATTATCCAGATGAAAAATATGGCAATGCAAAGGGACTAGTGGAAATAGTGAACCGAAGCTGGGGCTCCACACTGAAATGCACTGAGGAGCTAGGGAGAGAAGAAGTTTGATTGATCCATATTCCTAATAAAAATAAGCATAGGATTGCTGAACTTTTTAACTTTGTAACTATTTGCTATGGTTTAAATACAACAAATTTTTATCCATGATAAGAAACCAATCAATAAATAACAATGATTGAACATTGATTAATAAACTCAATAGAAATTAATTATAACTGTCTTAACTTGAAGCAAGTAATAATTTCTATACCAATAGTAACTACTTGAGTCCTTTCTAGAGGAAGAGTATAAACTGAGATATTTTCTTTTTTTTTTCCATTCACTCCATTGCACTTTATTCCAGTAGGCTGCTCAGTTTTCTTTGCTTTCACTTCTATTTTCAGTACTGAGGTTAGATTTTTATCAAGATTCTGTAAAGATTCAGGTGTCATTAAAATTATATAATTATTCAGATTAATGTAGAAATAAGATTATTATTTTCTCTATAAATTACTAAATATGATTTGGGTTTAATGATTATAATTTATTTATTTATTAAAGTTCATTGTTCAAATTCTGCTCCAACATTCCATAGATGGGTTGTTTTCCCCAAATTAGTAATTCTTATTCCATTAAACAAAAAACATTAAAAATAAAAATAGTCTTATTCTTTTTAAGATATTTATTCCTTAATAAGGAAAAATAAATATGAATATCAGCAATCATTAACTCTTAGCAGAGAACATCTACTTTCTATACATACTTAATTGGGAACAACGGCCTCTCACTTTTTCTTCAATTTTTTGCGATAATTTATTATTTTTGCAGCGAATTACTAATTTAGCTCCAAATAATTATTACCTATTTGAACATTCTAGTATATTTAAAGTATGTCAGGAGAATAAAATGATTTTAGGTACTGCAAAAGGTAAGAAGAATAGTAGTCAATAAGAAATAGGAACCTTGAAAAAACAAAAAAATAAAAGGAACAAAACTTTAATAAATAATTATACAAATATAGTAAAACACAAAATAGAAATGAATGTAAAATATATTTGTTAATATGAAAATATAATAAAAATTACAACATACAACAACAATAATAGAAACCTCCAGAGAACTAGATTATTTACGCAGAAAGGTATACAGGTGGGTTAAGCATTAACAAAATTCACAAAAATTACAGAAACATATAAAATATAAGTATAATTAAGAAATCACATTTTTTGTTCGTGATGAAACAGTCCTTGGCACCCTTATAATTTTTCTCCTGAAATGCCAAAAGAATTATCATTTTTTAAAATAAAATATCAATAAAATTGAATTAATTGGTTTAAGAAATGGATACTTATGACTGTTTATGACAATTAAAACATGTATGCAAAAAAAATAAAATAAAAGAAATATCCATCAATGAAGTGGGTAAATTTATTTATGTTGAAGGTATGCCCGTCTGAGAGGCTGGTTTTATTCTAGGGAACCTAACCTATCTTAATACTGTCATCATCACTTTGCCAATTACACATGTGCTATCAGGGAATAATGACCCATTCATTGCATCTGAAACTATTTATCACAAATCTTGAAGAATGGTGTCAAAGCTGGAAGATTTAAACAAATTCCATTAAATCATCTTTACCCTTCATCATAAGCTTATAACTTCCTATCCTACCATATCCCTTAATAATATTCCACTTCTCTCTGTTGAACAGATCTGCTACCTAGGACTTCATATAGACAAGTGTCTCACATGGAATCCTTATACAAGATCGAAATGAAAAGAAACTCCTTGTGGGTAATGATAACTTCAACATTGCCTTGAAAAATGCTACAAAATTCAAATTTATTAAAAGAAGCTAATATAAATTTCTATTATTAGACCTATTTGGAAATACAGAGTTCAGCTTTGGAGCTCTGCGGAACCATCAAATTCCTTCCAATTCCAATCCAATCAATCCAAAATCCATTGAAGAATCCTCAATGCTCCTTATTATGTGAAAAATAATATTATCCATAAAGGCCTTAATATGCCATATGTTGCAGATTTTTCCCAAAATTGATATATTTACCTCCTATAGTATTTAACTCCATACCTACACTAGTTTATTTACCATACGAAAACCCACTAGTTTGTAATCTGTCATCCCAATTATCCTCTGAAGCTTGTAAAAAGAAGTTGACCTTGAGACTTTTGCTGGAAAGGTGAATTTCCAGAAAAGTGAATTAAAAATGAAAAAAATATGATAAAATATGACATTCGAATTCTTACTTGAACTGATGAACTCGGCTGGACAACATCCACCGAAACTATGTCTCCTTCTTCATGGTCATCTACTACACCTGAATCTTCTAATGATGATTCTCTTTGTGCATCAGGTCTCCCACGTGAGCCACCTTCAGATGTGTTACTACTCCCTTCTCTACTCATTTGAAGCTCTCTTCTACTATCTAAATTTATTGAAAATTTATATTTTTCATTGAGAATGTTATATCTAATTTACAGTGGAAAATAAAATAAACATAAAGAGAAACAGAATACCACTTTTTTACAATTTAGATTACGAATTTTGGAGAGATGGGAGATGGGCAAGGAAGAGGAGTTGTAGTGACTTAGAATTTCATGCGGATGCTGCACAGTTAATTGAAGATTTGTTAAATGTAGCAGTTTTATGGGACACCCCGTCCTGTTTGCCTTGACAAGAATAGGAAAGGACATTAAACACCAATAAAAAAAAAAGAAGAAGTTTTATGGGGCAGGATATTGAGTTTGGAATTGAGAGAACATCAGAGTGAATTTTGGATTTGAACTGCAGGAATTGGATGACATATGAAGAAGGATGGGATTTGATAAGAAGATATACAAATGAAGCAAGAAAATACAAAAGCAAGAAAAGTGGTGATCAGGGAAAAGCCACTTCAATCTGATGTAGTTTTGTGAAATGTGGATATCTCTGAGAATTCTGAATATATATATATATATATATATATATATATATATATATATATATATATATATATATATATATATAAACAATTCAATAGTCTTATCAATCTACTTTCACCAGAGATTCCATAGTAAACCACACAGACACAGTTAAAGTGAAGGAAAATGAGCAAGGAGAAAAGGAGTTGGTGAATATGTATAGGAAAGAGATGATTGGATTAATTAAACTGTTTTAGGATAGAGATTGAATGAAGGGAAGTTTGAAACTGTGACAATGATATTCAGAGTATGTTAAAAATAAGTTTTTTAAAAATAATAGTGACTAATACAAGTAAGATGAAATAAAATTTATGGATTTTAAGAAATATCAAAAAAGAGTGGAGAAATGAAAATTATAATATTAAGGAATAATGCATAAGAGTGTTGTCCTGAAGGTGGGCAAATTTCCCAAAACATCAAAAAATATGTGATAAAAGTTTTTAAATAAAAAAGAAAATTAGAGAAAGAAAATTACTTCATAAAACACTATCCTAAATTAGATCAAAAATTCTTCCAAAATCATAAAAAAAAAAAAAATAAAATAATCCACAAATCTTTTTAATCTACTTTCACCAGATATTTCATAGTAAACCACACAACCATGGTTAAAATGAAGGAAATTGAACAAGGAGATAAGGAGTTGGTCAATATTTGCTGGCCTAGAGCGTTTTCAAGTGGTAAATATGAAAATTGCGTTTTTTCACATTCGACATTGTAGAGACGATATGATCTATCCATGAAAGAGCTTGATCAAAAATCACTCCAAGGGTTTTGAAGGAACAGTATTGGAATAGGGGTGTTATTCAGAAAAAAATCTAGGATGCTGAGTTCTGACAATCTTCAGCAGAAGTACAATTTACTTTGTTTTGTTTGACCTTTAAGATTGATCAAGTCAATTCTATGAAAATACAAAAATTATGAAAAAGGGCAACATTGCTAACTCTATGCTCATTTTCTTTTGTCCAGCTAATGGGAAGCAGTCTTATGAACTGAATCACTTCACTTGTTATTAGCCTTTAAAAAGGTGCTTACATTTATTTTCATGTTTTTCTTACATGGATATGTCTGATCAGAAAAGTTAATTAGCCACAGAGGCATCCAGGATACAAATGATGAATTTGGGGAAGAGTATTTGGGCAAGTAAGTGGTATATCCCAGTTATTAGGAACTTTAAATTTAATCAGAATCAGATTCAAGAAAAGTTCTTATGTATCATTTTATTTTTCAATATAAATTTATATCAGTGAAAAATGCATTCAATTTTAATTGCTACAACCTAAAATTTACCTATAAAGGCCATTAATTTCTAATTTATTTTTTTCCTACTTTACTTTACTGGGAAGGGCTAATAACCTTAATAAGAAATAGTAATGGTGTCTCAATTTTTTTCTTAAAACAATAAAATAGTATAGTTGATAACTTCAAAAGCTGTTTTAGAAATCACAATTTATTTTGTATACTAAGTAATAGATATTAACTTATACTATATGAACCTATCTAAAGGTAAAGCTCGATTGGTGAATGGATTTTCAATAATTTTTTTTTTTTTAATCATATTTTTGCTATAACCAACATTAGAATCATTGTAACAAATTTGTACGTACAGGGTGAAGGGTGGAGTGTTGCAGGAGTGGAGCGGACAGTCTCTTCAATTTTATTATCAACAGGTGGTGATGTAGAAGGGGCAGTGCACAGTCGTTTAGGGCTTGGTGATACTGATCTATCACCTCCCTCAGGGCCACTTACTCCTCCTCTTCGTTTTCTCCTTCGTGTCTTCTTGCGGGAATAGGAGCTAAGAAGTACTCCCTTTCTGGAATCAATTCGTCTCTTACTACATTTGTCCAATTGTTTCACAGAGATCTTAGAAGGATCAAAACTAAATGTTGAATCATCACGGTGGTCAGTAAGATCCTTTCTTCTTTCCTATGAATAAAATATTCAACAAAAGATAATGTAAATTATTGAGAGTTAAAAATAATTCTAATGATTAGGTGATTAAATAATCCATGTGCTTAGAAGCGTAAAGTAGATGGAAGCCATGTATGGAAGATGATAAGGGATTGATTACAGCATCAAAAATATCTGACAATTATTGCTATATAATGTAGATATCCTTAAAAATATTAGCTTCTTCTGGCGTAAGTATAGTTGACCATAGATGCAATTTTAAGAAGAAGTTGGTCGGCGGTGTGGTAAATGAAGAACACACTAATAAGTGTAACTTATTTTTATTGGTTATTATATAAGTAACGGCCATATAAAAATTTAGGCTGAAACGTGGGTACACAATAAAAATAAGTTACACTTAATGTGTTCTTCATTGACTGCACGCCCCGACCAACTTCTTCTTAAAATTAGCTTCTTTTGTATTTTTAAAAAATTTACTTGAGTTAAAATTAATGAAATAAATAAAATATAAGGAAAGACATTTATAAATTTGGAATAATTGGTAGAAGGGAAGAAAAGCATTAGGGAACACCATCAGAAGATTGCAAGATATTTTGAAGTAAGGTAATGTGGTGTAAGTGCGCACTAGATCAAAAATCTTTTTCTTTGAAGCTTTTTTTTTTTTATTTATACAAATATTTTAATGTTCTAAAAATAAAACTAGCTATGGAGAGGATAGAGATCCTTCAAAGGTCCTTGTTTCAAAAGTAGCCAGTTATCAGGAAGTAGTTGTAACAGTAACAGGAAGAAGTTGACAAGCATTAAAATAGAGCTGAAATGTATTAAAATAGTGTCATATCTGATCACTCTCTACTCGTTAATATAATCCATTTGGATTTAATAACCAGCTAGGATCTATTGAAGCCTGTATTAACATTAAAACTGATTTATTATTCAAACAGTAGTGTTTGTGAGGCAAATGCAAATTAATTTGTTTCCAGAGGATTATAATACTGATGTAATCATCGAAAAAAGTTAAAATTTGTCTGAGAATAACATTTTATAATTTTAAGAGTTATGAAAAGGAATGTGAAATATAATTGAATTAATGTGTTGAAAACAAAGACTTTTATTTCATTGCACTATTCCCCAGTTGTCCCAGTAAATCAAGAAAGTCTGGGAGCTTACACCACATGCACTTATCCCACAACAGAGATCTGCATTTATCCCAAATGTTATGCTTTGCTGGAGCAACACTAAGTAGTGCTCAACATAAACTAGAAAACTGTCAAGGAGAAATGAAAATCTCAAAATATTTTGAAGAATAGCTTCTGAATGTTCCACTTGCTGTAAAAAAAAAAAAAGAAGAAGCCTATTGGAGGATAAACATACAGCTGTATGTACAGCAGAAGTGGAAAAATCCAAGTTAATCAACAGGTTGGAACTGATATCTTTACAATTCGTAAATATCTTTACTTCACCTTAGCGAACTCTTGTGACTGATTTGTGATACATAAGTGTTTAGAATTTAGGACTTAGGATTTAGGACAATGCTTAACAGTTTGGGGGTTTGGATTAATATAATTTAGAGTAAATTCATATTGGTAGTGGTTAAATAGAATGCATTCCTACCAGTATGTAAATGCAACTTCTGGACTACTAAATATTTTCAAATATGAATAAATGAAGTAATTTAAAAAAAAATTAAAATTTATAGTTCATAAAATATATTTCAGGTCTAAAATGAATACTGTTATCAAAACTCCAATATGGTGGGCCTAGTATGGAGCCAGTCATCAACAATTAATGGTTGAGGAAAAGACAAATAATTAATCAGAGGGTCACGAAAACTTTTATATTACATGCAGATCAGCATTTTTTGAACACTTATGAAGAATTTGGGTCAGATCTTGGAAACTGGCAAATTAAAATTTAAAAAAAACAATTCATTTGAAATGGCATTTTGAATTTTTTTTAAATCTGAATATGATGTCACATTTTTTAAAATTCAAAATATGGTAGCAACCAAAAATTTCAAAATCAACCTTGATTGGCTTAAAACTTTCGAGCAGTATGTTGTAAAAACTAGCCACACTGTTAAAAAAATAGAAATCCTAAGTTTCTGTACGAGACCTAAAACATATTTCTAGTTTGAACCTAATGTTGGATGGAGGGTAGAGATGTCATATTAAAAAAATAATGCTCCACATTTGCATATATATGGATGATTTTGAGCATAAAGTTATTAATTTTTGCAAGTACATTTAGTAAAAAATACAATGTTGCTACAAAAAAGAATACAACCAAAGACATAATGTTTAGAAAAATGAAATATGGAGTGAAAATAAATTATTATAAATTCATTGATGAATGAAGCATATATGATAAAAAAATATAATTAATAAAAACTAATATTGAAGATGGATTATTGAAAAAATCTTCCATTATTCAAATAAAGGAATAGAAACTAAATACACACAACAAAGCAAGTGAAAACAGAAAATTACAGGATTGATCCAGAAAACCAACAAAATTACAAAGCTGACTAAACAGTAATACATATACCTCCTGTGTAATTTCTGCCTCTTCTTCATAACTTAAGGCAACTACTGCTAACATCAAATTGATTAGATAAAAAGATCCAAAGAAAACAACTACAGTAAAGAAAATAACACTGAATGGTCCACAAGATGCGATCACCTTAAAATAAAATAAAAAAATTAAACAGATAAACAATAAATGGTCATCTCAGAATTATTTATGTAATAAAATGAGACTCATTATGCATAAAATTAACTAACCATATTATAAACATTTTCCCAATAATCTAATGTTATTAATTGAAATGTTGTAAGCATAGACCATAAAAAATTATCGAAACTTGTGTAACCATGATTTGGATTTTCTCCCACTTGCAAACAAATATATCCTTGTGGACAATGCCTGAAATAAAAAAGAAACAAAGTAAATACTAATAAAGCCTTCATACAATTATTTGTTTTTAAAACCTGTACTACTACAACCCATGAAGGATCTTGGGTTCAGTACAAGGTAAGGAATGTACTGCTTCTAAGCCAACGGTTGTGCAAGGAGGTGATTTGGTCGAGATCACACTCAACCGCCAGGTTTTTCTCCCAATTAAGGGTATCCACTTTATAGAGAATGGGTGATCTCCAGGAGGGTCTCCCGATCCCACAGGATCGATCCGTGGCTGATAACAGAATAAATAATTATCTGCCTCAGCTGGTCTTGAACCCGGGACTGGTAACACAGTAACGGTGGTAACGGTGTTACCGGGATGGTAACACAGTGCCTTACCACTGAGCTACTCCGCTCATACAATTATAAATATTAAAAAAAAAAAAAAGAAGTTTAATTCATATATTAAATAATTTCTAATTTATAGGGAAGTTAATATATTATAATAAATTAATTTGTGAATGACACATTCCCTTTGATCTATAACTTTATATTTAAAAAAAAACATTTTTATAACATTGGTTACGACGTTTCGAAGTACTTCTTCGTCATCAAGAAATGTACTTCTTCTGTTATAAAAATGTTTTTTTTTTAATATAATGTTATAGATCAAAGGGAAAGTGTCATTCATAAATTAATTTATTATAAGAATAATTCAATGTCCCTGCACATGAGTTTATAGATAATTACTAACATATTATTATATTAACAGTGTATTTTTACAAAGTTGTGCCCGCTCCAAGAGTGTTAATGGACTTCTCTTATTTTATACAGTTATGAGTATAAATTTTCCAATTTTTTCTATAATTTCTGCTTCTAAAAGTCGATATAATATATTGTAATAAAATCGATGAATTCCTGCATCACATGGCACAGGAATGTCCATGATCACACCTTACATATAAAATTATATCACTGAATAAAAATTTTGTATTTTTATCCCCAGTAATATTTGAATTAAAATATTTAAATACCACTCAGTTAAGGATGTACTTCCCTAGCTCCTCTAATGATGTTTACTGACAGCACTGAGATTAGAACTATGAATTAGCCACTTAAGGGGGCAAATATTAACCTCATTAAGGTAAGGTATTAGGTCACCACTAGCTATGTACTGCCACATATTACCATGCATAAATTGAAAATAATCGCCAATAAGAAGGCAATTAGCATAGTGTAATCTTAAAGTATACCAGTGATGTGTTTTTGTCCACTGAGGGCTGCTCTGCAGGACATATGAAATGAGACAGGTCTTTGTCTCAAAAGCTGTACCTCCCTTAACCATTACAAACCACATCCTAATTACACCCTTTTGATGGTATAGGTCAGAAAGCATCTCACTTCTCACCTTCTCATCACTCGAACCCAGTTTTCTAAAGCTATAAAGAGAATATCAGAGGTTCACAAGCATGCTGTTTCCAAGGCACATTCATCTGAGTAAATATTAGGTGAGTTATCTGATGTGTTGGGATGGATCGATCGATTCGTAGCTGGAGCCCTCAGTGCAATGCTGTATATCACTGTTATCCTTGAAAAATATGCCATACTATTTTCACATTTTATCAGCGATTATATCTGTTTTGTGCTTGAAAAAAGAAAAATATTTCCCACTAAAATCAGTTCTCTTTGAAGTGGATGTTTATTACAAGTCATTTTAAAGTAACATTAGAAATAAAATCAACTTTAAATATAAAAAATTGTCTGTTTTAGATTTTACTATGATTTACAAAATAAATAGATTTGAAATTCAGAAATAAAATGAAATAAATTAATAAAAGATTTTCAACTAATTATTTAAGTCACACTGAAATAAAAAAATTAAAAAAATTATGTGCTTAAAAATTATTAGAGATTTCTTTCGAACAGTAGTGACAAAGTTTTGGATAACAATAGGACTTCATATTCTCTAAGATTATTCAAGAGGAAGCACTTTTTCACAAAGCTTGTCAGTAAAAATCACTACATATTATTACTTCAAAATGTTAATAGGATTTTAAGAGATCAAAATGATAGTAGTGAAACTAACATTATAAGTCAAAATGAAAATTATTAATTGTAGTTGAAAATAAAGATTGTCATGATGTAGAATAATTTCTAATCTACTGTTAGAGAAATAATTATGAGTTTTTACAAAAGTAATATCTGTACCAATGGTTATCGGCATCATCTTTAATTTAACAGACCATCAATGAAAGAGAATTTTGTAAATAACATAATTCACCTCTAATATGAACACTTATTGTATATTATAGATAAATCACAAATATTTTCCATTAATTTTATTTTCTAGTTTATAATTTTAGCAGTTTATAATTTCAGATATTTTACCTACCTTGAACCAGTTACATTTCCACAAATCAATGGTTCCCCATCATCATTAATTAGCCACAGAGTTTCATTGCTTATCCATCTAAAAAATGATAATTATAAAGTATAAGAAGTAGCTTACAGGAAAGAAAGAAAAAACTAAGTAGAAGTTCAAATTGTGAAAGAATCTAAGTAAGGCAAGTTTCTTTGAGTTAATTCTTATTTCTTTATAGTTAAGGCTTAGTATAAATGAGCATTTTAATTTATTTGAATAAAGTAACATGACAAATATAAATCAACAATCTCACTAAGTAGGAAAGATATTTCCAAAAGTAAAATTACAGTCAAATATAATTCCGAACTCTTGAAACGGATATTTTCAATATATAAAAATGTCTATTTTGGTGTAATAAAATTTAAATTTATACCAGCATTATATTCATTGAAACACATATTCATTTTATACTATTTAGGTTTCTATTTTAAATAAAGTTATTCATACATACATTCAACTTTACAAATTTTATAAGGCTAAAGCAGCAATTTTTATAACAGTAATTGTTCTTCTAGAAAATCTATTTTCATATAATCTACAAAAAACACTCATGCACCTATTGCACATGTACACACATGCACAACAGAAGATAGTCTTAGCATAAAGGTAACGCATGATGATCTCCACGCCTGAATGACAAAAAAGGAATATAGAAGGAGGCATATCTGTTAAGTGGTATTGAATACACAGACTAATCCATTATAATCAAATGGAGAGATTAAACAGGAGTAGAATGCCTTATTCAATAGCTTGCTACCAGATAAAATAGTTTTCTAGTGTACCAGCATAGTTTCTAAGTGAAAAATAGCACAAAGGCTCCTTCTTATCCTGTAACAACAAAAGTTGCTTAACACAAAATTTAGTTACAGCGCCTAATTCCTAAGGAAGAGAGAAGTGATGCAGATTTACAAAAATCAAGAAACTTGGGTGCTTGAAATTTTCAATATCTGAGGCAAATTGAAAGGTTCTCTGCTGCTATCCTAAAGAAATATAGAAATAAAGAATACGCTTTCCTGGGGATGTCAAGTTAAAATAGACAGAGAACTTAGCTCTTCAAAATGAAGTGGCTTTATACATTGCTGTAGTGTATGACAGATATTTTACGCTAATTCAGGCATCAGCAGGACTACAACATACAGCTATATCAGATCGCTGAATACAAGCTTTGAGATTTAATTTATCATTGCTATATTTCACATAACTATTAGTAACATAAATACCTACTGCACATTAAACAACAAGAAACAACACATTTCAAGTCAACAAAAAAAATGCTTAAGAGAAGTTACATTCAAGCCGCTCATTGATCATAGAAATGGATAGATGAGAAACTGCCTGTTTCCCCCATGTCACCTTCTCTCACCCAACTAATTCATTGTTTCGTTTTGAACGCTAGAGTCTTCAAGAAGTTCAACGTTACCATTTGTCTTTTTCAGTAATTAATGCTTTAAAATAAGTGTATTATCACTTATGTTTTATCTTACATCAAAGGAGTTGGAAACAGTGTGAGTAGAATTAATTGACAAAGATTTCAAACTCCAAAATCCTTTGGTCAACAGTCAGGACTTAATAGTGTGGGTACGAAGAAAATTAAAAGTGTAAAGGGAACGGAATAGGCGCCTGCAACATGCAATAGAGAATCTTAAGAATGTTATTAAGAGACTAAAGAAGCAAAATTACATAGAGGAGGAACACGGAGATATGCTGAAAAGTTTGTCTGAAGCTTCGTATCATTTCATGAAACACCAGCCTTATTTAAAAAAAACAAAGCGAAGAATTAATTATGCCCCACCTCAGCATAATAACGCTGTGCGAAATTTGTAAAATACTTTTTTAATGTAGTGTTTTCCCAAACCTTGGAACAGCACAGGGAAGTAGTGATTTAAAAAGAAAAAAGAGCACTGGCTCAATGCTGGAATATGAGTTTATATGATTATATGATTTAAATGGTGAAATTTAAAGGACAATGGACTGCTTGTACTCACAATTGTGCAAAATTTATTCATATGATGAATAATTAATAATGAATAAACAATGTTTTTATTTGAAGCTGTTAAATAATTATTAATTCATTAATAATTAATTGAAAAATAAACTAATTAGTGTTATATTATAATTCATTATTAAACAAAAATATAAATTATTCAATGAAAAATATTTATTGAATTAAAAACAAATGTAGGTATTCAATCATTTATTTTGTTTATGGTCATCAAATTATACCATATTTAAATCATGAAAAGTTCTCCATTTTAGGTTGTTATTAAAAAGTTTAATTATGAATAAAGATTCAGAAAAAACATAAATAATAGACTATTTATTATTTTATTTGACCAAAATAACGAATAATGAGCAATGAATAATTCAAAAAATTAAATCAGTAGCTTGATTATAGGGGAAAATCACTTCTGACAAACATTATTGAATAAAAAATTATACCCAGCATTGCTTGTACTTATAATACTTGTTTTATGTAGACTAATTTAGCC
The DNA here is from genome assembly GCA_948150685.1 of Rhaphigaster nebulosa. Lineage (NCBI taxonomy): Eukaryota > Metazoa > Arthropoda > Insecta > Hemiptera > Pentatomidae > Rhaphigaster > Rhaphigaster nebulosa. The sequence continues at coordinate 72,232,070 of OX411307.1, read as the reverse complement.
AATTTCTGTTCTTATTATCTATCTTTAAATTTAAAAAATAAAATAAAATTGTATACGAAAATTGTAAATAAAATTGAAAATTAAATAAATTTTTACTTTTTTTTTAAAACCAAGATACACTCACTCCATAATCATTTAGGTAATATATATTTTTTTCAGCTGGATTTACAGAGCATGTGAAATAATTATGTGTTATTTTTTTTAGAAAACATTTTTTATTTAAAAAAAAATCATTTCTTATCTAAGGTGGTACAAGTGTGAACAATAGATAATAGGAGGACTAATGTAAGAAAAAATAGGAGAGAACCAGACTCCTCCATAATATAATTTTGAATCATAGCCATCAGAGGGTGAACTAGAAGAGTGGGGAGGACAGTGGCAAGATGCACGAGCTCTTGGATAGGACACAGGGAAAGGGATTTTCCCTCTGTGTGTTTCTGTACTCTAACAAAAAATAAAAAATATATATATAACGGTCAATTTGTTTAAGAAAATAATAAATTAAAATTGAAGTTCAAAAATCTAATATCAAAAGTTTATCAATTTCACATAACAGCAAAAATTGTGCAAATAAAAGTGAGTCCATGAAAAGTTAGAAAAAATTGGATATTGTGAAAAAAATATCAATATTTTTCAGTTGGTACCATGTTGTTTATTTACAATCAGAGCATCAATGTCAAAGGCTTGATGGATCTCAAAATGATTCTTAAGTCCTCTTCAACACTGAATGTTTTCCCCTTCACTACGGTAACAATCCTGAATTATTTTTTATTAGTTGTAGATCATTTTTATTCATCATATAGTTGATAAAAACAATAATAATTTTTAAAAATTCTAACCCTCATTGAACCTGCTAAAAATATGATTTTATCGATGACTTTGATTTGCTTGTTCACATACCAACTAGTAGGTCCTTTCTCTGACTCTTGCTCTTTACTCTTTGCTTAAAACCTGAGTGATCTTACAATTCATAAAAAAATAATTGAAAACTAAAAATACCGGTTTATTCGCAAATTTGTTATATTGTTACTTACTTACTGTTATAGTATTTGCTGTTAGTGAAGTATGATTTACATAAATAAACTAATGACATGGTTTTGAATAACCATAATGCTCTTATAAATACAAAACTTTTATACTTACGTTTTCCACCTGAGATGTGATATATGCTTAGGGGGATTGGGTACACACTTATTTCTCAATTCTCCCATATATACTTGAAGGGCAAACAAAGCGAAAACCATTAAACAAAAAATTGTTAATGTCATTACTTCAGCCAGTTGTTTAAATGAATGTAAAAGGGCATTTATAATTGTTTTAAGGCCTACAAAAACAAAATAATAGTTATAGGTATAGAAAATTATTACATGTATAATATATTGAACAATACATGAGATTGAATTTCAATTTTTATTACAGGAGCTTGCTTTTTATAAAAAATGGATTAATATTAATTAATAAGATTGCATAATTTTTTTTTTTTAATTGCTAACATTCAACTGATAAGCTATAAAATCAATCGTTTGAATTACAAAACTTCAAACTCAAGGAAAGTAGTCTACAATAATAATAGTAATAATAATAATGAATTGACATATTTTAATAATATCCTAACAATAACGTCAGCAAAACAATAAAAAAAAAAAAATATGATACATTGTTTGTTGTTATCACTAATGTAATTTCTTGGTTGTTACAATTTTTAATATTGCTTTATAGTAATGAAATATCTGATGAATCATGATTGCAACAATGTATGAGATACAAGAACAATGTATACAAGAAATGTCCAACAATTTTAGTGATTATTTGTAAATTTAATTAAATCTTAAACAATGCATATCTCAATGTTTTATATATTTTTATCAATAATTTTTTATTAAATATATTTATATTAAATTATAAATATATTTATTCCAATTTCATAAAATAAAATATATATAAATTAATTTATATAGGTATATATATATATATATATATATATATATATATATATATATATATATACCTGGCATTATCGAAACAGTCTTCAATGCTCGAAGAACTCGAAAAGTTCTCAAGCCAGCAAGATTCCCTACTTCCAGGCCAATCGTAGCATAGCCAGATGTTATCACAACAAAATCCAACCAGTTCCATGGATTGCGTAGATAGGTGTACTTGTTAAACATAAAACCTTTTGCAACACATTTAATAAACATCTCTGCAGTGTAGATAGCCAGGAAAATATACCTGGAAAAGATGAAAGGGAAGTTTATAGTTTTTCCATTAATAGTTAAAACTCAACGTTTTAAGTTATCACACTTTAATAGGTGGAAAACAAATATGAGTATTTAACAATTTTATTACAAATAACTGAAAAATACAAATACATTATATTAATGTTTAATCTTTATCGCATTTAGATGAGGATACTAAAATTTTAAAGAAATCAATAAAAAGTTCCATTATAATGCTTATGTAAGAGGCGGATATTGCTACTAAGGGGATAGTAACAATCTACAAGCCATACTCTGTGAAAATTCTTTAGTGAAAAATTAGCCTGAACCCTGAAGAGTAATAGTGAGAATGAAGAGGCTTATAAGTTTATATTGCCAAGAGCAAAGCAGCCTCTGTACCTTCTGTTTATTACAGCTTTCTTGGAATAGAACTTCTTCATTTTATTGAAAATTGGCCGTTACTGTTTATTTGGCGCACTACAGCCACCCACTAAATCCGCTAATAGGTCATGTGGATTACAAGTATTGTGAAAATAATACACTGAGATTTTCTTTATTGAGATTTTCATCCGGATTTAAACTGTTACCTTCGATAGGAATAATTGGTGCAAACTTTATAAATAACAGCTGCAGTTTTATTATTAATCTATTAATCAAGAGGAGCAAGCAGCAATGCTGGAAGGAACTCTGCGAAGAGGTGGATGAGGAACCATGTGGAAAGCCTTACAGGACAGTCATGAAGAAATTGAAAAGTAGCTCTGCACGATCGTTTACGTGGCCGGTGGCTGTGTGGAGAATCGTTGACACTCTGTTTCCAGAGCACGAAGAATTAATACAAACAGAGCTGCTTCCCCCATTCGACGCACCACCCGTATTGGCTGAAGAGCTCAGCGACATCTGCACCAACCTTCAGATGAGAAAAGTTCCTGGCTTGGATGGCATTTCGAATGTGGCACTGAAGGCGGCTATGGAAACCAGACAAGATCTTTTCCTGGAAGCCTTCAGTTCCTCTTACGTGAGGGGTCCTTTTCGCGGCTATGGAAAAGGCAGATTCTGGTATTGATACCGAAAGGCGAGATCAGCCCATCGGACCCTTCGGCATATAGACTTATATGTCTGCTAGACACAGCTGGCAAGGTTTTGGAGAAAATCATATGAAAGAGGACACAAGAGACCACTGAAGGTGTAGGAGGCCTATCTAGGACCCAATTTGGCTTCCGGAAAGCGAGGTATACGATAGACGCAATCACCTTGGTGGCAGAAACGGCTTAGAAGGCTATCGCGGGGAAGAGGTAGAGGAGAGGCACGAAGTGTTATTGCTCCGTCATCGCACTGGATGTAAGAAACGCCTTAAACTCTGCTAGATGGAGCTGCATTCTGGATGCTCTGCAGGAAATGGGTGTCAGGAGGATAGATAGTGACTTCTTCAAAGATAGGACCTTGATATGTTCAACAGAGGACGGGGCGAATAGGTTCAAAGAGTACCTCAGGGTTCAGTGCTGGGACCCCTTCTGTGGAACATCATGTACGATAGAGTCCTCAGGCTTAGCCTAGCAGAGGGTCCCAAAACAGTAGGTTTTGCTCATGTCGTCGCGTTGGTGTTCGAAGCAAAATACAAAGAAGAAGTGACCCTGAAGGCGAAACAGAATATTTCACTGATTTGAAATTAGCTGGCATCCGTAGGGCTGCAGATGGCAGACAGAAAGAGAGAAGCCATTCTCATCAGTAGCAGGAAAATGAAGGAAGAAATCACTCTGAGGGTGGGTAGACAAGAGATCCGGTCTAAGCCTTGCTTGAAATATCTCGGGGTCAGAATTGATGGAAGGCTAAGGTCCACGGTGCATATCTAGCGGGTGTGCGTTAAGGCGGCTAGAGTGACGATAGCGCTGGCTCGACTGATGACCAGGCACATCCGCAGGTTGTTGATATCGAGCGTGGTCACATGCATCCTGCTCTACGCAGCCACGATTTGGAAAGATGCCTTGGATACACTGGCTTACAGAAGACCGATGGCATTCGTATATCGCCGGAGTGCCTTACGAGTGATTAGCGCGTTTCGTATAGTTTCATAAGACGTGGCGTGTGTGGTGGCCAGGATGCCACCAATAGAGCTGATCGCCGAAGAGACGCTGGTCGACTCTATTATACGAGCGTTTCAACAGAGTCGACCGCATTCTCAGGGCCGAAGAAAAAAAGGAAACAGTCGACATATGGCAACGATGTGGGTATGGCAACGAACGGGAGGTGGACACACAGGCTCGTTCCCTATATCCAACCCTGGGTGGATAGAGAACGCGGAGAGGTCGATTACTATCTCTCACAATTGCTTACAGGACATGCCTGTTTTCGAGCCTACCAATATAGATTTAAGCTAGACAATACAGCAGAATATCCAGTATGCCCAGCAATAGAAGAGAGCTTTGAACTCGTATCCTTCTGCTATTCCCGCTTTCAGGAAGAGAGGGAGGAATTTCGAAGGGTCTACGGATCGGAACCGAATGCCGATAACATCGTCAGCTTAATGCTGCTTTCGCAGAAGTGCTGGATGGCGGAACAACGCCTAGCAGCATATATCACCAAGCTGCTGAGGAAGAAAGAGAAGGAACGGCGAGCCTAATATGGCAGGTAGCCTAATACAATGAGGCGGCACTCAGCCACTCTCCCTCCATGAAGTAATGCCTAACGGTGATCCCGTGGAGGGTGGGAAACAGGTGTAGGGAGGTGGTTTTAGTATGTAAAAATCACACACGGATAGGTACGGGCCTCTCCGTATCTTTTGAAGATTTTCACATACCATCGTAAAAAATAAAAATAAATTCCAGGCGGTAAATGAACAAGCAAACAAAAGTCGATTATAAAATCATCATTTTAACACATTCAATTAAACGTTTAAAAATAATAATAATATTGAATTTATCTATTATCAGATGAATTCGCACGATCTAAAATTAATAAAAATAATTCAGGATGGTCACCGTAGTAGACGAAAGAACTCTCTGTTGAAGAGGACTTAAAATCAAGTTGAAATCCATCAAGCCTAACATTGATGCTCTCATTGTAAATAAACAACAGCATTCTTCCTTGAAAAAGATTGATGCTTTACATAATTTTTAATGGTGTTAAACTTTTTTTTGTGCAGCCTTCCTGAACAATACGTAGGTTAAATTAACTACACAGTTTATTTAGGTCTATAATAAGTGTTGAAAATAGGTTGTTGTTTTTGTTTAATTCGTTTCATTAGAATTTAAAAACTCTAAGGACGTTCTAGGCGTTGCGTACCACCATCGGTGCGTGTACCACAGTTTGGAAACCCCAGCCATAGGAAAAAGGTGGGTGGGCAAAGTTACATCTATCATGGCAGTCACCCAATTCTCAATTTTTGGTGACAAGAGATAATAATTTAAAAGAAAAAACACTACACTAGTAGTTTCACATCACAATCACAACGTGAGGTTGCGTAATCCTCTCCAGGCTATTTGGTGCTCAAGCAAGTGTGAAATGTCTATAAGAAGACCACATCGGGCGGCCAAAGATCTTCACCATCTATAGCGCTGAACGAAAAAAAAAATAGAAAAAAACAAATGATTTAGATATCATCTTTAGAAAAAGCATTAACTACCTCATCTAAAAAAATCTCTAGCTCCCAATAGAGACAAATGACTATATATAGCTTATTTCTTGTGCTATAGTTCAATACTAAGTACTCAGAAGCGTATAGACATTTCCATTTCACCAATATATTTGTTTGCCTTATTTATGATATTTGGATGAGCACTTTTTGTAAAATTGGTAATATTATATATTCTTTTCGTCGTATCTTCCCAGCCATTCGCCTTTCGTAATCTTGTTAACTATCTTGAGACGTCCTCACATTAGCATAAAGAAATAACTCTAAAAATAAATAAATGTGAATCACCCTCCATCTATGCAAGCTATTTACACTGCAGTAGAAATCATGGAAAGGCTATTAACATTTTTCATTGAAACTTTTTTAATACATCTCAATAAATTAAAATTCGTGCTAAAACTTAAAAAAAACAAACATTTATTTACAAGTTTATTAGAAAGCTTTTATAGAAAAATCTTTTAAACAAAAGTTAAAAGAAACAAAACAGTGATTTTAAAATTTAAAAAAGAAAAACTGTTATAATGAAAGTTATATTATGTACTGTTAAAATTCACGAAAAGAGAATAACTGTTTCCGTCCCTGGATAATTTAATTCCTTAGTATTGGACTGTCATTAATATAATGCATCGTCAATTTAATAACGAGTTGCATTATTGCTTGAATATCAGTACGAACCGAACAATGCCTAATGGCATATCATTATTCATCCCTTACCTGTTTCAAGCTTCCTCCTCCCCCCATATACGTTAATAAATCTTGTTACGTTCCTGCATACCTCACTCTGAAGCAATTCATCGAGGTTAAACCCACCATTCCAACCTCATTACCGTGATGTTATATTACCTGACATCCAAACCATGAGAAGGCCTGCTGAATTTTCAGCCAAGCTACGCCAATGCCCATTCTAAGCCTGGGTCCTTAAACAGAGTTACGTTATATTTCTCTCGTGATTCAATAAAGGGCACCCAGGCCCAAACCGAGTTAGCGCGCCATCAAGTTCTGCTGAAGGTTAATGGTCCCTGACAAAGGACCTTCCCCGGAGTTGCCTGCTTCCAGCAACTGTCCCACCGGCCCCTACTGATCTAATCATAGAAGCCTTGTGAACTGCTATAGTTCAATGTTACACTAACATTTAATTATTAGCGAAAAAAGAATTAAGAGCTAGACTATATCACCATAAAAAAAAAAAGAATAATATAAACAATCGTCGGTACCTCACCGCAAGAGAAACTAGAGCATGACTTGTACAAACAGAAAATTGGTAGAAAGCACTGCAATTTGAAAATAAAAATGAGAACATTATCTAATAAATGTTTTTCTATCTCTTGGAAATTATTAATTTAAAATATTCCTAGATTAATGCTAATATGAAAATTATAATTTTTTGTCCATAGCTGGACCGGCTTTTGATTAAATAAATCTTTTCAGAACTTCAAGCATCATTCATTATTTGAGTGTATGCTTCATATACTCATGCTTTCAAATATTTCATCGAATATCGTTTCAGATATCTTTGGCTCTTTATATCTTACAATCGTGAAGTCTCCCGCTTGTTTCTTTAGCTAAGGTCAAAGAAAGCTCTAAATACTATAGTGGATCGCTTAGGTCGACTAACGAAGGTGAACTAATTGCCAAGGTCAAAACTGAAATAGGTAGAGGAAACTACGTCACTCTTGTAAGAAATCGACACGAATTACTGGAAACAGCAGATAAGTAAAATAATATATTGTCTTAAAAATGTGAGATCAGTGTACTGAGTGTCAGCTACAGCCACCATAAGTTATAAAAAATGGAATATTTAAAGAAATTATATAAAACTCTCAAATCTCATTCTTCCATAGAAATTATTTTTCTTCATATTCCTTGAAAATATATCCAAACCAAGCAAGTGATCAAAAATTCCCAAGTACTTAATAAAATAATTAATTTCAATATCAAATCTTATCATTGTAACCAACAATTGCAACGGATTGCGAACATGTTATTCAACTCTAGCAACAAGAAGATAACTATGATCCGATTTTACATGATTAAAGTACAACAAACATTAAATGTTATTGAATATGCCTTGTCAATGAGTTTCGGCTATATTGATCTTCTTGAAATAGATTTTAAATTTATTGTTTTTTTGTTTTTTTAAGATTTACACAGTCGATAAAAATAGACAAATATTCAAGTAATTAAGGTCGAGGAGAAACTGACTGCACAATAATGTGTTGACATAAGAAAGGTCCTACTCTATTATATAAAGACAGTTGTCTTGTTTATAAATTATTGTAATAGCTTCTTTTGCTTATTTTTATAATTAAATTGAAGTGTTTATTTTGGTCTACAAAAATTTTTACAGATTAAATAATTGATTTCTTTATGAAAAAAGGAATAGATTGAAGCGTAAACTCAAGCAATGAATGTTTGAAGTTTTGAAACAGTCTGTTTATGTCAAAACCGAAATCTAAATAACCTTATAACTTTCATGAAAATATGAAAGGAATCTTATAATTAGGAATTATTTAACATTCCCTTATAAGAAACTAGATTATTCTCAAATTTAAACAATGAAATTATATTAAATGTATTTATTCATTTGACTATTATATATACTAATAAAACTTATAAAAAAACATTAAGAAAATCTCTAAAAAAAAAAATAAGATTGAAAGAATTTTAATTAATGCTGGTTTGAAAATTCTTTGGAGTTACATGGTATCTAACTCGGTACCTAAAAAAGTTCACGTGCCATTAGTGTGTATTTCCGAACACTTTATAAAGATAGCGGAACTGGCTTATCAGATCGGATATTGTATTCTCATAAGTAAAGTACCGGATTGGTATGCAAATGCATATTTTTTCTGATACGTTTTTCAACCAAAATGATTGAATATATTTCCAAATCTATACATTTGGGGTACATACATTAAATTTTATTGTGTATATTTTTGCATATTTGATAGGTTATTACATATTTTTGCATATTCGGCCAACAATTTTGTTAAAATAATGTGCCTCCCAATTAAAATAGAAAATAAATAATTAAACTTTATAATTTATAATTATAATAATTAAAGGTATAACTGGCTTCTTTTTTAAATTACTATTAAACGTACCAATTATAAGATAGATAAACACCATCAACGATGAATACAAATAGTCTCAAATTTAGTATTTATAACTTATACATTTGTTTAAATAACATAATAGATTTTGGTCTAAATTGGAAAACTAGCATTGGTACTTTACTTAAAGGTCATAATAAACTTTCATTAAAAATTACATTAAAATATAATGTAAAACATCTCAAATTTGGTAAATAGGACTTTTATATTAATATAAATAATATACTGGATTTTGGTTAAAATTGGTGAGCCGAAAGGGGTACTTTACTTAAAGTTTACAATAAACTTACGAAAATTAAATTAAAATTAAATACAGATCATATGGTTCGGTAATAAAGATTACAAACGCGATTTTTTTCCACTCACTTTCCACTAACATTTTTATTAGTTGTTTTAAGTGTTAAAATTTAGTGTAAAATAATTGTTTTCCTCTCCATTTGTGAGCTGAACAAGTTTGCAGCAGGAGAATAAAATATAAGTTAAGTGGGTTCTTCCGCTTAAAATGCCGAAACCGTCGATTTCCAATGCTTTATCTAGTGACATAGGCAGTTTTAATGTTGTCACAGAACACGAGAAATCTCTTGGGAAGTTGTTACCTACTGAAAGAAAACGACATATAATAACGGAATGAGACCTCTAAAAACAAGAGCTTGTGTGAATGTGTCAATAGATGGATGTCGCGACGCCAAGTATCGTTTTTGAGATTCTTCAATCTTCGGAAACTAGTAAAAAAAATTCAGGATCGCTTTTTGAGCCACCGATTTATAGTTTATAGGCGTACAAGGAAATCATGTGTTGTCCACATCAGATATTTTGAGATCGGAATGTAAGAATAGTTTACTGTTGGATTTCAAGTGAAGGCTTCGGGGAACTTCCCTACAGTTAAAGACAGTTAATTTTCCTTAGTAACTGAGTTAAATAATTTTCTCTGATGACGTAGAGGCCGATTTTCCTCCGTAGTTCAGTTCTATTTGTCTCGATTGCGGTACAGGTGATGACGATATTAATAATTCATGTTATCAGCAAAGTTATCTCAGCTGTAAGCCCACCTTCAGAACTGATAGGAAATCGTTGTAGAAACATTCAAAGAGCCCGATGACATTAAAGAAAAATCAACCGTTAACTGGAGGTTAATTTATTTAGTGAACTTTGCAACTGCATTAAAAAGAAAGGTGAATCTTCAGTCTGACCAATGCGACATTACAGTAACCAGTGAAGAGAATACCCATTGGCAATACCCCATAATCAGCTCTATGTTAGAAGGTTCCGATCAGAGGCAATATTCTTTTCACATGTATCAAAAAATTATCGGGAATCGATTGGGTATCAAGATTAGAATCTCAAGGAATTACTGTATATCTTATAAGATTTTAAAACTGTGCATTTAGGAAGTTTGGAAAAAACACAGTTATGTAGAAAGGAAGAATAAATACTGAAGAAATCATAAAAGGCGTAACGCAAAACGATTTTTCAAAATAGAATACCGATTAGACGAACATTGCATTGAGCTTTAAAGACGCAGTGCTCAAGGAAGGGAAAGAATTGACCTTTCTAGTTAGTTCAGAAATAGTCCTCGTTCTACTAGCCAGATATTTTAGGCAGCATGAATCGATCGAGGATTGCACAGCTTTACTATGGATCCCAACCGATGCCGAACTTAATCAATGCCAACAAAAGAAGAAAATTAACTCATCAGAGTAAAAATTCAGATGTGACAGTCCGGAATTATAACAGGTAATAAACTGATATAATATTAGTGAATTTATAAGCACCTGACTTCTCACTTGAACTTATTTATATCGTTTCCTAAGATTGTTAATTTACAGCTTATCTCAAGATTTTTTATGGTCTTAAAACTGAAAATTTTTATTTTTTAAATCTTCAGTGTAATTCAAGGTCACAGCAATTATTTAAATGCGACTCCTAATTATTATGTAAGCTAGTAATTTATTTGGTTTGTTCTTATTTGTACCTCAATACTTTCTAATCACAATGTGTTTCTTATATTTTCAAATATTTTAAATATAAAAGATTTATTAAAAAATATTTTAAGAACATAGGCTCTTATTTAATGATTTATATTTTTTTTTACTGGATTGGGGTAGTTGAGTGGCTGAGGAGCTGATTTTATTATTCTGAAGCCCAGGTTCGAGTCTTGCTGTAGCTGAAAATTTATTTCCTGTTCTATCAGGGCGCCAGAGAGACTCTCCTTGGGGACACCCAGTCTCTATAAAGTGGTTATATGACTTTTCATTGGATCGGGTGAGGGGTGAGGGGAGACCTGGTGGTTGATCACGTATAATCACCACTTTTTATTTTATTTTTTTGTCGACTATGTTTCTTCCCCCACTTTCCTGTAAAACCTTTGGTCAAGAAACAGTACTTCCTTATCAAATCCTGACCCCATAACCGTTCATGGGTTAAACAGGTACAGTTTTTAATATAATTTTTTAATAAAAAAAAAAAAAAAAATGGTTAATAAGTATTATTTATAGAAAACGGTCTGTCCTTAAATAGGCTAAAGCGGCCTACACACATGGGAACATCGGTTTGTCAATAATGGCAAGAACCGATGTTCTCTTGTGTGTAGGGCGCTTAAGTAACGGCACTAAAAATATTTTATATCTCTCTAGTAATATTGAATACTAACTTCTAAATTTGAATTTAAATAACTTTAATTGAGTCAAGAATATATTTAATAAATTCTTAATCTAATAAAAGTTATTTAATAAATATAATTATGAATAATTTTGTATTTTTTATTGTTTATTAATGCATTTTACAAACGTTTTTCATCATATAAAATGAACAATTCAACGAATTCGTTGGCGAGTGTTTCAGTTATTGGGTAATTAGAACTGCAAATATGCTTCTCAATATTTCTTGTAAAAAAATAAACTTTTCCGAAATTAATAGAGATGTTATAATATTCGGTGATAGAGATATTATAATATTAGTTATAGACATTGGTATAATAGATAACCTTTCGATATATATATATCGAAGAATAAATAAATAAATGTCGTTTAAAGAAACTAATGAATCTAAAATTGGAAGGAAAATTCTTCTTAAAAGATTTGTTATAAAAACAATTATAATTATTATTTTTTAATAATACTGATTCGCATATGACTATTTATTTACTCTATTTTCATATAACTATCCTTTTGCTTTTTCCTTATTTCCTAGATGCATCTACAACGCCATTTTCATCCGTTGTGTTTTTCCTTTCTTGCTAAATTCATGTATCATTCATTACCATCAGTATCCATATCATAACATCCTAACCAATTCCGTAATATTCCACAATTCACTTCCACCTTGCAATTCTAAAAATAATGACACTATTTAGAGCTTTCTAGTGCATATAGTTTTGGAGCTATAACCGTATGAATGTATTAAAACTTAAAAAAAAAAGAACAGTCGATTTTTTTTTTTAGTTTATAACTAAAAAATGAAAATTGGGAATAATCTGAAATTTTTCACTTTTTATCCTGATTGATAATACCATATAAGTAGAAAAAATCATTGATTTCTGAGGCCTCAAGTTCCAGACCATTGGATGATATACCATAAAATGATCGATCCTAAGGGCTCATTGTTTGAATATTAAATTCTACAAAGGTGAAACGAACTAAAATTGTATTAATAATACACACATAATATATAAATCCGAATAATATCAAAATATTCGCTTAAAATATATAAAAACTAATACTCACTCTGCTTCTTCAACAGGTTCAGTCTTAGCTAAGAATATGCAGTTGAGTAGAATTGTCGTCATTACGGTGTAATCAAAGTATTGGTTTGTACAGAGGAATATACAACTCTTCCTCACTGGGTTCCAAGGAGAAAAGAGATAGAAGGACGATGTTGATGTAAACCTGTGGATGTAGTTTTTCCTGAACCTCTTCGAGACGACACAGAATGTCTGTAACATAAAAATTTAATTAAAAAATAAAATACCAACTCTTTTCATTTCAAATATATATTAGGCTATAAAAATTTGAAAGCGTGTTGATTTTCTCAATTTCTATATCGACGAATATCAATTAAAATTTTCATTAAATTAATCTTCAGCGCGGAATCGTATTGTTAATATAAAGAGCAGTTTACGCAATAAAAAAATATAATTAACAATGAGTCATGATTTTCAAGAAAATACAAAACGATTTTTTTTCCAAAAAAAATATTAGCTTTTCAACACACTCCACCATCCGTGTACTTCTTAGTAACCTACGCCTTTACTAACTTTTCTACCTACGGCCCAAACAGTTATACAAATTTTGTATATGCATTATCATCCTATCTTTAATTTGCGTTAAACTGTTTTCTAAATTTCAAATGTGCGCTTTAAGATGAAAACATATCAATCAACTTTGGAGGAGAAGTTAACGATAATAAATCGTCTTGAGAGAGGCGAATCCGGAATAAAATTAGCAGTGGAGTATATGGTAAGTCCACTATCTCTGATACTAAGATAAATAAAGAAAACAATCTAAATTTTATCGCCTCCATGGAACAAGGTCCAAGCGTTTCACAAACTGTAAAATTTAGCTATTTGCCGTCGTTTGAAGAAGTAGTTTACACATTATCACGAAGCAGATACGGTAAGAGGCTTTGAAAAAGATGGTTTCAACTAACAAACAACGAACAGCTCAGACTACTTTTCAAGAAATTACTAAAAGATAAATAAATGAATAATGATTGACAATTGTAAAAATATTTAAAAAAAAACATTTTTTTTTTTTAAAATTGATTTGTTACTTATGGGTTACCTTTTTTTTCCTTTCGGTAATCCGAATTTTTCGCTAACCCGATCTTCCTCCCTCTTGGTTTTAATTACTTCGGATTAGTGTGAATCTACTGTGCTATCATTTTCGTACTGACCAATTACATGTCCGGTATATTAACATTACTAAATAAAAACTTGCATTTCTGGGATAGTTCTTTTAACCAAAAGACTACCCATTTTGACTTTATCCATTTTTAGTCTCGAATTGTTATCCAATGAAGCTCTTCTTGCCAATGACGGTTATTTGTGTATCACATGGAGGTAATTAGTAGTAGTAGTAGTAAGTAGATTAACTATTTCATAAACAACAAACATTTAATTTTACTAATAATAGTGCGAGATAGGATTTAGTTGCCCTCGTATTGTTGGCCCACCTGGATCTATGTTTGAGTTTTAGTATCTTCCTCGAACTTGCTGTTTACTCCCGACTATCCGTGACTAAAGTGCAGGATAAAGGATCTGAAACTGAAACCCTAGGGACATGGTATCACTTCGGTCAACCGTTAAACTAAATCCAACTGATCTTTAGAAGCTTATCAAACACTGGGTCCCATTTTACTATTTATCCTGAATTCGTTTAATAATCTCTGCCTGAATATTATGGATAAATCCTCTATGTTATAACGATGGGCTGAAGGCGTTTCTTCTCAATCCGGTTGAAAAATTCATGGTTCTGAATATTATGAAACGTGTCGTATAAATTATTGCGTAGCATTAATCTATAACCCGAATTAAACGTAGTGGTACATTTATACTTCCATTATTATATATTTTTTATTTACAAATGATTACATAATAATTATTATTTATTCCGGGACAAGTCCCTTTAGAATAACAATTACAAGTAGTATAAATAGGTGTTCTTCAGAGCCTTATAGTAGATGAAATAGGAACGTATGAGTTAACAGATAATAAAAAAAGTTAAGAAATAAAAATGAATATTACAACTAGTCATAATGAAGTAACTTTTATCATATGAAATAGGCTTTGATGACCTGAGTGTTTACTCCTCAAGAAATACTTACGACGGTAGGAAGGGTAAAACCCCTCCAATCTTCATAAAATCGGTAGACAGAGGCGTCCCTCGGGATTCCGAAGATGAATTGCACAAAGCAATTTATTGAAGTTTTATTTTTGCCTACAGATGCACCCCCGAATACCATATTACAGTAGTCGAAATGGAGGAATATTAAAGAGGTAACTGGGAATATACGGGTTTCAAATGGAGGTAGGTGACGAAGGTAATTTAGTCGCTTTAAGGTGAAAAAGGTAGGACGGGTGATATCGGAAACGTGTTTTTTCCAAGAAAGAGTTTGGCCAAAGGTGATTCCAAGGTTTTTATGGTTGAATAGAACTTTATGGGATTATTATTTAGAAACGAGATTGGGATATGAAGAATAGTTTTAAGGAGGTGATTGGAACCTATTGCAATTGCCTTTGTCTTTTCCGCATTCAACTTCAGTTTGTTAGCTACAAAGCTACTAGGCTGTTCGGGGTCAGTAGGCGCATGAGGACCTATATTTCTTTCCCCGAAGCAGGCCGTCCATGGACCAAATCTCCGGGTGGCTATTTTACATCCTGGAAAACCACAACGCGATTCACAATATAGTTACACGCGGTAGGGTGATCACTTCTACGCCCGGTACTTGTGAGTTGCCTCCAGTAGGCTGATGGGCCTCACATGCCCGGGGGAGGGATGATTAAATGCCTGAGGAATGCCGAGACGGGATTCGAACTCATATATTTATAATATATATATATATATATATATATATATATATATATATATATATAAAATATGTTCACCATTACTTTCAATTTGAAAATAGAATACTTCCCAATAAATTAACTAATTAGGTTTATATTGCTATATGCTGAGGAAAGAATGTATACAAATTTACAAAGAACCTTTTCTATACGATATGTTGGCTACTTTAAATCTATTTCCACATCTTTAATTAGTTTTTAATGAATATAGCATATGTAAACATTAAAATTTTAGAAGACCAGAAATGGCAAATTGTTTTAAAAAGAATGAATTGGTGTAAGTATTCCCAGAGATATCAAAACCAGCCGGTTAAAATAAATCTACTATTTCATGCTAAGTAATATGGTGTCAAGATAAAAGAAGTCCAAAACATCATAAGATCTTCAATTCCCTCTTACCTAGTTGGCTTGTAATGCCAAATTTGAATATCAAAAGAATCAAGAAGAGGAGTGTGCTTGTAAGGATGCAGAATCTCATGCCTAAGATCACTGATGGATAAAATAATTTAAAGTCATCGCTCAAAAATATTTAACGGACGATATAATAACTAATTTATTTGTAAAATTAACAACTATCTCATCTTTATTCTGAGATATCATATTATCTATGTATACATAGAGAAATAGAAAAAAATTAATATATATACAGTGTTTCCTAGCGGCATGGATCACCCCCTGTAGAGTCCAGAGTATTTTGGAATAACGGGATGAAACTCGGTGGGTCTATGTTATGAATTATGAAGTATCTTTTTACGACATTACCGTCCCCGAAACCTTCTCCAGTTCTTCTACATTGGACCTAACTCTGGAATTTCAAATGGAATGGGGTATTTTTTTTAACGGATTCTGATAGGAAATGAAATTTAAAAAGACTTCATATCGGGCACTTTTTTGAACCGATGCGTCCCGAGGACGATTATCGCAAAAACACGGTTTTTATACAAAGTTTCAAAATTCTCAAGAGGAATAATTTCTTAGAAAATTATTGAAGCAAACATTGTATAGAATTAAAACCGTTTTGAAATTAATCTATTTTCATTCCACGACGCTAAGCATTAGAGTGGTAGTAATAAATAAGAGAACAGCTGAAAGTGTCAAACGTCAAAAAAAGAGTGTTTTGGACAAGCTTCTGGTTATTTGTTTTATTAATGCATTTTATTCCATTTTAATCTTGTGATTTAAAAAAAAAAAAATGTGATTTTAAGCGTTACAAACAACAGAAATTGACATTTCTTCTTCTTAACAACATATTTTCTAAAATATCTCATGAAAAGCATCATTTTGTTGTTTTTTACATTCAATAAAATAAGTACCTAAATTTTATATCTGGCTGTTATTATTAAATAAATAATAAAATAAGATAAACCAATTAAACTATAAGAAATTATATCTAGTCCTAATAAGACTCTAGGAGGAAAAATATATTTATAAAAAATAATTCAGAAATACAAAAACAAAACATATAATTATAAAGATAGGTTATAAATTATAAAGATATAATTATAAAGATATGAGTTCTTATTATAAATTCAAAAAACAACAAAAATAATGTTTAAATATTTATTGGATGATCATTATTATTATTTGTATTTATAATTATTGAATAATAAAAATGCATTAATAAAACAAATAACCGGAAGCTTGTCCAACACACTCTTTTTTTGACTTTTGACACTTTCTGCTGTTCTCTTATTAGTTTTTGCCACTCTGGTGCTTAACGCCATGGAATGAAAATAGACTCATTTCAAAGTGGTTCTAATTCTCTACAATGTTTACTACAATAGTTTTCTAAAAAATTGCTCCTTCAGAGAAATTTGAAACTTCGTATAAAAACCGTGTTTTTGCGATAATCGCCGTTTAAGCGCATCGGTTCAAATAAATTTCGGATATAAATTCGTCTTAAAATTTCATTTCCTACTAGAACCCGTAAAAAAACTAAAAAAAAACAAAAACCATTCCATTTGAAATTACAGAGTTAGCTGCGCAGTAGAAGAACTGGAGATGGTTACGGGGATGGCAATGTCATAAAAAGATACATTATAATTATCTATTGCTTTTGCAGCTTTAATTCATTATGGTTAACTTGATAAAAATCACCAATATAAATGTTAATTGACTGTGTTATATAAATATTAGGGAATCACTGTATATTACTCTTACGAATTCTAATGTGCAAACATGTTTCTTGTTTCTTTTTCCCAACAAAAAATGTTTGGACAAATGAATAATTTAGAATGAAATTTGTGTATTTTATTCACCAATAATTGTCAAATGATTCAGATAAAAATACCATAACTAATTTCTTTCTCTTCTTCTTTAGTGGCGTGACAGAAGCATGAAGCGAACCTTGGCCTGCTCATACATTTTGCCCTGTTCGACCCTCTCCGCAGCATGTACTGTGTTCATCCCTGCCTGTCTTATGTCTTTGAGGACACCATCCTTCCAGAGTGATCTGGGTATTCCTCTGGGTCTTGACCCATCTGGCGTGTTCCAGGACGCTTTTAGAGGGCACCTGCAGTCTTCCATCCTGATAACGTGACCAATCCATTTCAGTCTCTGCAATCTGGCGAAGTTGGAGATACTCAAATCCTGATATTCATCATACAACTGTATCCGTATTTTGTCGCAGTCGCCAAGTTTAATTGTCTTTGACCGGTCCAAGAATGCGTCTTGGGATCTTCTTCTCGAAGCGATCGACCATTTGTGCAGCTGACTTGTTGAGCTTCCACGTTTCGCATGTGTAGGTTGCTATTGGTCTTATAAGACATTTGTACAGCCTTATTTTCGTAGCGCGACTTAGTAATCTGGTTCTAATAATTTTGGGTAGGGAAAAAAATGCTCCGTTGGCTGCTGCTAATCTGCATCCTATTTCAGCTTCCTCTTCCATCTTTTCTGCTATTGTAGATCCCAGGCATTGGAAACATGGGACAACTTCAAAAAAATATTCTCTCATTCCAACTTGTTGTTGTGGGGCCACATCGTGTTTCCTAATGCACATCATTTTTGTTTTATTTTTATTCACCTTGAGTCCTATATTTTTCACTTCCTGCTCTACCTTACAGAAGGCTTCCTCCACAGCAGCTTGTGATCTCCCAATAATTGCGATGCCATCTGCATACTCTAGGATTTATACCATTCTGGTAAATATTGTTTTGCCATGGTTTAGTCCTGTCCTGCTAACAATTCTGTGAAGTGCCAGATTAAATAGTAGTGGTGCCAGCGCGTCACCCTGTCTTAGCCCAGTGTTCACAACAAACAGGTCACTACTCTTTCCTCTCATCCGGGCTTGGCAAATATTCGGTTCCATGGTACACCTAGTTAGTCCAATAAGGTTTCTAGGGATACCCATTTCTTTCATTGCACTGTAGAGTTTCTATCTAATTACGCAATCGTAAGCTGTCTCAAAGTCCAAAAAAAGTATCCACAGAGGTTGGCCGAATTCATACATCTTTTCGCTCAATTGTTTAAGGGTAAAAATTTTGTCTATTGTAGACATATTCTTACGGAAATCGGCTTGGTAGTCACCAACTGTGCTTTCCATGTAGGGTATCAACCTGATATATATTGCAATAGCGAGGATCTTATATGTGACATTCAGGAGACTAATCCCTCTGTAATTGTTGCACTCTGTGGGATCACCTTTCTGCTTAATTACTTGGACAAATATGAATTCCTTCCACTTTTCGGATGTTTTTTCTTCTTGCCAGAAATGGGCTACCAGCTTGCATAATTAAATATTCATTTCGGGTCCCGCCGCTTTTAATAGCTCTCTCGTGATGTCAACTATTCCTGGGGCTTTGTGATTTTTCAGTTTAGCGATGATGTCCACAATATCATCTTCTTCTGGGAGTATTTCTTCATCCATCTCATCATCCTGATCACATTCATCCCGATCATATTCGTCACATCCATTATGTGTAGGGAACTAATTTATGTTACTGAAAATAGGTTGACATTTGTTTCCTTCTTATTTTTTAAATTTTTTAAAATATATTAATCATTAAATATGTACATACAGCAATCTAAATTTATCTTTAATACATGCAATTACAAATGAAAAATACAACTTATTTTTCTGAATTCTTTTCATAAAATATACTATACGAAATGCAAAAATAAAAACATTCGTTCTCAAACTTATTTGTTCTCCACTTATACTTATCTGTGTACCCCCCTCATAGGCATTGAAGGACTGGATGTCAAGTAAGCCTGGAATTCTATGATTGGAGATGAAAATATCCAATTTATTAGGAATGGAAAACTCTGTGATTTAATATATAAAATAATTATAAGTTCACTCATATTTAGTGTATGCGTATTAAGAATATTCAATAAATAAAATCAAATTTACATGTCGCTGATTGATATCGAACAAACATTAATTTTTTTGTCCAAATATTATTTCGATTCTTCATCAGCATCAGTGTATACATTTAATACAATCATTTCTAATCTTTGGACAGTATTGGAACGAGTACGAAGTTGGACCGATAAGATGCGCCACAGCAATACTGAGATACGGGAAACAGATTTGCCAATGGACTACGAACTCTGTTTTTTTATTTGTTTGCTATTTTAAGTTGGAATAATTTAATTATACTTCTAAATATATTTTGTTTTAGTTACATTTTCTATAATCCCCAGTAGCAAACCTCCCATAACTTGCACATACATTATAATTATTGAGTATATTGTGTACCGTGTAGTTTAATTAAAAAAAATATATTGGCAATTTGAACCTGGAATTCTTTTGATCATTTTACTGCTTTATAATTTGTTTTGACAATTTATGGTCTTTCGAACATTTTATAGAAAAAAAAATGTCTATCAAATTTAGTTGTTTCTTGAAAATCGAACTCGACCCATTTATATTTCTAGGAATAAACAAAAATTGCTATGGAAGACGCCAACACAGCCTTTGTGGGTTGTCACAGGTTCTATATTGATGATGTGTCATTCCACAGGTAAATTGCCTTACCGTTCGATTCAAAACTCTTACCGAAGGTCAATCTGCCACATTCAAGTATTCAAGTACGTCATTGACGGTTAGGTATCGGGTAACTGTATCAATAGATTTATTACGTATCATTAGACATAAAGTGTAAATAAAAAGTATGGGGCGGTCATAGGGGCATAACAGAGTATCCGCAGCTTTATTGTGCTAGAAATCAATAAATAATAATCAATCGCATGGTGGGATATTTTGTTCATTTAACCGTCCAAAACAATTTCGGGCCATGGGTGGCAGTCCATGTGGAATGAGAGCCCACCAAGTAAACTGAAGGCCATTAAAACATCAGTAAAGCCATGGACCACGTCAAATCGTTCTAATCGTAGAGAAGAAAGAGCAATAACCAGACTGAGAATAGGACATACCAATTTGACCCATTCCTATCTTTTTAGCAAGCAACCGCCACCGAAATGCCAACACTGTCAAAACATCCTCACGGTCAGTCATATCTTTCAGGAATGTCCATTTTATATTTCGGTTCTAGCCAGATCAGGACTTACACCCGATATCGCAACCAGTCTAGGTAACGATGACATCAAGATAAAACGTGTATTAAACTTTCTAAAGGCAAATGACATAATAAATAAAATATAGTTTTTTATAATATATTATATCTTATTTGTTTATCTATGTATCTGTTTTGTTTATTTATCTGAATCTATTTGTTATCTTTGTGTGTGTGTGTGTGTGTGTATATATTATATATTAATTATTATTATTATATATTTACTTACTTCTTTTTATTTATTTTTTTAAATTATAGATAAAAAAAAAAAAAAAAAATAGCCACAGGCGTTGATGACCTAGCGGTTTTACGCCTTGAAACCCAAACAAACAAACAATTTCGGGCCAATCCATTTGAAATCACCCAGTGAAACCCAAATATAAAACATTTTTCAGGCTCATACTTTTTCTTTTGCAGCCATTTTAAGTTAGCTTAGCAGCTGAAAACAAGTTTTGGGGAAATGTATCTAACTCTGGCAATTTCGCATATATCAAAACAAAACAAAAACTAAAAAATGTCTCTAATTTTTGTTCTCACAAAATATCATTTAAATAATGAGGGAAGTGGTTAAAAAATTTACATAAAACAAGACATTTAGCTCTGCAAAAGCATATGAAGGAAAAGAGACTCACCTTTCATTTATTTTCTTGTATAGTTTTACCATTTTACTAATAGCTATAGAAATTTCAACCTTGAAATCTTTGTCCTTTTTATTTTAATATGAATTTTCAAAAATGGCCAAAAGTCATTTCCAGTAATATTTAGAGTTGAATATCTCAAAAGGGACAAAGTGAAGAATTATAAAATTAATGCAGTTTATACTTCTATATAATAGAAACAAATGACGCAAATGTGGTGGCTGACACTAAACTGATTCTATGGTTATAATGCAACAAATAGCACTGTTTCGCGAGAGCCTGCATCAGCATGTCTTCCTCCTTGAACATGCATTATAACTCAGCTGCAAAGAAAATTTATAACTCTTGAAACAGTAGTCTCAGTCATTAAATTTAAGTCATGTGTTTCTATTATATGGAGGTATAAACTATAGACTATAGTTACTATAGACTATAAACTATAGACCGCTTTTGAGATATTCTGCTTTAAATGTTATAGAAAATGACGTTTGGCCATGTTAGAAAATTATATAAAAAAAAGGACAAAGTTTCGAAATGTGTCTCTCTTTTCCTTAATACACTTATACAGCGCTAAAAATCTCGTTTTATGCCAATTTTCGGGACTTTTTTTGACTACTTTACTCACTACTTATGTTATGTGTTATGAGGTCAAAAAGTGTAGAGAACACCCTAATCATAATTTTAGTTTTTATTTTGTATTGATATCTGCAAATCTCTCAGGGCTAGAGACATTTCCCCAAAACTTGTTTCTAGCTGCGATGCTAACTTAAAATGACTGCAAAAGAAAAACTATGAGACTAAAAAATGTTTTACTCATGAATTTGAACCCACAGAATAATAGGGAATTACTGGTAAAGAAAATCATAAAAATCAAAAATG
Organism: Rhaphigaster nebulosa; assembly: GCA_948150685.1. Taxonomy (NCBI): domain Eukaryota; kingdom Metazoa; phylum Arthropoda; class Insecta; order Hemiptera; family Pentatomidae; genus Rhaphigaster; species Rhaphigaster nebulosa. Next base: position 72,209,518 of record OX411307.1, on the reverse strand, counting down.
TCGAGCAACATGGACGAGCGATTTCAAATGGATCGACTCTTCCTTCTTTTCTATTGTTCCAAATTTCGTTTCCTATCGATTTATTATACATAGAAGTGATCAATGTGCAATTCTAAATGCAATATACACATATAACGTGTACAAAATTGCATATACAATCAATTTTCTCAATTAGAAATATTTAAATTTTTACTTATGCTTTAAAAGTGGAAATTAATAATAATTGATTAAAACAGTATATATATATTACTCAAATACATTATAAATTTAATGCAAGATTTACAACAAATTTTACATATCCTACGTAAAATTTAAAAATATTACAAACTATCACGAACAAAATTGAAAGCTATTCATCAGATAAATCAAAATATTCATCGGAATAACCCTCATCACTATCTGAGTCCAGTAATGTTTGCCGAATTGTATCATTGAAAGGTTCTGCAGGTAGAAGTAGAGCTAAAGTCACGTTTAAAAATGGTTTAGTTATTTTCTTTGGTATTGGTCTCGTACACGATAAGAGTGGATCTGATATTAAAAGTGATCGATTCAAAATGTCTAAGTTGTTTGATTCTATCGACATTTTTCTGGCGAAATTTGTCCGGTATAATCTAAAATGTTTATTACGAGCCGCGTCAGCTTCTTCAGAAAACCATCCTATGGGAAGAAGTGCATTTCGTATTACAGTCGCACCATTCATAAGAATTTTGTGGACATTTGATGTCAATTGGTAGTATTAATAAAACCGCATATAATATGGCCGTATCCACCGCGTACCCAGAGAACTTCTCTATAACAATTCTTTATCCACTTGATAAAGCTTCTAAAATGAAAAAAAATGTCAAGTAGACTCTGTAACCCTTAACTGCTGTCGTTTGGTACCTTGGACCTTACAGTATAGTTTCTCGGGTATTTACCCCGCCACAAATTGTGGTGGTATCTTCTATGACTACTAAATCAAAGAAGATACTCTCTTCTATGACTTAGTAGCGTTCCTCCATTAAGTAACCTATTGAAAGTGATAGGAAGTAATTTTTTGTTTTCATTTTCTTGAAAGATTTCAGAATCCATTGGTCCCGGGGACCAATCATCAGTATTTGTGTAATTTTAGAAATTTATTCAAAGGTAAGTTTTAAATTCAGCATTTTAATTCATTTATAGCTATAACTAATAATAGAACCATATAATATAAAAGATAAAAGAGATCTAAATAAAAATAATAAAAAAACAAAAGCTTTGCTTTGTTTATTACGATTTATAAATTTATTATTATTATTTTTCTTATGTATCTATTTAATTGTATCTATATATTTTTTTAATTGCATTTCAAAGTTACATGGAGCTCGGTTCCGATCCTTCAAAAAAAAAAAAAAAAAAATCAAATCTTCTTATTTTTGTTATAAATTTAAGGAATACATTTGTTTAGAGTACGCTAAGAAAGTGAGTGTTAAATGCGCAGAGAAAAAAAAAATGATCGTTATGAATCCTTTTTTGTTTTAAATTACAATTTTTAATTAATTTTGTGTGATAATCAATGTAACATTTAATAATTTTTATTAAATAGACTACTTTTTAATATATGTATATTTTTTAAACATCCTTTATTCTATTGGATTATATTAGAAATTTATCTGAACATATTTCAAGAAATTATTGTTGCAGAACAATTCAGGAGGGCCCATGTAAAAAATAAAAAAATAATTATTATTTAAAAGATTATGTTTTGTTGTATTTATACAACTTTGAATTGTATGAAAATGCGCTGTTGCATAAAATTTTCTGTTTAAAAAAAAATACATCTTTAATGTGAAAAAAAAAATAATTTCTGAGTGTTTATGATTTTTTTTTACTAGGTTGCTACACACCAATTTTATCTAAAACATATAAAATTTGCTTTTACTTTTTTTCTCCTAATTATCACGTAGAGAAAGTCCATTCAGGATCTATTTCAAAAATTAAAAATATTTTCTCTATCACGCCTGGACTCTATTGCCAACCACTGTGACATTCGGTTACACCGAACGGCCTAGCCTGGACAGAATGGGAAAGAAACCATGCTTCTGTCTCAGCCCTGTTTTGGGGAAACCTGCTAGGATGAAAACATATGGAGCCTGCCACGATGTATATATTTCAAGAAATTATTGTTGCAGAATAATTCAGGAGGGCCCATGTAAAAAATAATTATTATTCAAAAGATTATATTTTGTTGTATTTATACAAGTTTGAATTTCAGTGAACCATTTGTCAGTTCTTATGACTAAACAAAATATATCAGTGATGATGGTTAGTATCAATGTATACACAGATAGCCAAACTGCTATCGGGGCTTTAAGTGGTTATGCTACCCGGTCAAAGTTGGTGGAAGAATGCAAAGTTAATCTTAACAAACTGTCTGAAACCAACAGGGTAAGGGTTGAATGGGCTCCTGGACACTCGGGAATTTTGGGGAATGAAAAGGCTGATCACCTTGCAAGGAGAGGCTCTGAGATGAAGCCTTGTGCACCAGAGCCTAAATGTGGCATAAGCCTTAGCTATGCCAAAAGGCGTATTAGAGTGGCTGTAGGCAATAAAGTTAAGAACTACTGGGAAAACACTAGGAAACATACACTCCAAATTGTTTTAGATGGACCTTGCCCCAAAAGAAGCGAGATTCTTCTGTTTATGGATAGCTGTATCCTTAGGAGGGTGAGGGGGCTATATACAGGACACTGTCAACTGAACAAGCACCTCCACAACATGGGGCTAACTGAGTCACCGACATATAGATTATGTGGGATGGAGGACGAAACGGCTTTCCATATAATCTGTGGATGCGATGCTTTGACAAGGGTGCGGTACCTCTACTTTGGTTGTGACCGGATCACTGACCCTAAGCTCTGCGAGATGATGGACCCGATGAGTCTACTCAGATTTGCAAAGGCTACTGGCCTGTTTTAAACGGTTTAGGCCAGCGCACAATAGGCCTCAATAGGCCGCGGTGCACATATGCTGGGTTAAAAAAAATAAAAATATATCAAAATATAACTTTTTGAAAGCTTTAATATGAAGCCGTACAAGAATAAATTGACTATAGTTCAAATATGTGCCCGAATGCTAAAGGCCCAAAAAACTCTTAAACTGCAATTTTAAAAATATAAGATGAAAAATGAATATCGACCTGTTCTATCGTACGTCAATCTTTTTGAAATAATTATAAAATAAAAAAACCTGCAATAGTCCGACAAAAACCATTTGGTTGGTAGCGAGTATGCCAAGTCAAATTCGCAAAATTCTGAATATTGATTCTTGAATTTTTCGTGGAAACAGTATAATCTGGAACTCAGTACTATTAATTTTCTCAACGTCTCATTCGGCAAAAGGACCGATACTCTTTGGTGGCTTTTCGTATCCTCTGAGATAAAGGCACCATCACCTAAAAACAAGATGTGGAGTGGAAGACTTTAGACGCTGTATAGGCTATCTTGGGCACTATAGCAGTGGAGTATTTATTTTAATAATTTTGATGGAACTATGTTTAGAATGTACCGTTGAAGAGAAGTTGGAGGAGGATATAAGCTAAGTGGAAGCTCCATGCTGCCAGCTGTGAATGGTGGTTCAATGAGGACCTCGGATGATCCCTTCGAGTGCTCCTTTCAATGGCCGGCTTGATTGTGTACTTGTACTTTAAGCCCACCTTAGACGGTCAATATTACTGACTCAATATCGAATTTCGTCAATATATTGACCGTCTGAGGAGTATATTGTAACAATTATATTGACGACGTATGATATATATACCATGTTAAATAATATTGACCGTGTAAAGTGGGCTTTAGTAATAGCACATCGTACACACTTGCTGTTTTATTTTAACTGCTATTTAGGTTGAAAAATGATAGGAAACCTTCTTTCCAAGTTCGAACTGGATATTATAGAAGAGGGATTTAATAGTGTTTAACTTATTAAAATAATGTAATTCGTATAAAAACGATCTGTAATGATTCCATGATGCTTTATTCTAAATTTTGAGTTTTTTTATATAAATCATAACTAAAATATTAATCATGAATCACAACTAAATGCTTAGTGGTTAGTCGTTTGAAGTAACTAAACAACAATGGTTATTTTCCAAATAGTACTTTTATATTAGTCGTGACTAATGACTAAAAAATAAGTCATTCGTCACGATAATTTTTTGTAACTAAAAATTTAGTCGTCTAAAGGATAATTTTTGGTGATACTCAGTTGTTCATGGAAAGCTGAGCATTTGAAAAGCCAAGGCAATTTAATATGACCTTTTTACTCTTTTTTGAAGATTAAAGTAAAAAAAAATGCATCTCATCTTTATTTTTTTCATTTCTTCTGATTTTTTATGGTTATTTGTCACAGTCCTAGTTTAATATCAAGGTTTCGAAGATTTATTTTTGATTTTGAAGTCATCGAAATCATAACCTATCTGGTGCAATTCCCCATTAGCAAATAAAGTGGCTTAGGTCGTATCTTCGGAAACTGAGTTGATGCAATTAAGAACACAAATAGTTTGTCAATAGAGTTTTTTATTTAGCATTTTCTGTAAACTTTTCAGGCTTCAGTTTAGGTTAATGAGTTCAATGACTTTATTTTTGTTCTAATTTCACATGTTAAGTTCTGTTTGCCAAGTTAATTTTTTTTTTATGTATACCTACTTATATCTGAAACATTTATAAATCAATAAAATGTTTATTTACAGCCTTTGTTTTTTTTATTCGTGAAAACTGCACCGCAGGTACATCCAGGTGTGTCCATAGGGATATCAGGATGTTGTACTTAAGGAAAACAACCACATCTCCGAATTTTAAATTCTCTAAAATACATTATTCAAAAATTTAAATGATAAAAAAAAGTATTCATTCTCTAGGGTATAGAGCTTAACCTGAGCATTTCATGCGATGAAAATATGTTTCGCAAGGGCTGAGAAAAATTAAAATATGAATTTTGTCTGTAGGTACAGCAGTCTTTCGTAAATTATTTTAAATAGACTGATTCTTATTTTTTTGTTTTCTTGTGCAAAAGATATGAAACGACCTTATAATTTATCCACTTAGCGCATTATTATAGACAACACCTTACAAATCCCAGTCCCCTTAGAAATTCTTACAAAATACAATCTATTAAGGACCAAAGAACGGTTTCTTGGGTTGAAGTTTTCAATGGCAGATGGAATTTTCCTTGTCTAAATTGTTTGCCTTTTAGTAGTTTTTGGCTATTCTTAAGGTTGAAACAACAAACAAGAAAAATCAGTATATTTAACAGATAAAATCTAACATTTAGTGGTAAATTAGCAGTTCTATAGATGGGTTGGCTGCTAAACTGGAATGTATTCTAATATTTGAAAATTATACGAAATTATATTAAGAGTTATATATGCCTTTTAATCTGCTTGTATTAAAAAAAACAAAACTGAAGTCAGGTTTTTTTTTTTAGTTTTTAACCGTGTATCTAATAATGGCTTTAACTAAGAAACAGAAGTTTTAGAGTTATACCTCATACAGTGTGTACATATATGTGTGTATTATTTTTGTTTACAATTTCTCTATTTAATAAAAAAATGATTTTTTCCTCATTCATTCACAAAAATAAAATAACGAATATTAAATATTTATTCATCAATGGAAACTGCTTAAAAACCCTCAGGTACTTAAAATATGTTTTATTAAAACACGAAAATAATCATATCATACGGGACACATTATTTACAGCCCCAAGTAATACGAGGAAGCGTGCCCTATTCGGAATGAAAAACGGTTTTAAATATTCAAATTCAATCTAGTACAGTGAGCAAACCACAGAAACCCCACTGCCTATCCCCTACTATTTCTTTCATAAAATATATCGAATACCCGAGAAATTTTGATGCTCTGTTGATTGGTTCTATTAATCCCCAAAACCCTACCAATAACGCTTTGTGAGAGGAAACTCAACTATACCGCAGACCAACTCCTGCCGACACAATACAACAAAAAGGTTGGAGAAGAAGATCCAAACGGGTTGGACCCTACAATAATGGTGGTCATTTAGACCACAAGAGAAATCTCTAAAGCAAAGATATGAAGGCATTATATAGATCGAAGTAATATTTCTTGTAAGTAGCTTTGGCAGCATAATTGAGTATTATGACCACGTAAACAGAGGAGTGAATAATATTAACCCAGCAAGAACTAAACAGATTATAAATTTTAACATCTTTGGTTAGTAAATAGGACGTTTCGGTTTCGCTATTTCTTATTTTCAGTAACCAATTTTCCAAGTGGAATCACTGGCGTGATTTGAATGGGCGCAGTGGTGCCAGGCACCCAGGGAAGATTAAAAATTCCGTTTTTTATCACGTTAACTGAAATAAAATCTATATTCTAATAAAGGTTGAAAGATGAATGTAACTCAAAGAAGCAATTAACAAGGAATGTGGAGGTAAAGGGAATCTCATGACCTAAAGATTTTATTATACAGTGCTCCTTTGTTTGTTTTAGGACTTTCTAAAACCGAGTAACTGAAGAAACTATTGGCGCAGTACCGTCGGTTTCCTCTCGCCAATACAACTACTTTCCCCCTCCGTCTCTCCTCTAACACAGCTGGCCCCAAACTATTCCACGAGAGTTTTAGTTTTTAGTGTCACCTTCGTATAGGTTCTAAAATATTCCAGAAATTTTAAGATTTTGAATCAGCCTAATATTATACTCTGTTATACTCTTTAATCTATGGTTTTTATGTAGGCCAAATTGTCATGCTGCTTTACCGAAATACTGATAGACTAGGTTTGTGTCAAGGGGCGTACTTTTTCGCTATTCCCATCCAGAAGCAAAAAATCATTTATTCAGTTACGCCACTGAGTGGATTGTTTACCATATTTATAATATATCAACAAATGTTTTCACAATCCTCTCTTAAATAAAACCATCATTTTACAAAATAGTGTGAAAGGACATATCCTTTTTATGCCACTTAATATTATGCCACGGAAAGCACCACCCTATAAAAAAAAACAGTATGTGCTAGGAGTGGGTAGTTATTTCAAAGCAAGGTGTAAACCTGTTTTTAATTTTTTTTTTATACTGATTATTATATCTATTCACTTGTATTTCTTGTTCTCCCATTTGATCTATCGCCAACACAATCTAGGCGCTATTGGGAAAAAATATTCGTTTTTTGAAATAAATCATAAAAAAAAAAGTAGAAATAACTTTTATACGCTTTAGATGAAATCTGTGTGTAGCTGGTGAAGAAAATCTCATAAAGGTCCCGAAAAATGTTTTTTTCTTCACGTTTAAGATGTGATTTTTTTTTTTTTTTAACAAATAATTATACACACTTGTGCATACAAATGTGGGAAAAACGAGCTAGACAATTGAAATCGGTCAAAATCTTTCTGGAAAGAAAATATTAAAATCGCGAAGTACGGCCATTTTTGGATATTTTATTGCTGGGCTTGTAGTTGTCGCAGGAACTTGTTTTGGGGCTTAAATTGTGGCTTAAACTATTAATAATAACTTTTCTCGGAAATGCGTAAAAAGATGTTCTCCAATAAAGGTTTGAAAAAAGCCCAAAATGGTTCTAGATCGATTTTTCAAAGCTCTATTTGTTCTAGAGGAGCTGCTCTACTACTCTATTTTCGTGAAATATATGTGAGGTTCGATTTAATACCTTAAGCTCCAAAACAAGTTCCCGCGACAATTACAAACCCTGTAATAAAATGTAGAAAAATGACCCTATTTCGCGGTTTTTAAATTTTCTTTCTAGAAATTTTTCTACCGAATTCAATTGTCTCAAGCTCGTTTGTTCCGTATAAAAAAAAATGCGCTGTTGCATAAAATTTTCTGTTTAAAAAAATTACATCTTTAACGTGAAGAAAAAAAAATTTCGGAGTGTTTATGATTTTTTTTTACTAGGTTGCTACACAACAATTTTATCTAAAACATATAAAATTTGCTTTTACTTTTTTTCTTCTAATTATCACGTTGAGAAAGTCCATTCAGGATCTATTTCAAAAATTAAAAATATTTTCTCTATCGCGCCTGGACTCTATTGCCAACCACTATGGCATTCGGTTACAACGAACGGCCTAGCCTGGACAGAATGGGCAAGAAACCATGCTTCTGTCTCAGCCCTTTGGGGAAAGCTGCTAGGATTAAAACATATGCAGTCTGCCACGATATATATATTCTATTTTACCATAACAGTTTGTGAATTTGATATTTATTAACTATTATTAATGAAAAAAACGTTATTCATCTATTATTTTATTTGCATTGAATAAGGTTTAGACTTGTGTACAGTATCAGCGGATTGACCTTTAAGGGCTGTTAGATTCATGCATAGCTGGTTACTTGCGTGCCGATTTGACCCCTGAGGTCACCCGGTAAGTAACCTCGAAATCAAAGACTATAATGACTGTGTAGTTGAAATATATATTTTTTAGGAACTCGTTTTATGGATTCTTTGCTATCGCGAACCATAATTTTGGCTTATTTACTCTTATTATTACTCATAACTTATTTACCCTTTTGTATACGGAACTCGTAAATAAAAAGAAACCTAAAAAAAATTTATAATTTATTATTGTTATCAACTAAATTATTTTTCATTTTAAGTATTCAGTATACAACTGAAAAAGCATTATTCAAAAGAAATTAAAATAACAACTGTTACTCTATTTATTTACCAACAAGAAAATGTCAACAGAAGTAATTAACAATTACTTAATAAAATTATTTCGTTTCTCGGGTAATACCCAGGTTATCTTCCTAAACCGTAAATATGACGCATAAATTTTTATAATATAATGACTATTCTTTAATATGATTATATCCTTTATGTTATTGTAAGGAATACAATTTATGAAAAAAAAAAATACATCTTATTAGATGCAACATATAAATAGAATTAATACACATACGGGAAGTTAGATGGCACGGCAAAGTATCACTTCTCAACTTTTTAAGGGTTGGAATACAATATGTAATAATAAAAAAATAATATTTATTATATAAATAATTATAATAATTAATATTAATAAACAATAACAATAATTAATATTAATAAATAATAATTAATTAACAAAGTTGGTAGAGATAACGGTTGTATCAGTATGGTAATATGGAGCTGATAAAAGTTTGTCCATGCAAGGCGTTACGGTATACAATATCCGCACAGCAGAAAAGTAATGCTGAGAGGGTAGGGAGTCGCCTTACACTTCATATTTTTTTCTGAAATAACTTTATCAATAGAAATATTTTATTTAGCAAAATTGTTTAATATAAATAATTTTTTAATATATAATAAATGAATAAAACAAAATCTTAAATTTCTTATCTTTAATTAGATATTAATTTAGGTATTGTGTATTAAACTAAATATTTAAACATTATCTGAGAGCATAAAATTCAAAATAAACAATGCTAATAAACTAATACAAATTAAATCATATGTATAACGAATAATAAATATTTTGAATGAGGAATATTTTTTTATTTTATGGATTTTTATTCAGATAACGCCCCAGTATGATGCAATATGCCGTTTAATTTCTATGATAGGATTTTGTTTTATTTTTTAAAATGGGATTTCACCACCAATCGTAATTAACGATTTATAATTTTTATTTTATTGTTTTCTTTATTTTCTTGAGAATCACTTTCATCACATAATACATTGGCACACATTAGTTCAATGTTGACTAGCTTAATCTAAAGATGTAGCTGGTGATTAATTTTTGCGATGATCTTTCAAATTTCTTTTCTTAAATTATTCCTAGTTTTTCATGGTTATTACTGCCATTGATTACAACTTTTTCTAACTCAGTCAGAGCTCAGATGTCGAGTAAGACGGACGTGTTTACAGTCAGCTCCAGCTCTTATCTGCAATATGCTCTTTCTGGGATTTATTACTGTACGACTGAAAATACTTGTGTTTATTGTTTTATATATTAGCAACGGCGGTGTAACACTACTATTGAGTTAAAAAGTACAGTGATTAGTTGTGATGACTGAAAAAAAAAATTATCACTTTATCATTTTTATGTTTATCAAAACTATCAAGGGAAGACGTGGATTTTTTGCAATCGCAAAATCAGATATGGCGTTGTGAAATTTGCTCAAAGGAAAAAAGGAAGAGTTTGTATGTCGATATCAAGGAGTCCGAAGGTAAATTAACATTGCCAGATGTTAAAACTATGTTTAATGAATTTGTTAAACAACAAGAAAAAGTCACTAAAGATGCCAATAAAACACTGGGAGTTATATGTAATGAGGTTGATGAAAATATTTAAATCCGTTAGAGAGGAAAATAAAAAGTTTGACCAACTTACCACTAAATTTGATTGTATTATGCCAGATAATAATAAAATCAAAAAGGATTTGAAATCATTAGAAAATAGAATTGTTGATCAGAAACAATATACTCGAATCAACAATGTTGCGATGGATTTCCCGAATTTCCTAATGGAGACGTTTTAAATACCGTCAAAGATATTGGAAAGGGATTAGCTGTGGAAATTCAAGATAATATGATTGATGTATGTCATTGGTTGCGGCCGATCATAGATAGAAAAGAGGAATAGAGGAATAATTGTCAGGTTTGTGCGAAGATATGGTAAGGAGAAGCTTTTAAAGCCTCTTAAAGTCAAGATGGATTTCAGTACAAGACATATTGAAGGGCGAACAGATTGTTTACCTATATGGATTAAAGAAAGCTTGGCACCGGCAAGAAGACGGCTTCGTAAGGCTGCAAGAGAAGCAAACAAGCACTTGCAGTTCACATTTCTATGGACACGAAATGGTAAGATTTTCAACAAACGTGATGAAAATTCTAAGTCTATTATTATAAACAACGAAGAGGATCTTTTAAATTTAAAGCCAGTAACTCAATGGCACTATTATTATTTTAATGTAACTATTTTTATTTTTTGTTGACATTCATGAAGGCAATTTATTAATAAGGTTTATGAGAAGTAAAAATTTCGCTTAAAATCATTAGGTATGGTATTTTTAAAGTTAATGATTTTTTTGTTGTTAGTAAAGTACTACTCATGCTTTCTAGATAATTTTTATTCTTCTATGTATTATAGCTAAAACTGTGAGTGGATGACTTGGATTTGCATTTATATTATCAGAATATGCGTGGTCTTAGAACGGAACCGAGGGAATTTTTTAAATTCAGACCATGACATTATAGCCTTGACCGAAACTGGTTTACATGATGGTATACTAAATTCTGAATTGTTTGATTCTCGCTACACTGTCTACAGAGCTGATCGAAATATTGGGATTTCTTCGAAACTTTCAGGGGGCGGTGTTTTATTAGCTTTTAAAAATTCTTTTTATACTTGTGAATTGCAAAGAATTACTAACAGAGAGATGGAGGCTGCTATTGTGAAGCTTAATACTCAAAGAGAACCAGTAGTATGGTTATGGTTGTTTACATTCAACCTCAGGCACCCTCTACTGTCTACAATGATTTCTATAATAATATTCATACCTTACTCCTTCATAAGCATTTTAAATTATTATTAATGTGTGATTTCAATCTTCCTAATTTTATTGGTCTTGATCTAAATATTCGATCTGACATTAAAATTACTGAACTTAATCATTTCTGTGCAATATTTGGTTTAAAATTTTATAATTTAATAAAAAATGGTATGAATCGAACTCTTGACTAGGTATTCAGTAATTTAAAAAACATTGGAGTAACTAGAATCCTGATTAGCGAAGCATTTATTCAAGAGGACAACTAAGATCCTTCGTTATTGGTTAACTCCATAGTAAATAATCCAACAAAAAAACTGACATATTATTATTCAACGTCTCTTCAATTGAGAAAATTAGATTATGAAAAATTTAAAAAAGCTATTTCTACAAGTAGCTGGGGTAATGCCTATAATTTAACATGTGTAAATGAGGCAGTTAATGAAATTACGGTTCTATAGATATTATACTACATTAATAAAAAACACGCAAAATAACTAAAAGTCCTAATTTCCCCCCCTGGTTCTCAAAAGACATTATATCCACTTTAAAACAAAAGGAATTCTTCTGTAAGCGTATAAAAACACACGAATACTTATATAAAAAAAATACTCAGAGTTACGGAGGATTATTAATAAACAAATTAACCAAAAATACAGAGAATATATTGAGATCGTTTAAAATTGTATCATCAATGATCCTAAATTTTTCTGGAATTTCACTAGAATAAAAAAAAAAAAAAGGAGTGCCAAAGCAACAAATAATAACCGTGAAATTATTGGTGGATAAAATATTTCTTCTGGCTTCTGAGAGTTTTTCAAGTCTAGTTATGCACCTAAATATGCATTATATGATGTTAAGGAAATATTAAGAAATTATAGCGATCCAAATACAGAATGCTTACCATTATTGCCTATAGCAGAAGATGACATATTCCCTGCTATTAAGAAAATAAAAAGTCTCCAGGTCCTGATGGCATTCCACCATTTATAATTAAAACATTTATTAATTATTTTATTGGTCCTTTAAAATACATATTTAACTTAGCTTTAATATCTGGGGTCTTGGTGATTCTGGATGAATGGAAAAAGGATAAAATCACTTCCATTCATAAATCTGGAAATAAAAATGATATTCAAAATTATAGGCTCATTTAAATTCTCAGTACTTTTTCGAAAAGTTTCGAAAACACATTATGACAGGATTTTTAATCATGTAAAGAATACATTGTGGATGAACAACGTGGTTTCATGCAAAGACGGTCAACTGTAACCAACTTAGTTAACTCCATAGAATTCGTTACTGAAACTCAACAATTCCCGACAAGTGGATGTTATTTATGATGATTTTAGGAAGGCGTTTGATTTGGTCAATCACGATATCCTCTTAGCAAAACTATACAAGCTTGGCCTATCTGAAGGCTACATCAAGTTGATATCTTCTTACCTCAAATATAAAGTACAGTATGTTCAGTACTATGGTTACTGCTCTAAGGCTTTTATCGTATTCCGAATTCTGGAGTCCCACAGGGTAACAATTTAGGCTCGTTAATGTATCTTTGTTTTATGAACGATCTTCCAGGAGATATTAAATATTCTAATTGCCGATGATTTTAAATTATACAGAATTATATCTGATAATAATGACAGCAATCTGTTGTAGTGAGATATCGATTTTATTACTGAATGGTCTCGGCGCAATATGTTACAGTTTAATATAAATAAATGCTCTGTTGTTTCCAACTTTAGATAAAAAAATATCTTCAAAATTTGACTACCAAATGGAAGGACAAATATTACCTAGGCTTGACAAGATAAAAGATCTTGGTGTCATTTTTGATAGTAGACTTACATTTAGCAAATATATTTAAACTGTCACTGTAAAATGTTTTTCTACATTGGGCTGTATAAGAAGGCATTGCAATGACTTTAATGACCCAGCTGCTTAAATTACAATTTTTAATTCTTTTATTAGGCCGCAAATTGAATATTGATCCATTATCTGGTACCCAAATTCGAAAAAAGGAAGAAAAATGTTAGAAATGGTACAAAAACGTTGTTTGAAATTTGTTTATTTTAAATATTACAGAGTATATCCAGAAAGAGGTCTATTTCTTATATATTTTTTAAATACTCTGGGGGTAAAACATTCCATCACCCAACGTTGAGAAATGGCCACAGTATTGCATTTGATAAAACTAGTATAACATATTGTTGATGATAACTGTACACTGAATAAATTGAATTTTAGATTCAGTAGGACTTATAGCAGGGCAACAGATGATTTTTATTTACCAGTCTGTATGACCAGTTTGGCCTCTTGCTCACCGGTCAATAAAATGTCAAAGATTTGAAATTTAATAACTAATGAAAAGCAATTCGATTTTTCTTTTAGTTTATGAACAATACGTAATAAAATTGGAAATATAATTTAATCCATTTTGAAAAAGTCTCTGTGCTGTGACTGATTTTTTTTTCTTTTCTTTGTTATTATTGTTTTTTAATATATATATATATATATACATATATATATATATATATATATATATATATATATATATATATATATATATGTATGATACATTTGAGAGTGAATGACTACCTGTCATTGGGCACAACGCCTCTTGGCGGACTATGTAACTAAATAAATAAATAACTTACCAATTTTAAAATAATCGAATAATATCACTAGTATCTGACTTTACCCACTTCCACAAAATATGGAACAGAATATAGCCGGTACAGTGGAGCCTTTCCCTCTTATCCCAGATGGAAGATAAATTCCCATAGGAACAGATGGGACAGGCCTCATAACTTGATGAAATCGCACAACAGGGAGTTGGCAACCCTAAAGGGATTCAAGGCCTCAAATCTCACAAAAATCGATTTCCCCCAAACATAGACTCAACTTACTATGAAAATTTATCTCAAAAAGTTCAATAAAACTAAATAAAAAAATTACATTTAAAATAAAGAACAATCATTTAAGATTTTTCTAATTTACATACTAGTAGATTTCATCGGTGTAGACCATATCACAGAAACTATCTAGTCCTATATTATTATTTCTTTGTTTATAATATAATCTGTTTTTATTTTCAAATATTACAATATATCACATTCACGGGTAATAAGTAGAGATAAACGTGTCAAATTATATTATATTATACAGAGAATATATATATATATATATATATATATATATATATATATATATATATATATATATATATATATATATATATATATATATATATTACACAGAGAATTTATATATATATAAATATAAATAAATGAACAAATAAAAAGTAAATTTATGATAAAATCATGCTAAATGTCATCAGCAACCATTACTACTATCAACATTATCTGACCATTATTTCTAGAAACATATTCCATGATTACTTTTCCCACTCCCATGCATATTAAATATACTTTTTTTTTTCTAAAATTCACGTGGCTTTGTTATAACTAATTTTCATGCAGTAAAAAACCAGTAACCAATTCAAATCTTGAAAACTCGTGGACTGTAAAATTATGAATATATACAATTACATATTTTGGATTGTATATATATATTTATTCCTAGCTTATTAAAGAAAAAATTTTCAATTTCGTATTTTAGTGCAAATGACTGAGTGACGGAGCTCAGCTGCTCAGGTTTTAAAAACAAATTAATTTAATGTGCTAGGAATGAATTAGTATTTTTATAAAATTTAAATTTTTTACATTTTACTGTTATTTTGGTACTAAAAAGTTGTACAACGAGACATGATGATGCACTCATCAGATAGTAATGTAATGTATGTTGAACCATTCTGCAGTGAAGTAAATGAAATGAATTGAATTGAAAGAAATAATTTTATAATGGACAAAGGCCTCTATGAATAATTACAATGTACAGAATCTATGTGCGTTTGTCTGGCTTAATGCTTAAAATAACAGCGTACTTGTTGAATTATCTAGCTGTAATTGTTATTACAGAAATACACACGTTACATCAATGCAGCGGTTTGCTTACGGAGTAGATAAAGGAATATGTGTTGGTTAGAGGATAGTGTGGAGGAGGATTGGCGAATAGAGACGGTTAAAGCACTGCAGAAAGTGGGTAGCTCGAATGACGAAGGATTTGTTGAAAGAATTAGTTTTATGGAAGGGAATATATAAATCAATGGGTTGAGAGCTTGTGTTTAGAGAGTGAATAGAGGAACGTAGGGTGAGGAGATCAAGGATGTAAAGAGGTTTTTTGATTCTAAGGACTTGGAATAGTAAGACACCAAGGAGATATTGCCATCGGAAAATAGGATAAAGTCACTTCAGCTCGGTATACCAACAAGAGACATGAGAGCGCCTGGGCAACGCGTAAGTAAATCTTATGAAACAATTCATAAGTCTTTTCAATCTCATCTCTTGTCGAGTAAATAGCCCTCCGTACACCAAGCAACCAGAGTCGAAGAGGAGGAAAACAAGAGAGGATACTAGGAGAGGCCGAGTAATTTGTGGAATGGATCACAGAAGCGTTGGAATAGTTTATGGACGGCTATAGATATTCGTGTGATCTGGGAAATTAAGCCTCTGTGAATGCTTAATTAATTAATTTTGTATCTATATTAATTTTTTAAATTATAAACGGATATCAAAATATATATATATATATATATATATATATATATATATATATATATATATATATATATATTATATTATATTATATTTAAATATCCGTTTATACATAAATGAAAGTAATGCTTATGAAAAATATAACATAAATTCCAGCGACTTTATCCAGTAGGTCGCCAACTGGCAGGAGTACAATAGTTGAGAGGGAGGCAGGCGTTGAAGTGTTCGAGAAGACGATATCACGATGAGCCGATGTCGATAACACTTCACAAAACGCTTTCCAACCCTCAATCTACATCTTCAAAGTCCTCTATGGCTTTCTCTATTCAGCCCTGATAGGTATTGATAATCATAAGAGGGGAACATTTTGATATAAACGGAATAATTCAACCAAAAGTACACATAATGTATTTGAGATTATTTCTCTTTTACTATGCATTATTTGTATGTATATTTTATTTTATATGTATATTTTAGGGGCTTCAAGTCTCATTTATTTGTGTCCTCCATCTCGACGCCAACCGCGTGCCATCGAGGACGCGCCAGGAATTAAGCCCACTCCAAGCTCCTTATCTACCAGATACTCCCTTCCAGCCCCACTTGCTAGACATCTGCCGCGAGAGAGAGAGAAGGATCACGCCGTGGTTATCCGTAGCCCTCGCTACATCTGAAGCCATAGCTTTCGCTATAATCAGTTCCCGCCCTCACTATCCTGGACGGAGGCGACGCGGCACAAGCGGAAGGCCTAAGCAAGTCACGGAACCTCAAGGCGACATCTACTCAGATAAGCTATATTTCATAAGATGAGACCTGATCACAACCCTCTGTTGTCAAATAGATTTAATTAAATTAATTTAATTAAGCCACTAACATATTAACGATAATTGCTGCTTCAGGGATTAAACTTTAATGATCAATAAAACTATATGGACATGAGACGGCGTATTTCTTATCTCACGTTCACGAGTATTAATAACTCTTTGTTTTTAAATATACGAGAACGGGGTTTCCCGGTCATAAGGCATTTACGGGCCCTCTAATATTGAACACCAATGTTAATACTTAAATAATGAGTAAAGTTTGTAAACTTAGTGAATTAATTTGTTTGTTAAACGAATGTAATAAAATTACCAGGATGTGAAAAAAAAGTTTTTTTCCTTTTGATAACTGAATTCCCGCACTCAGCCTAAACTAGCTTTTAATACCAATGCCGTGGTTGAGTGAAGCATTGAGATCTCCCGGAATCCTGCTTTATCTTCCGTAAGTAGGAGGATAAGGTTGGTTCGGAGTTTCCTAGACTGACTGTAAATATTGTACAGAAGTATGACTGTATTTATGAAGTTCATTTCATTTTATTTTAACCTCATTTGTTCAATTTATACAGAGTATTTCATACTCCCTACTCATCTCCTTTTTTTTCGAGAGTCTTGAGAATTTCGAAATGAAACTTGGGAGATCTTAGTTATGATAAAAGAAGTTTCTTTTGGTGGTGAAGTCGATTTTGTAATTTCTTCCAGTTCTTCTCCAGCGCACTTAACTCTGGAATTTACATTGAAAGATATATTTTACATAAAAGATTCTCATCGAAAATCTAATTTTAAATTGATTTTGTGTTGAAGGCGTAAATCGCCCAAAACCACAATAATCCACACTTTTGCTGACTAATCCTCGATTATCTCCTATTATCATTAAAATGAGACCATGTCCTCAACTCTGCACGCATAGTTCTAACGGAAATTATCGCATATAGGAATAAATTAAGTCGTTCTGAACTTGCAAACTGCCTTTTGACAAAACGACGACACAATAATACATCATGATCATAAGGAACGTATTTTCTTTTAGAGCAGGTTGCTTCCTAATTTCTAGGCCCGTCCACTTCCTTTCTAGTGTACCTTACTCTGAAATCGACGCCGTGACGGCCGAGTACGTTGGGGCGAAGGTCCCAAAGTGTCTGGTATGGAACGTTGCCGGCTCGATTCCCACCTGGATCAGTTAATATTTATTTCGCGGTGATCCCGCGAAATTTATCTTGACACTCCCACTCTAGTTAGTACGCGGCGGTGACGTAATTGTAGCCACCAGGGGTTGGCAAAAAGGACCACAATGCCCACTAGCAGGATTAGTTCCCCACCAATACCAGTACCAGTACTCGGAAATCGGTGATATTTTGCAATCTGGACTATTATAGTAAATGCAATTTAATAGAAAATTTTAATTTAAGTCCATTTGGTTATTTTTGTAACCAAAACAAAAATTCCTTACAACAGTAAATTATCCTCATGAACTGGTTAAAAATTTAAAATTTGAGAGCTTGACTAGCGTTTTTCAACTATTGCACAAAGGATGCTTGATTTTTCAAGTTAAGTGTTGAAATTCGTGCATTTTTACCATCGTTTTTAAAAAAAGTCCTCGGATAGCGATCGGGAAATTAATGAACTGTAAGAGGAAGACTCGGTTTCTACACGGTCTATACAGGTCTGTTTTCAAACAGGGTGTATAATTTAAAAGTATGATCATCTGATACTTTTAACAACAAGAGATAGCATTCATATCTTAGGAATTTGCTTATTTATTAATGTATATTGATTTATTATACATTTATATATATTTTTATTTTGAGTGTGCTAGTATTTTATAGATGTGTTTATAATTTTTTGTGTCATTTTATGCCAATTCTGATAATTTCATATCATTTTGGCTTAAAAATGTTAATTATATTTATAATTTCAACGGCAGTAAATCATAATCCCTTGAATATATTCGTGTAAAGTCATATGATTTTAGAGTGCATGGAGTATGTATGCAAATTTAATAAACGGCTCTCTCCCAGCGTTACGGTTGGAGAGAAGGAAAGATTAAAAAAAAAAAAGACTGAAATTTATCTACTGAAACTGGACCCAATATTATCTTTCTTTGTGTACCCAACCAACCCCAATAACGCTCCTCTGAAAACATTTGTATTGAATCAAGCAATTATATTTACCAAAGGTAGTAAAGCCACAAGCAGGAGTCAGCAAAAACATTTCAGTTTATTTTCTAAATATAGAATAAATAAAACGATTGAATGACGTTTTTTAAAGTGAGGAATGCATAATTGTAATTTATTCTCAATTTGAAGGTATTATTTGAAAAAAAAAATAAGGTAGAACCACCTATTGGGTATGATAATGTTTTATGTGATCAAAGTATGAATATAGTCAACACTCGATAACATAATTTCATAACAATGATGAGCCACTTTTATTTAATAGTTTAAGAATTAAATGTTTAGATATTTGGAGTTTCGGTATCAAACATCGTTGTTTTTCAATAATATTTCCGGAATCAAAATAAATACACCTTAAGGAAGTTGGCCAAATATCGTCTCCCTAAGCCCAATTCGAAATTTTAAATATTAAACTAAAGTTGAAAATACTGAAAACATTGATAAAAACAGCTCTGTTCTATACCAATAAATTTTGGTATAGTTATTGGGCAGAACTAAATTGATAATCTATTCTGTGCTTAAAAAAAAAAAAAAAAATATGCTAAGATTTTAAAAGAGTAGCCCTAATTTCGTTCCTGAATTAAATTAATAATTTACTTTTTACGATTATTTGAAGTCAGAGACATTTAAATAAAGGTAAAGTACTTCCCAAAACAAAATACTTAAAACAATTTTATAATTGATTATTTTATTAAAAAATGTGACAAATTATCCATCCAAACAAAAATAACGAATAAAATTTTGTTTAGGATGCACATAGTCACAATTTGAAATATGTCGTGCATTTGCACAGTTTTCTCCTAGTTTGTCTTCAGAAAAGTTAACTCGTTTATCTTCAGACGATTTATAAAACCTTGAGAGGGACGAATTTAGGACTCGACCTATGAAAACAATGTCAGCTTTCCCTACCGTACGGGTAAACGTACATGTCTCGGACAATTTATACATGAAAACAATTCTCTAGTATATGAACAGCAATTATAGCGTTCTGAAGGTGATCAAAAACTATAACCATCGTTCTATTGTTGAATAATACTGAGCCAAATCACAAACCGACACAACTATTATATTGGGTGGTACTAAAGTATTTCTAGATTTTTTCAGTAGGCAGCAGGAATATCAACGCTAGACAATTGGTGGGCTGAATTTAGGCGACGGGACGGATTTCGGGCACCTTACCTTACTTCCTATGAACATATTCCATTTTCATCTATGATTGACCGCTTATGTTCTCCCATTTACATTGGTAAAATTTCCTACCATTGCAGACCAGGCCCTTTGCCGTTTTGTGTAGACCTGTGACTTAAATAAAAGCCTCAACAATTTTGGATAAAGAAGAAACAATAAGCGACAATCACACCCCAAGATCTTCGTTACACGAATATCATTTCGGAGTGCTACTAAATAATAAGGTATGGTTTTGCAATCAATTCAATGATATTTAATATTTCATATTTTAAAAACTTGACCATTTATAGAAATCTATATTTTACAATTTATATGTTCATTGCTAGTAGAAAAGTTTCTAACAGGACAGGCCATTCTTAAAAAAAAATATCAATTATGATCTAAATTTAAATCTTCGAACATCTGATGTTTTATTGATTCTTTAAACATTATTATATCCATGTTATTAATGAATGAATGCATTCATGCAGATTTTATGGTTAAATATGGCCTTTAAATTTGAAGTTGCGAGTTGGATTTCTTAGAGAAAGTGTAATTGTAGCCGTTTAACTACTTCAACCTTCTTGGGTCGTTTCGACGCCGAGTTTAATTGAGCATTGCTTGAAATTGCTCTAAACCGGGTTTATTTGCGACAAGTACCCAGTTTAGCAGATGTCTGAGCAGGGATATTGGAGTGAGGTCTTATTATTCAAACTGTAAACAGCTCATCAGCTAATGGCCGAGTGTGTTTTTTTAAAAATATATTCAAGATATCTATTTTAACTATTTACTTTATTGTTAATTATAACAGTTGGTCACAGTTAAGAGAAGCGAGCAATAGTGTTAACTGTTCATATTCATATGACATATAGCAAATAAAAAAACGTTCATGCATCATAAAACATGTTTATTCCTATTATACAATATAGATAATCGGCTCAATAGTTATGTCAAAGTACAATAGCTCGGGAACCACTTCCTTTTCAAGTTAAAAAAAAAAAAAATTAAAAAAACGAAACAGAACCGTTAAGTCAGAAACTGGCGGAAGGAAGATAAAAAGTAAGATACAGAGAACACCCATTTATTCCTTTCTTTTAGCTGATAGGGTCATAAATAAAATAGGAATTGGCAGGGGTTTTCCTTTGCCAGCTTATAATATAGCTTTCAGCGGTCTTTATTTATAAAATCTCTCCATTGGAATTCTAGGAAAAGCTATTGCTTTTAAGTCCATCGCTAATTTAAATTTATTGCAATTTTGATGGTATTGGAAGTTTGGCCATAAGCTGTCAATTATGGGCAAGGTGGGTCCAAGACTTTTTATAACTATTTTTGTATAAGGCTGAGAATAAAAACAGAATTTATTAAAGAAACCGGAGGGAAAAATATAAAGATATCCTCTGGACAAAAAAATTCTTTGTCAAATCGGAAATCACTCCTGTAAGAAATCTAGTTCAACCTGTATAAATTTCAGTCTCACACAAAAGTTTTCAATTTCTACTTTTGCCGACGAAAAAATTATTTATTAATTTATTTTCTATTTTAATTTAGAATCAGATTTGGAATAATCATAATGACCGATTCAATATGTCGGCGATTACTTTAAATCAACCAACTCGCCTTGTATTTGCTGAATCCGAATCTTAGATCAGGTTTTCATTATTCAGGATGGCTTTCGTGTTGTATTTGTTCTATCTGAACTTGCGGTGGTGTCAGTCTCTTATATTAATATTAACATTATTCTTTTTCGAATGCTGACTCGGATTCATTGTTGATTAATTGCGTCATGAATATATATCTTCTGCTAACATGGTGCCCTGAGTTGGTGCTATTGTGTGTGATGTTTGGAACCTCTGTAATTATGTAAGTTTACGAAGCGTATTGATAGCAATTTAATTTTTTATAAAATCATCCAAAGTTTTGTGAGAATACCGGATAAGCTTAGTTATGAACTTTATTATTGAATGGTATAATTTTAATATCAGTATTATGACCGAGTTTTTGACATGAGGGATATAAGGGCAGTGCAGACAAATACATTGAGAAATGAGAAAGTAAATGGCAAAGAATTTAGAGCTTGTCAGGATCCTATAGCCTATTATTGTAATGGCCAAAAGTCAACATAGTTTAGGTCCTTGGGCGTAGTGGAGGGGGAGGGGCAGGTGGGAAACAATAAAGTTTCGCAGCTAAGTCTCGCATACTGTTGTTTAAGAATTAATTTTTTAAAACGTAAATTGTGTTCTTTTGAATGTTACATTAAATTATTGCGTGGCACCTGTCTTAATGAAAACAATTAAATCTATAAAATTGCCCCCACCCTTTTTGTCCTGGGTATGCCCTTGTACATTAATGTCTTCCTCGCCATACCGTTTATTCATAGCAAGCTGCTCTATTTTAACGTGATATGTCTTTGCGGAAAACCTACGCAAAATCGAATTTCTAATAAATAACTTTTGCTATTATTTAATTTATCGATCTGTTTATTTTCATTTGTGATGTGCATATTTTTAATAACTGTTATTTTCTATTTTATTTTAATTTAATTCTTTTCACTTTGTAAATATGGCATGAATGGATTCTTATAGCCCTAATACTTATTGCCCATGAATGTGGCAGCTTGTATTATTTTTCAATAAATAGTTTATATCTTTAATAAAAATAAATAACTCTGTTCATTAAGAAAATGTCCACTACACCGAAAATGTCCATTAAAACGATAATTTCTGTATTGTTGTCTTAAGTTTATTTCTTCTTCTTCTTATGTGGCTCTACGTCCCACGAGGAGACAAGGCCTCTTGCAACAATGACCTCCAGCCATCTCTATTCTGCGCCATCGTTCTCCAATCCTGGATCCCAAGTATGGATTGGGCATCTTGAGTGACACCATCCGTCTACAGCAGCTTTGATCTGCCTCTCCTTTGTTGGCCATGTATCCTTTCTTGTATTTTTTTCCTTGGAATATGATCCTCAGGCATTCTATTCACATGCCCAGCACATCTTAGGCGGCTTACATTAATGGAGGTAACGACATCAACTTCCTATACAGCTGCATTATCTCGGCATTGGTCTGCTGTTGCCAAATTCCATTTGAGCAGGTTGTCCTTAATATTCTCCTTGGGATCCGCCTCCCAAATCTTCCTAGGGCCAGTTCCTGGTTACTTGTAATAGTCCAGCATTCTATAATAATAATCATATGTGAGTACTGTTTTCACTAATGTTTTATATAGGTGGATTTTTGTAGTTCTGGATACTACTCTACTCATGAAGTACCCAAAAAGTTCGTAGTAGCACCTATAGCGGAGATAATGCTGCGCTGAATTTCCTGGGTTATGTCGCTCTGAGAATTAACCTGTAATCCCAGATAATTGAATTTCCCCACTCGCTTGAAGGCATAAGGCCCAATATGTACGTAAGGTTCTGCTCCATAGGGGCCTGTACTCATCTACTTTTTTCTGATTAATAATGAGTCCCATTCTTTCAGCAGCCATTTGGAGCTAGGATATAGGAATATAGGCCAATAGGAATGCTTCCTTCATGGCCTAAAGGTTCTTCCGATGATATCAATGTCATCTGCAAATCCTAGGGTCATTGCAGTCCTGTTGAAGATTGTGCCTCCGACTTGAATTCCTTATCTCCTAATTGCGCCTTCTAGGGCTAAGTTAAAGAGAAAGCACGGTTGCAAAAACCTTCCGAGGTCATACCCTGAATAAGGACCACACATTGCGTCCTCCTCATTGTCATGTTTGTTTAATAATATTAAAAAATAAATAAATACATTTTAATGAATTTTATTTAATCCATCTTCTTGAAAATCATTTTTTTTATTGTTAATATTTGTCATTGAATAATTAGGTTATAATCAAATTTACAGAAATGATTGGTTTTAGTTAAGAAAGCTAGAATGAAAAAGTTTGTTGAACAAATAGATGCAAATACAGAAAAATCATTTCAATCTATAATAAATAATATCACGCAGTTTTTTCTTACTCTGGCAGTATAGACTTATTCATAAATATGGATGTTGTTAATAGCTTAAAAATAAAACAATTTGAATTTTGACTCGATTATTCGAGCATTCGCAGAAATGAAGGCAAGAAGAGTGTTGATGTAAATAATTGTTGTAGTAAATATAAAATAGTTCCAGCTCTTCTTGTGCTATTATGAACGTTTTACTTAAATTATTATTATTTAATTATACTATCATAATTAAGTAATAAAAAAATAAGTCTGGTATTTTATGTAAATCAATCAACTTTTGTTACTATTCGTTTTCATAATACTTTATTTCATATATTAACATTATTGATAATAATAAAACATATGAAATATAGAGTAGGAGGGAGCCCATTGGATTATAATTACTATAATAACTACCACTACGACTTAATAAGGGAGAACCGTAAACTGGGGTTATTTTAAGACTGACAAGTTAACTTTAAGACAATTATTATTTCAAATTTGGACTTGTTAACGGGGCTTATTGCTACCGCCTTTTGATGTAGAGAAGCTAATAAAAAAAAAATTGAAACTGAACGAAATACGGTAAAGTTCAAATTTGAAATAACGATTGTCTTAGAGGTTACCATATACGTATGAATTCTTATTATTATTGATTCGAGTCCAACCAAGATAAAAATGTTCACGATTCCCTTACCGCTGCCACCATCTAACGCCAAGGTTGATTCACATAGGTGCCTTTAAATAAGCACACAGTCAACAAAACTAATATATTAATAAGAGCTTAGAATGACGCACACACGTATCTATTTTCTAATCAACACATGATCTTGCTACCAACACTAACAATCGCTATCACAACAGAAGTGCTTGAAATTATGGCAATCAACATCAAATTATATCGTTTACTCAAAGCAAATCCATCTCAATATTCTTGATTAATCGTAAATTCAGTATATTTATTATAAAATTATAAGTATCATTACAATAAACATACATATAAAATATGCAAGTATATATAAATCTTAAAATTGTAAACACATAGTTATAATAATACCTATAACAAAACAATCTGTTTCTGACTTATTAATAAACTCATTCGTTTATAATTTAGCATTGTATTATAGTGAGAGTAAACAAACTAATGGATATTTCGTGCTAAAAGATTGATTTGAATTATTAGATATTGTCCTTAACCGTTCAACAAATTGAAATATAGATTTCTTTTATATGGAAAGAAAGCAGCAATAATAAATTAAATAAAATAAAGAAGAAAAATAAAGAAATAAAATAAGAAATAAAACAAAAAAAAATCAGACAAATTAGCGATAATCTAAAGCAGCGAAGACTGGAGGAAGAATCACGCGAAATAAGGTTTACTTTGCGACAATGGAACCTTTATTTGTTGACTATGTAACATCAATACATTTTGTTTGCTGAGTCAATAGTCACTCCTTCTTTTTGGCTGATTGGATTAATAAAAAATTGAATATGAACGAAGCTATCACTTTAAGACAAATAAAGTGTTTAACTATGCATTTATCAATGTCTAGTGTTCCTAAAAACTGGTATTTGTAAGCTGAATTGTATTACTCAAATTGCGTTTATGTATGTATGAATTGGGCATATTAGTATTCGTAAATACGGATACTAAATATAATCAGAAAGATGGTTTCCTATGAATATAAATTCAAATATATTAGTATTAAAAAAAAATAATAGGAATATAGATATTCGTATTAGCTGGTGTGAAATCGAATACTGTTGTATTCCCATGCTCATATGAATGAATATTGTTATGTGAATGCGAATAAGAATAAGAGAATATAAATATTTGTGTAACTAAGAATATTCATTCATGAGATTGTGCGAATACTACAATATTTGTATTTGTATTCACATCTGTAAATACGAATATCTGTATTCGTATTATTTTTTAAAATTTTTATATATTCGTATTTATATCCAAAGGGAACCTTTGTGTATACATTTAGCATTCGTATTTATGAATTGTCCAACCATGAATCTAAGAGTTTATGGTCAAGAGAGGTTGGTCTAAATAAAAAAAAATAGTAGTGATGTACAATTTTATTCATGCCGATGTTTCTGCCTTATACGGACTACAAACTTGTGACTAAGCAGCATCTGGGTTGAGGGAAGAAAGCCACTTTTCAAGGGTTCGTCAAACCCAAAAGGCTACCTAGAGGTTAATGCTAACTAGATTGGGAGTGTTAAAATTCATTTTATGAAAGAATCGAACTTACGCTGCAGTTTTTCCAGGATATCACATATTCGGTGGTAGTCGAAAGACGGAGGATGGGAATGTAATGGTTCAGGAGTGTATAGAGGACTTGAATTGGAAGCGATACAAGCCGTAAAGAGGGAACTGTGTGGATATGCTTTGGCAAAGGGGCAAATCTAGACATAGCAGGTGTAAAGTGATTGCCTGAGAAGGCCGCAAATGCATCTGACAATTCATTTAAGGTTCTAACTCTTTACACAACTGGATCGCCGGAACTAATGAGGGTGGCTGAACAGCGGCAGTAGATTCGTTAAATAGTGATCTGATGTGTCGTTGTTTTTAATAGAGTGATGGCTATATTAATCATAGAAGATACAATAGTAAAGTCAGTTCCTTATTTATAAAACTTTCAAGATGTTTAGAGACCGTATTGTAGCCGGTCCAGTTGATGGTTCCCTTCAGATGGTTCCGAGGGCTAGGGCATGACTAATGATAGATGGTTTTCACCAGTTAATTATTTAATGGAGTTTCCACCTTCCTATTGGGAATTCCTGTGGTCCCTAGGGTACCATCTGGCCTCTGCTCTTCTTAAAGCATATTCATCATTTTTATCTGATTAAATTAATAGTTCTTTACCTGATTTATTATAATGTCTATCCGTGCCCATCTCAAAGATTTACATGAAGATTAACAATGGTTTTGATATAGAAATTTCATTATTAGACAAAATGTATTAATGATAATCGAACCAACACTATGTTAAAGTATCTGAAAAAAAATTAACGGATCTCTGTAAGAATAGCTCTTAGATGATAAAATCTATAAAATAATAACGAAAATACTTTTTTTATATTTAAAAAAAATTAAAATACCACGCGTCCTATAAAGTTTGTTCGGAATTGCCTCCATGTCCTAAAGCAGCTATGGGCAACAAACTTACCCTAATGTGGACCCCGGGATTCGAAGGAATCGAGGGCAATGAGATAGCTGATGCCCTAGAAAGGATGGGCTCAGAAACAATGTAAATTGGCCCTGAGCCATATTGCAGTACATCTACTAGCTGATCTGGAGAGAAATGGACTCCTGGGAAACATGGAAGAAGGAAACATGACATGTAGAAGGAAAACATTTAAATCTTGGTATAAAATAATCCAAATTATTCATCGATTTGTCAGAGGAAAAGGCTTAATTTTACTAAAACCTGACAAAGAATGAGGTAAGAACAATAACGGGTCTGCTCACGGGCCCTTGTCCGTTAAAATATCATTTCAATAAGATGAAACTAGAGAAATATTCCACTTGCCATCTGTGCCTAGAGGATGAAAAAAAAGGCAGAGCACATTCTGTGTGAATGCGAAGTCCTTGCCTTCTACAGACTGCAGTACCTAAAAAAGGCAATATTAAAACCTGAAGACATCACTAGATCTAATCATAAGGAATCAATGCTCTTCCTAAGAAGTATATGATTCCTAAATATACCATTGATGCTCTATAACTTCAGGACATATTCATCTTCTTGGATATAATTGAAGAATTTTAGTGCTAACACACCAAAATTCAGAAACACGTGTGAGGTGAAATGATTATCTTCAGGTGATGGCAGTTTGGGGCTCGTTACACTGATGAAGACTGTCTTAATGCTGGCTTTTATTACTGTAATTAGCAGCCACAGTGACAGAAAGCATGGTACATTATTCTATATTCTGGAGGGGTATGCACAAAAAAAGATTATAAATAATAATTATATTTACTTCAATCTTCATTAGAATCAACTTTAGACCGATTTTATTCTTTGAAATAAATTAAAGTTGATATCATAGATTACTAAGACTGTAATATAAATGATTTAAACAGCAAATAACTGAAACTAACAATAGGCAATTCAACCTTTAACAGAAAATTTGGTTTTACAATCGATAATTAATTTCAAGATAGCGCCGCAGTTAATTTAATATTATTCAATTTACAGTGTCTGCATAATAGGCATTACAATTCTTTGTGTCAGTTTTTTAATTTACGGATTTTTTAATATTCTTAGTTATACATATATGTCGCCTCTAAGACTTTCCTATTTTTAAATGTCATAGTAATTTATTTAAAATTTTAATGGAATGATTTAAAAAAAATACTGATTTTTTTCTGAAGATGGGAATTAATACCCCATAACGTTAACAATGTATTAGTATTAGATAATAAAGCTACCCATTTTGGAAGTAAGATTGTCGTGATGGGGATTCTTCCAAAATGGCAGAATTTCATTAAACTATCACTATAGTGACCATTGTAAAGGGATTACAAAAAATGAAAAGTGAAGCTCAAAAATCAGACTTTATTTTTAGAAAACGGCATTTAAAATTTTTTATAATATATTTAAAAAATATTTTTTTAACACCTTCATTGTAAAATCCCCAAAAGTTTTCACGGCTTCAATAGAGTGCTATAATGGTTTGAGTTCCTGTCGTTGGTGTATCCTTCTGAGGTGTGATTTATGATGCCGATTCATAGGTCCAATGAAAATTTTCCTTAATCTTCATTACTCTCTGAGATTCACTGGGGTCCGGTACCGCCTGGTATGGGAAATCCACCTGCTTTTTCCTATTAGCCGTCCCATTTTTTATCAAATTTCCATGTTTTGAGTTGACAATATTTATTTATATTATTAATACTATATTTAGAACTATTAATTAATACATGCATGCAATACAATGACTGGTAAACTTTCCGAACTGCTACTAACGACCTTGAACAGTTATAGATTCTCAGACCAGACTGTACTTCACTCACCGCGCATGCCCAATTAAATACTCAAACCAACGGATCCTCATCAGTTGGAATACTGATGGAGGGTTAGGTCATATTTCCCGTCTTTTACCGAATAGATCTCTTGTCCCCACCGCCTTCTTTCCTAAACCAGATTTAAGTTTAAATATCAGCTTGAACCGCCTTATTCATAATGTTTTCGTCGTATTTCGCGCCTGTTACTAACGACCTTCAATAGGTCTAGATTCTCGGAACTTGAGCTAACCCTACACCAGTGTTCCAACTGAGAAAGATCTGTTGGTTTGAGAATTTAATTGGGCATGCGCAGTGGGTGAAATACAGTCTGGTCTGAGATTCTAGACCAGTTCAAGGTCGCTAGGAGCACTTCGGGATTACCCAATGAATGTTTTTCCTTTTCCATATCAATATCTGCAATACTTAGCAATTGATTCCTCAAGTTATGGTCGAATTTTTTTTAAAAATTAGAATAATATTATGATTTCAATAACATAGCCAAGATGTATACAAA
The DNA here is from genome assembly GCA_948150685.1 of Rhaphigaster nebulosa. Classification (NCBI taxonomy): domain Eukaryota; kingdom Metazoa; phylum Arthropoda; class Insecta; order Hemiptera; family Pentatomidae; genus Rhaphigaster; species Rhaphigaster nebulosa. The sequence goes on along the minus strand of OX411307.1, from coordinate 72,179,781 downwards.
AAGTAGGTATTTATAGCATTTTAATTTTCGTATAATGCTTACAGATCCTTTAGTAACAAAGCTTTACATTCAAGTTCTAGTCCCTTGGAATATTTTAAACTAATATTTTAGACTGGGAATTCTAACAGAATTTTAATTTTAAAATGTTGGGATAACAGATAAAACTTCGGCATTTTTACAGTTACATATTGACTGCAAGGCTAATAAGCCAAAGGATGAAATATAAACATTTACTTATTTGGGATGAAGAAAATCACACCAGGCGACTAGAAATTCAAGAAAACACTCTACTGTTTACTAAGGTTCCCCTTCACACCAATTGGACTAGAAAGCAACAGGAGGAAAACTGCCAATGGAAAAATAGTGTGGAAAGATCCATTTTTTCACGATTAGCAAAAATGTAACTCGTCTATCCCTATAATTGGTGGAATGTCCAAAAACGGTTTGCCCACGGACTTGGCTAAAATCTTGGGACACGTACTTTTGTCAGCGTAATTTGGCTCAAAACTACAATAACAACAAAGGTTTCTGGTAAACATGTCTTGACACAGCGATGAAGCTTTAAAAAAAAAAAATAAATAGTAATTCTATCTCACTGACTGCTCCCGTCGGTGAAAGTACGTAACCACAGGAAGGAACATGCCAGTGGACTGGGATTTTGATCATTTAACTAAAAAATTATTCATTAACACGTTTACATAAAATCTTGTTCAATAGGTAATTTGATACCCACACCCATCATACTAGAAACGCAATTTTTATTGTTATCAGACTGCAGCTAGTCTTTCAATTGAATATTAGCGACGGAAATTCTGCTATTATAGGAGAACGACCCTAATATTCAATTCATCTGCCTAATTTTTAAAGGAAAAATGGAGTTACGCAATTTAAATTATCAGCCTTGGCAGGTAAAAGAAAAAACTGCTAATTTAATATGAATTTAACTGAAGATATTTTTCATTTTCAGAAGGGAATTCGGAGTGTCATTCTCTGGAAATCAACAATTAAGTATTTTAGAAACAACAAAAATTATGAAAGGCCTATGCTACAAAATCTATATTTTAACACTACTGTAAATCAATGGCATAAGGTGATACCTAATTTAATTTTTGACATTTTTTAATACTGAAAAGAGATGGCTTCTTAATTTTTAGGATAAAAGTATATTATTTTAAGTTTATCGTGTATATATAATCATATTATTATTATCATTATTATTTTTACTTATATCATTTCTTTATTTGAAATAGTGACATTGTAAATTGTTACGAATTGAACATTATTATTTTTTGTAGGCATTTGTAGAGGCTTAATGACCGTTCTAGCATTGTTTACACAGTCCTAAAATTTTCAAAAGAAGTACGAAATGTTCAAAATTGTTAAAAAAAAAAAAAAATCTTGCGAAAACTTGACTCTTAAGTTGTTCTAATTTATGAAGCCTAAAGGACAGGATACCAGCCATCCTCTTGACCGAAGCCAATATAATAGCAAGAGGGTTGACTTTATAAGCACTCCACAGAAACTAACTTCTTGATGAAGGGTCAGTTTCCCTCTTTATGGACGCAGCGTAAGCTCGACCTAGCGAATAGGTAACATAATTTATAGTTCGGTTGCATATTTTAGTATCGTAATTTGCTGTCTCAAGTACAGACCCACTTTCCTCATTAATTATTAAGCAGTATAATACCCAATGAAGGCCAAAACCTGGTAAACCTTAATAAATATTTCATAATAATTTAGGTAGGAAATACGATATGAAAAAAAGCTGACTTTACTACACAATCAAAAAAAAAATATTTATCATCATCATATTCATTCCTCTATTCACCGCTGAAGCGGTGTGAGGAGGAAGTCTATAGAGCCCGCTCCAGCTCTGTCGGTCTTCCACAAGTTGCTTTCTATTATTCCATTGAAGTCCTCTTCTCTGGAAGTCCTTCTTTAATTCGTTTTCCCATTTGATTCTAGGTCGGCCTTTTCCCCGCTTCCCCTCTACTTTGGTTTGATAGGCTTCACTAGGAATTCTGCTCGGTTTCATTCGTAGAAGTTGGCCAACCAAGCCGATTTTCTTCTGTTACATCGCTGGCCGGCTTAACCTCAAGGTTCGACGTGACGGTGGTGTTTCGGACTCGATCTCTTCGTGTTTTTCACTGGATATTTAGGAGAAATCTCACTTTACATTAATTTACAATGTTTAAAAAGTGTGGTACGTGCATCACACAACTTTCACTTAATACCTTACTTGAATTAATTTTAAAATTCACTATTTAGTTTCCATGGAAGTTCAATTAAATTACCATGTAAAAATTTAGTTTCCAATAAAGGATATAAAAGTGTAAATTATTAACTCCAACAATCACATAAGTTTATGCGTTTTCCGTCATACTCTGTTACCTTCTACAACTTTATGTTTAAGATTATATTTTTCTAAAATCATTAGCTTTCCAACGGTATATTATACAGATGTATAATAGATATATTACTACTCTTATTTTCAGGAATTCGTATAATGCTTACAGCTTATTACAGTTTATATTTTTCCTAACATCATTCGCTTAATAACAGTATATTATACATTTATATTACTGCTCTTATTTCCGGAAATCTATTTTCAGTGTGGAAAAATATTTCTCCTTTTTCCTCCTTTAGTTAATAATCAAATTCATCATATTTTATGTTTAGCCATTTTTTATTACTATTATCAATGAGAGACAGGAATTATTTCAAATAAACAATATTAAAGGCACTTTAGAGGAAGCCATTTTAAAAAATTGGCATTTAATTCCTGTCAAACAATTTCCATTATAATAAGACCTAGCTGATATTAAAGATCATTTAATTGTATATTTATATAATGGGTTTTATCAAAATCGTTAGAGCCGTTTTCGAGAAAATGGTAAACAATTGTAAAACCTATGAAGTGGAACTTCCGGCTATTTGATTTTATTCAAAAAGCTGCTGTAACATCCCAGTCATATACCTACCTTAAATAGGTAATTTCAGTTTCGTATAATTTTTCGTTTTTGAGCTAGACTTACAAAACACACACACATACACGCAGACTATTTTGCGAGACTTGGTTATTTGGACATTAATTGCCCGATTTTCAAAAAAGGAGACAAAACCAAATGCGAAAATTATACAGGTATATCTTTCTTGGGGATAGAGTATACGGCATTTTCCATATTCCTGAAGTTACGTGTGGCCCGATCGTATTCTTTGTGATTATCAGTGCGGCTTTAGGCCAAATAGATCTACCATCGATCAAATATTTTCGGTGAAACAAATACTGGAAAAATGTAATGAATATGATGTGGATCTTCATCATCTTTTCATTGATTTTAAACAGGTTTACGACAGTGTCAATAGAAGCGAATTGCTTAAAGTAATTGTCACTTTAGGAGTACCGAAAAAGTTAGTTAGATTGACGAGGATGACACTGACCGATAGTTGCTCTAAGGTCAAGGTAAAAGGTACTGTCGAGGTACTGTCTAACATTAAGTTGTCACTGAACACGAAGAAATCTCTTGGAAAATAGTTACCTACTGAAAGACGAAATATAATAACGGAATGAGACCTCAAGAAACAAGAATATGTCTGTGTGTGTGTGTGTGTGTGTCAATAGATGGATGTTGCGTCGCCAAGTGTCGTTTTTGAGATACTGCAATCTAAAACTAGTAACCAAATTGAGGATCACTTTTTGAGCCACCGATTTATAGTTTAATAGGCGTACAAGAAAGTCATATGTTCTCCACATCAGATATTTTTAATATTAAAGACGGACTAAAGCAGGGAGACCCCTTGTCCCTAACTCCTTTCAAACTAGCTTTAGAATATGCAGTACGTGCTATTCGGACAAGCCCTAATGCAATGACATATAAAGTCACAGCATCTAGCTTACGCAGATGACGAGGTAATATCGACTAGATCGAGAGCAGCATTATTGTGGGCGAGTAGTTCGAAGACGCTGCGGAAAATTGGCCTCCATGTTAACGATGAAAAAACAGTTTACATGAAGTCATCGAGAAAGTCACCAGAAAGAATAGATGAGACGATTAAATTTAGAAGCCACACTTTCAGAACGGCAAACCAGTTTAAGTATTTGGATACTCTTGTCACATCAAAGAATGAACACCAAGAAGAAATTAAAGCAAGAGTAGCTGCTGGAAACAGGTGCTATTACACTTTTCAAAAGCCGCTAAAATTCAGAGGCCTGTCCAACAGAGCTAAGATCATCTTATATAAAACAGTCATTAGGCCGGTTGTATCATAGTCATATGGCTGTGAGACCTGGGTACTTTCCAAAGAAAGTGAAAAAATGTTAAAGGTTTGGGAAAGGAAAGTACCAGAGGATCAAAGGATGGAGGAGACTCTCCCAGGATAGGGAAGAGTGGAGAAGAATTGTTGAGGAGGCCCAGGCCTGTACGGCCTGTAGGGCTGTAGCGCCATGGAGTAAGTAAGTGGTAATTTGGACTCAGGGGACATTATAACCTGTATTTCCTTTGAAAACTTGGATTCGAAATTTTTGAAGATCGCAATACTTTCCCTTACTACATATTTCAAATATAGATAAATGAAAGTAAAAGGAATACTAATAAAAACGAGTATTACTACTTAAAAATAAAAAATAAGCTAAAGTACTACTTTAAAACATATTATACTGAAAATATTAATGTTAATCAGATAAATAAAAAGAAATAAAAACATATATTATTAATTTATAATAAAAATAAACTTATAAAGGAAACAAATAATAATAAAATAACAGGTCATACATAGCTCTGACATTATCTCTGCACTAATACAATATTGGTCTGCTAAATAAAAAAATACATATTCACACACACACACACACACACACACACACACACACACACACACACACACACACACACACACACACACACACACACACACACACACACACACACACACACAAACACACACACACACACAAACACACACACACACACACACACAAACACACAACAGACATCCGTGCGGTAAGAATGCTGTGTATGTTTTAATAATGTCTTATCAAATTATTAATCTGTAAAACGAAATTAATTTATTATGATTTCATTAAAATCACTCCTAAATCAATTATATATAATTTCTAATTAATAAAAAATTAACATATTTAATCACATTTATAATTAATTATACCTATTCCAATTATTAATTATGAATGAAATAAAAAAACTTAGTTAATGATTTATTATTTCTATAAAATACAAAAATGCTTCAACAGCTTATAATTAATTATGAGATATTAATAGGTAAAGAATCTAAAACAATAACCATTTTATTTTTATTTAATTGTTTTTCATTTTTCATTGTTCTTATTTATTATGTATTTTGATTGTGGTTTATTGTATATTCATTTATAAAAATAAAATTAAAAAAAAAAAAAAAATATATATATATATATATATATATATATATATATATATATATATATATATATATATATATATATATATACAATAATTGACTTACTGAAGAGGTGAAGGCTATAGACGCTTCAGGGTATAGATGAAAAAATAAATAAAATAACCACCCTCCAGAAGCGCAAACGTTGCCAACTCTTACATATGAAAACTAAAAATACAGGAGTTTCTGTTAGCTAATGCTCAGTGTCATACCACTCCTTACTAATCCATATTTAAATTTTAAAAAATAAAGCCCCAGGGATTATTCTTTTAGCATTTTATAGCATGCTAGAAGCTGCAGACATGCGAACTTGATATTACGAAGGCTTGGCATTAGATGTTTCATGTGATGTGATTTCATATTACAAAATCTGAAAGTGAATTATAAAAAGTTCCTTGAATTCGCTGTAGATAACCAAAAATGATGGTTGACTAAGTTTTTTTCTCTTAAGCTTTTTCCAATTCCAATTATATGCTATTTATTATATGCTAAAGTCTATTCTTGTAGCTTGAAGAATTGCAGTTTCTGGAAGTTATTAAAACCATACTTTTTTCTCTATAACACTTTTCGAGCACATTTTGTCCATCGACAAGCTTCCATTCCTTTAATCTACAAGTTTTCTGTTGCATATATATATTATATAAGATACCAGTTCCGGGAAGTTATTAAAACCATCTAACTTATTTTTTTTGTTTACATCTTTTTACGACGTTTCAGAAATATTTTGTCCATCATCATTTTCCTTTATTCCATTCATCTTCAAGGTTTCTGTCGTCCAATTGAATCCAATGTATAAACCAACGCTGGTTTCTTTATTTTTTCTTATTATAAAATATTATTGTCATAGTCATATTCAAATTTAATACTTGGCCATTCACTGACTGCTATAGTAGACTGATGATGTTTGGTTTATGCATTGGATGGAATTTGGCAACAGAAAACTTGTAGATTAGAGGAATGAAAGCTTGTCGATGACATAATGTGCTCGAAAAGTGTTAAAAAGAAAAAAGAAGTAAGATAGTTTTAATAACGTCCAGAAACTGCTATCCTGTAAAATATAAATATCAAGCTACAAGAATAGACTTTAGCATATAATATACAGCTTATAATTGGAATTGGAAGAAGCTTAAAAAAAAAACCTTAGTCAACCATCATTTTTGGATATGCATAGTGAATTCGAGGAACTTTTTATAATTCACTTTCAGATTTTGTAATATGAAATCACATCACATGAAACATCTAATGCCAAGCCTTCGTAATATCAAGTATTGAATGTCTACAGCTTCTAACATGCTATAATATGCTTAAAGAGTAATTCCTGGGGCTTTATTTATAAAAATTTAAATATGGATTAGTAAGGAGAGGTATGACACTGAAAATTAAGTAAAACATAAGTTAGATGGTTTTAATAACTCCGCGATATATATATATATATATATATATATATATATATATATATATATATATATATATATATATATATATATTTTTTTTTTTTTTTTTTTCGGTTGGCTGTACAGACCTTGTAGATCTTTGGTCGCCTGAACCAGCCTTCTCCACCTCTGCCTATCTTGGGCCACTGCTTTCCAGTTTGCTGCATGCAGCTCTTTCGCATCTTTGTTGATTCTATCTATCCATCTGGTTTTTGGCCTTCCACGTGGTCTCTTGCCAACTATTGTGGCATTCATCGTTATGAAAAGGCGTCCTGATGGATTGCTTCGAGCTGCATGCCCCGCCCATCTTAACCTCCTTGCCTTCATATCATGAGATATTGACTGACCAGTTTCTGTAAGTAGTTCCTTGTTGGTCTTTCTTCTCCAGGATTTTAGATTCTGATCCCATATCGCTCCGGTTATCGTGCGGAGGACTTTCCTTTCAAATCTCTCGATTCTTCTTTCTTGGGTGGCAGTTAGAGCCCAGGTCTCGCAGCCGTACATCAGAACTGGTTTTATCACAGCATTGTACACCCTTAATTTGAGATTTCTGGAGATTTTTCGAGATTTCAGTACTCTTGAAAGAGAAAAGAAAGCTCTATTTGCGCTTGTTATTCGCTGGTCTATCTCTGCATGCTGCTCATTGACTGAGGTTATTGTGGAGCCGAGGTATTTAAAGCTGTCTACTTTCGGGAATGTTCTGCCATCCACGCAGATACTATTGTTGCGGTGGATTTTTCGGCTAACTATCATGTATTTTGTTTTATTTTCATTTATTTGCAAGCCGATTTGCTCTGCTTTTCATAACAGAGTCTTAGCAAGTCTCTCAATGTCCTCTTCATTGATTCAAAGAACAGCTATGTCGTCCGTATACGCTAGGATTTTCGAATGAAGTTGTTCTAATCACCTTCTCAAGGGCTAAGTCAAACAGCATCGGCGAGAGTCCATCCCCCTGCCTCAGACCTGTTCTAACTTCAAAGGCTTCAGACACATCTCCTTGTATCAGGACTCTGCATTTGGGGTCATTTGTACAAGCCTTCGTCAATCTAACCAATTTCCCGGGTATACCCAGCTCAGTCATGATTTTCCATAGGCAGTTTCTGTCCACGGAATCATAGGCTGCTTTGAAATCGACAAATAAGGCATGCACATTCTGCTCTACTTCCCAACGTTTTTCGACTACCTGTTTTAGGATAAAGATCTGGTCTAGCGTGCTCCTTCCTCTTCTGAATCCTGCCTGGTGGTCGCCTATTATATTTTCATAGTGGGGATATATCCGGTTTAGCTATATATATATAATTACAAAAATAAAGCTCCAGGGATTATTCTTTTAGCATTTCATAGCAAGTTAGAAGCTGCAGAAATGCGAACTTGATATTAAGAAGGCTTGGCATTAGATGTTTCATGTGATTTGATTTCATATAAAACAAATTCTGAAAGTGAATTTTATAACTTTTTATAAAGCTCCTTGAATTCGCAATGGATATTTGTGATGATGGGCATAATGTGTCTGAAATGTCGTAAAAGGAAGTAAAAAAAAAAAAAAGAAGTGCTTTTAATTAATGCTTTTAATATCTTCACGAAACTGGTATCTTATATATATATATATATATATATATATGCAAATATCACAACATCCACCAAACAAACTAAAAGCCATTAAAAACTAACGTAAAAAGTAAAGCCATGGACCACGTCAAATCGTTCTAATCGTACAGAGGAGAGTGCTATAACCAGGCTGAAAATAGGGCACACTAATTTGACTCATTCATGCCTTATTAGCAAACAGCTGCCACCTAAATGCCAACACTGTAAAAACACCGTCATAGACAGCCAGGAGTGCCCATTTTACATTTTGGCTCTAAGTCAGGACTTACACCCGATATTTAGATCAGTCTAGGTAATGATGAAGCTAAGATAAAGTCTGTATTGAATTGTCTGAAAGTAAATGACATAATGAATAAAATTTAGTTTTTATATTATTTTTTATTTATTTTATTTTATTTTTAATTTAATTTTGTTGTATTTTTGTGTTTATTTATTATTTTTAGTTTTTTAAAAATATTTTTATTTTATTTATTAATATATACAAAAATGAACCATATGCATTGATGACCTTGGGGTTGTACGATTTAAAACCGAAACAAACAAGCGAACAAAAGGAGAAAAAATAAATTGATATTTGTAGTTTTTCTAACTACATTTAACATATTTTGAAAGACACCAATCGTACAATCATTCTGTACAATATGTTATATTTTTGAGACTTTATTATCAATATTAAATACAAAGTTTAAAAACACTAAGTTTTTTCATGTTGAAAGTTTCTTTTAGAATTATTTTGTCTAACACCAGAACATAATGAAACACTTTTTTGTTTTGAATTTTTATTTTTAGTTATTTTATACTAATATATAAAACTGAAGAGTTTGTTTGAATGCGCTGATTTCAGGAATTACCAGTGCGATTTGAAAAATTATTTTTACGTTATATAGACCGTTTATTGAGGAAGACTTTAGGTTTTATAACATCACGCTACGACCCGTAGGAAGGGAACGATAAAGTGCTAAGAGAAAAAGTGCCCAACTTACGTACGTTTTGTCATCATGACAACTTCATACCCGTGGAAGCAAGTTGATTAAACAAACTTTTAAACAAGTGTGAAATTTATTTTGTCGTCGTTGCCGTTTATAAAAAAATATTTTAATTTGAAACCTGTTCTTTGAAAATTTCTGTAACAAATGCGACTGAACAACATGTTTAAAGACTGGTTTACACGAATAAGTTTTTTGATCAAACTCACTTTAATGAAAAACTTGTAAACCGTAGGTTACTCGATTAAATAGCCCGTTTACACGAGCAAGTTTTTTGATAAAAGTGAATTTGTTAAAAAAAACTTACTCGTACAAGCCAGCCTTTGAATGTTAAGTTGTATTTAAGGGATTAATTAAAATTTAACGCGAGTGAAATCGCAAAGTACACCTAGTTATAAATAAATAAAGAGAAGATTCGGATACTGAGGTCATTACTAGTTTCATATAGCATATATATGAGACATTGCAGTCGGGAGTGGAACATGGAATCTTTTTGGATGTTCAAAATATTGTTGAGATAATTGTTAGACCTGAGGGAAATGCACAAATGAGAGGTACTGGAGAGTAAAGAATGTTCAATAAATGTAAAACAATACATATGCAATTTTGTCAAAATGTATAGTAATATATATATATATATATATATATATATATATATATATATATATATATATATATATATATTCTTTATGCATCAAGTGATCTAGGAATATTGACTTGAAATGCTAAAAAATAAGGTAAGGCGTAGTAAGTTTTTCAAAGAGGATTCCCTTATAGAGATATAAAAGGTTGCCATAAATATTTTAACAGCAACAATCAACTGTGATAGGCTTGGGGATGTGGCTAATATTGCTTTATTATAGTTTAAAAAAAGCCACCGGTTTATAGACAGATACCGTGATAGGCTTGTGACTAATATTGTTTTATTATATTTAATGAATAGCCAGCGGGTAGACGGATTACAGTTGATATTAAGTTTAAAGTGAAGAATGGTTCCAGCATCTATTCCTGTTTTTATTATCTGTCAAGCTACAAGGATGCCAATAGCAAATAACTTTATCATAAATCACCTCACCCGAACCCTTGACCTTTTATTCAGTAAATGCGGCAAAATCTTGCTCAATCTTTTTCCAATGGGGACTTATAAATTTTACAAAATAATTTAAATACTTGGCCTTTAAGGAAATCTGAATAAATAAATTCTACTCATTATAAAAAATATAAGCTTTGAGGTTAATCAAAGATGAATATCATTAAAAAAAAAAAATCTTCATTCATCCATTAATAATTAGATATAAAACTATTTGTTCATTGATTCGAATAATTCTGAGCTTACCAATTTCAAAATCAATTCTTTAGAAAATTCTTCCAGTTAAAAAGGTATAAATTTAACGATTTCTCTCTTTAGGCAGTTGAATATGGCGTAATATTGTATTGCTGAATGCTGTTTTTTGTAAGAACAAATATAATATAGTATATCAGTTGACATCCGCATGATGGTATAGCCGGATCAATCTAATTAGGGGTTGATAAATTATTTGCCACTTCTATAATTTTGTTTTATTGAAAACTAGTTTCGAATGTTATACATTCATTTTCAGTTCTAAAAACACACAAACAATTCAAAATAAACAATTCAAAATATAGTTTGGTATTATTATACATATTAAATTAGATGTAATATTAACCGGTATTATAAAACATTTAAGAATTATGAATTTAATTAGGGCAAGAAATCAAATACATGCTGGTACTCACCAGGGTTTAAATGGATTATATCAAACAGAAAAGTTTGTACTGCTCCTTCTCACACTGAACTAACAATGAAAGAAAGGTAGGTAGGATGTTTATAGGTAAACGGTTTAAGGGTCGGGGTTTTTCCAGTAATGACGGTGAATAATTGGTTTTTCTGTTATAGATGGGGATAAATTTAAGATTGGACTATTGGAGATATTTATTTGGTCATTTAAGCAAAATTCTGGATTGGATTTGAAGGATTTTATTATTTCAAGTGCTTCATATATATTTAATTTGAGGCTGTTTTCAACGGGATGTATTAATTTAACTCCTGAGTTTTTGATGAATTTATGTTTTTTTTCATTTAAATGAATTGCAAAGTAGGAATTCTCTGTCTTATTATTATGTGCACGTATATGTTCATTTAATCCAGTTATCGTCCTGAGCTTGGCTAGTACGGTCGCAGACTGAACCTCCAGAGAGCAGAACAGATAAGCTTTTATTTCACATTTTTTATTAATTTTTTTTTATACGTATATCTAAACTAAATTCTTATCTTTTTATTTGTATTATTGTTTAATTATCCATTTTCTTTAAATTTCCTTTATTTTTTTCTTCTTTTTTTTTCTCTTTAATTCAATTGAAAAATGGGGGATCCTCCGGACCCTTCAGAACTCTCGAGCCCGTTAACAAAGAAAAGAAAATGTGCTAGAGGTCGAATTAAATTTCCTCCCGACAAAATTATTACCCAAAGGGCAGAAAACTTAATGCCTACATATTTGATTGCAAAAAGACAAGACCAAGAAGACTTTAAAAAACATCTCCATTTTTTATTCATAAAATTATAACAAATCTGGTAGGGAATGTAAAAAATGTTAAAAAATTAAGAGATGGATCCTTATTAATACAAACGTTAAACGGTCAACAATCTAGTAAATTATTATCCTGTAAAGACTTCGGAAACCAATGTCCAGCTGAGATTAAAACTAACTAAATAAGATTAAAACAGCCCATAATACCCTAAATTACAGCAAAGGCGTGATCCGAAGTTTAGATTTTCAATATATGAAACTAGAGGAAATAAAAAAGGAATTAACACCATTAATTAAGGACATAGTCAGGATTAAATAAAAAAAATAACGGCAACGAAATATTAACCCATAATTACATATTAACATTTCCTAATCCTAAACTTCCAGAACCATTACAAATTGGTTATGAAACAATTAGAGTGTAGCCATCCATATATTCCTAACCCATTACGTTGTTTTAACTGTTTAGGTTTCTCTCATCCCACGACACTATGTATGTGTTCAGTGTAGCCAACCTAGACATGGAGAAAATATTAGATGTAATCAACCGGCTAGATGCGCTAACTGCAATGGTTCACATAATGCCCTTGACCGCTATTGTCCAATGTTCAAAGTACAAAAAGAAATCAAAGCCATACAAATTAATAATAAAATACCTCTAAACGAAGCTAAATACATATATAGAGAAAAAAACCCTACCCATTTTAATAGATCTTTCGCAGAAATTGCCAAAACCAAAATAAAACAATCGAAAAAAAAGATGTAGCAATTCAGACCAATATTTTATATTATTTTTCGGAAAATAAAAATGTAACAGAAACAAATACACCCAGCCCGGCTGTAGAATATCGTAACCAAACCAATGTTAATACCATTGGATTCCAGACGGCATCGGTGGATCTATTATCTCTAAGCCACCGTCACCAGCCTTGGGCCCTAGTAGATTGCCTATCCCCACTCCTCCGCCTCCCCTCTCCTCCGCTCCCACTCCGTCTCTCCCCACCGCCTCCAGCCCTACCCTCCCGCCCTTCCTTAATCTCCCCACCACCCTATTCCGACCCAAATTCGTTCGATTCGTTAACCAATAATGAAATGGACGAGGATGGTTTCGAGTTTCATAAAAAGAGAGGCAGACCAAAAAAGAAACAAAATAATAAAATAAATAACACATAGTTGCTTTTATTTTTAAATCACATTCAATTTTTTTTCTCATTTCATTTATTTTTATTTTCTTTAAGAATTTATAAATATGTCCTTTCTTCAATGGAACTGCAATGGATTAAAAACACATTTTAATGATCTTAAAATTCTGATCAGAGATATAAACCTGTTCTGTATTGACCTTCAGAAAACCAATCTTCTAAATCACCAAAAAGGAACTTTAAAAAACTTCAATATTTACAGAAAAGATGGCCCTAATACAAACCATGGCTATCACGGTGTTCTACTTGCCATGCAACAAGCTGTCCGAATTAATCCCAATAAACACTCACCTAAAGGCTGCAGCTGCTAAAATTTATCTTAATTCCACTTTCTCCGTCTGCAATTTATACCTACAGCAGGATCGTTCAATATATACACAGCATCTCTTAGACATATTGAATCAATTGCCACGCCCAATCCTCTTTGTCGGATACTTAAATGGCCACAACCCCCTATGGGACACTCAAAACCTTAACACACGTGGTAAAATAAAAGAAAATTTTATTGAACTTTCTGACCTATTCCTTCTCAATACGACATAGCCGACCTTCCTCAGTTCTAGTTACGGGGCAAAAATTCTCGTGGGTGAACATTGCTTTCTGCACTTAACTCCCATCGTAGCAACCTCCTCTCCCTTGATTCTCCTACATATTAGCCAACCGATCCAATCGTAATCCCGATCTCCTAGACTTTTTCATTCACAAAGGTGTAGGACCACTAAATTATTCAGTTTCCCGACTCGACGACCTTTCCTCAGACAACAGCCCTCTAATCCTGACTCTTTCCATATTGCCGATACCCAAATCACCACCACCTTCATTCATTAGAGGTCCAGTAAACTGGAACCTCTTCCGCCAAATAATAGCGGATTCAATAGACCTCAGAGTATTCCTAAAAACTCCTCAAGACCTTGATGAAGCTGTGAATTCCACATTAAACCAGTAAGCAGTCTGGAATGCATCCTCACCTCCTCCTTCCGCAAAATACCGTCAAAAGAATCCTTTACATCAATATCTTGAAAACCTTATCCATTCCAAACGATGTTCTAGGCAAAGAACCAGGCTTCCTGACGATCGGAAACTATACAAACATTATTCCAAATTAGTTAAAAAGAACTTGTCTACCTATAGATCACAATCCTATAACTCCTACCTTTCCTCACTATCTGCTTCCGACAACTCCCTCTGGAAAGTAACAAAAAAATCCTAAAATACCACTCCATTTCCCATCCTCTCCGACTTGATGGATCCTGGGCTTCGTCAGATGGGAACAGACCAGAGGAATTTGCCAAGCATCTTTCCTACATATTCATTCCCCATCCTGAAATCCACCCCATCCATACAGCTAAAGTCAAGGAATTCCTCTCTTCATCGATTCCTCTCTCTTAACCTCCCAAAGCTGTCAACCCCTCTGAGGTCAAATTCCTCATAAATAACCTTAAACCCCGAAAATCCCCAGGATACAATCTCCTCACTTCCTAGATCCTTCTCCAACTTACCCCAAAAGCGGTTATACTCCTTACCTACCTGTACAATTGTATCCTTCGCACAACCCACTTTTCTCTGATGTGGAAACACTCCACAATTATCCTTTCCCATTAACCAGGCAAGCCTATCAATAATAGCTCATCCTATAGGCCAATAAGCTTGCTCCAGATTCTCTCAAAAATTTTTGAAAAAATCATTTTTTAAACGCATCCTTCCAGTACTCGAATCTCCAAAATCCCTTCACACCAGTTTGGATTTCGTTCAGGACATTCCACTGTTCAACAAGGTCTTCGCGTTGTTGACCATATATCCTTTGCACGTGAAAGCAAGCAATATTGCACTGGCGCCTTTCTGGACATAACTCAAGCATTTCACCGGGTGTGGCACGATAGCTTGCTTTTCAAGCTCAAAATCCAATTACCTCAATCCTTATATCCTACCTCTCTGACCGTTCTTTCAGAGTTCGCTGTGGTGCTGAATTTTCCAACTATGATCCAATCGAAGCCGGTGTTCCACAAGGCAGCGTCTTAGGTCCAGTCCTCTGCATAATAATTAGACAGAGAATTCCTACTTTGCAATTCATTTAAATGAAAAAAAACATAAATTCATCAAAAACTCAGGAGTTAAATTAATACGTCCCGTTGAAAACAGTCTCAAATTTAATATACATGAAGCACTTGAAATAATAAAATCCTTCAAATCCAATCCAGAATTTTGCTTAAATGACCAAATAAATATCTCCAAAAGTCCAATCTTAAATTTATTCCCATCTATAACAGAAAAACCAATTACTCACCGTCATTACTGGAAAAACCCCGACACTTAAACCGTTTACCTATAAACATCCTACCTACCTTTCTTTCATTGTTAGTTCAGTGCGAGAAGGAGCAGTACAAACTTTTCTGTTTGATATAATCCATTTAAACCCTGGTGAGTACCAGCATGTATTTGATTTCTTGCCCTAATTAAATTCATAATTCTTAAATGTTTTATAATACCGGTTTATATTACATCTAATTTAATATGTATAATAAGACCAAACTATATTTTGAATTGTTTATTTAGAATTGTTTGTGTGTTTTTAGAACTGAAAATGAATGTATAACATTCGAAACTAGTTTTCAATAAAACAAAATTATAGAAGTGGCCAATAATTTATCAATCCCTGATAAATATAGTATATATTATAAAAAATAATTAAGATTGATTACGGACTATTCTTCATAAAGTCAAATAACCAATTTAAATCCATAAGAGACCCGAAATAAATATAACCTTTTATAAAATACAATAAAAATCTATACAAAGGGATATGCATACAAAATTACAAAATAAATTCACTTACAAGTGCTTAAAAAACGGAATTAAATAAAAATTAATATAGATTCATTCATTATAAATTTTTATCAAAATTATAAGTATATTTCAATATGAAAGAGCAAAAGCAAAAAATGAGACATAAATAATTCTTAGAACATAAAGTGAGTATGGTGTGGGGGTGCTGTCTCTGGTTGGTGACTTTTTTGACTCTGGATGTGAGATGTGCCAGATTTTGTTCTTTATTAGGTTTTTTCTTTCTCTCCTAGTGTCCTGATGATGCCTGAATTGGCGAAATATCTACTGAAGATTTTTTTATTTATTTGTGTTATTTTTGAGACTCTTGACTTCTTTTTTGGGATTTTTCCATTTATGTCCTAAGAATTATTTATGTCTCATTTTGAGCTTTTGCTCTTGTATATTGATATATTTGTGGAATAGCCGTGTATCCACTATTGTCTTTATAAGGACCTTCCTCTTTTGAGCATATAAACTTTCCCTTTCCTCTTGTATTTGGTTGACCTTTTCTTAGTTAATTATTTAATTTATTTTTGTGATCTTTTATACATTTCTGGATTTTTAGTATGAGTTTTCCTTTTTTTTTATGATCAGCCCTTTGTAATTTAACTTTTCCCAGTTGTTGACATATAACCTGCCTTTTCCCTCAGTATGTGCCAGGATGTTTTGGTGTGGCGTGCTGTCTCTGGTTGGTGACTTTTTTGACTCTGGATTTGAGATTTACTGCATTTAGTTCATTATTAGGTTTTTTTCTTTATATTTTATTTCTTTCTCTCCTATTGTACCAGAATTGCCTGAATTGGCAAAATATCGACAGATTATTTTTTTTATTTATTTCTGTTATTTTTGAGACTCTTGGCTTCTTTTTATATATTATATATATATATATATATATATATATATATATATATATATATATATATATATATATATAGATATATATAACTAATATAAATAAAATAATATAAATAATATATATATATATATATATATATATATATATATATATATATATATATATATATATATATATATATTTGTTTAAATATTTAAGACAATAGGTTTTGATTTTATTAAGCACACGTTACTGTGGACCACAGTTAGACAGTCTCTGATATATCATAAAACATCTGTACATATATATATATATATATATATATATATATATATATATATATATATATATATATATATTTATAAATTCTTGAAAATTAAAATAAATATATAACCAAAATATAAGAAAAGTGAATAATATGCAATATCTTTTAATAAATATTTTACTCATTTTATAGGATAATTTTTAAAACCATCTAATGGAGTTATTCTTTCGAGGTTACTTGTATTTTTCCTCACGCTCTCTTTACGGATTATTTCTTAAATAAAATACCACTCCCGCCTCAGGCAAGTGCTCCATTAATATTTTACTGCTTTCTTTATTTAATAATTTAGATGATTTTTTTCCACCCTTCCTTTCGATTTACGGATGGTTCTTCGAAGGAAGTGTACGAACAATAAAAACATAAATATTTGATTCGGGGACAAATGCACAGTCTGAGACCGAAATTGAAGAATACGTTAGTGCCGTTTTATAGAGATCGCCCCTTAATCACAGCGGAATAAAAAATAAATAAAGCAAAAAAAAATCAAAACACAATGTATATTATTTTTTCTTATATCCAAAAATATTCAACACTAGCCATTTTTGTGCTAGAGTCCACTTTTTTGAATGATTAAAAAGGGATTATACCCTACAACTAGTTCTACACTTTAACGGATTCGACCATTTTAAAACATCACTCAATATCTGGCTGTCCTCTCATACGACTCGTCTTACCCCTTTGGGTGCTAAGTTCAATACGAAAAATTGTTGCTCTATTTTTTGCTAATATTGGCCGCTAAGGATTTGTAACTTTGCAAACTATTTAATTATCTTTCAAATGAGCATCAGAGTTATCTGGGAGATAGAGAGTTTTCATGTTATTCAAAACTAAAAAAATTTAAATGGGTTTCCAAAGGTTTCCAATACTCAATAAACGTGGTTACAAATTTCAATACGCTGTGTCTGTGCTAATCGGACCCGTATCAGGTCCGATTTTGATGATTTTTTTTTTTTGTAGGAAATTTTATAATCTTTCTAATAATTATATACGTTATTTACCATATAATATATTCTTTTTCAGTTATGAACAAATAAAGTATTATTTTCTTAAAAAAATGTTGTCCTGCTATTTCTCGAGGATATACTATATATTCAAAATTGAAGGGCTTTGGGAGAAAATGCGTTTTTGGCTTTACGTTTTTGCTCTAAAATGCCTAGATCCGTTGAAAACTGTACGTCAAAATTTTAACCTTTTTACAATACTTTCCTCATCTAGTAGCGGTAGTAATGTAAAAAAAAAATTCTTCATTTTACTATCAGTTTCCCCTGATATGAATTTTCGAAATTAACTAAATGTGCGATATGCCCAAGTATTTAAAACCTCTTAGTGATAGAAAACCATTCTCTATTATTTTATAGTACAGGATGTGTTTGACATATTATAAAATATTACAGCGGCAAGTATTCTAATGATATATTTTTCAGCCATTATCCACCTTAAACCACATTCATTTCTACATATGAGGAAGGAGTCAATATTCCATTAAACGTTGATTTATCCATTTTTCATAAAATTTGAGTTTTGAAGGATTTAAATTCTTCATTCAAAACTGCATCTAAAGGTTATTCAGTTTGTTTTCAAAACCTAATTTTTCCTTACCAAATAGGGGTTCAAAATTTTCATTCAAAACTGAACATATCCGCATGAAATTTGCCCATAGTAATTTTTTCAATTTTTCTTTCAAAATATGATATATCCATTCCTCCCGTGACTGCTTGATACCCTTTACTTTCAAAACTTCACTTTTCCATAAATAAGTTATTTGCTCTTATTTCCCTTTGCAGTTCCCTTAAAATCCTAAGAGGTGGAGTAATGATTTAGTGAGGTTTGATTTGTCATTTTATCTCTAACCGAGAGATGGCACTGCCATTCGTTAGCACTCAACTGTTCTCGAGAGATAAGACGAAACTCGTATTAAAATATATTAAAACATTTTCAGGTGTTGGTTTTACTTGTGCACTTTAATATAAAATAGGAATATTTCTCAAATAAATTGAAAGTCAAAACCAATGAATTAAAAAAAATTATTACTTATTGCTGAACTTATGGGCGATTCTCAGAAAAGTAATAAATCGTATCCCTCGTAGGTGATGAATGTCAATTTTTTTTTTATTATCCATTTTGTTCATTTCGCTTTCTGAATCAATGTCAAAAATAAAAACGATGAGTTTTCACTAAATTTTCAACTTTGTTGCTGAATCAAACATCTCAAATATCATTACCACCACGTGTCCATGAAACTTTTTTGTTTTTTAGTTATACACAGAATTAAATGTAATTATTTCATTGTTTCCCGAAAACGAGTTCCATCGCCTTAAGATGATGGTGTATAATTTTCAAGACTTCAGTTTTGAGTTTTATCGATTCTAGAATTTATTTGTAATTATTTCTAATTTGTAATTCTGTATTTCTAATTAGAAATCGTTATAAATAAAAAGTTATGTCATTAGATTGAAGTCAGCTAGTAATTAAAAATACATTTCTCAACAACATAGTTTTAGTATTTTACACCGGTAAAAATAAGAAAACAAAAGTCACAAGAAGGAAATAGCTCAACATGAAAGATGTATGGACTTCTAAAAGAACAAAATTCATGACTACTCCGAAGGAATATATTGCTAAACTTCGCCTGAGCATGGATGGGCAGTACTACCGTTACTTTTCCTGATGCTCTAACAAAGTTTGATAAAATGATTTAAACATGATACGTAAGATTATCATAAAAATTCATTTATGTAAGAAAATTGTGTTTATTTCTACATTGATTTATTTAAAAGGTTCTTACATTACTGAATATTTTAGCGATTGGAGATTTATTAATTTTTATTGTTGATCATAATTAATTTTCACTAGATTATTATGCAGTGAGCTTTATCTAATATGTTTAACATTGTAAGATTCGTTAATATATTACGTTTCCTCGATTAATTTTAATATCATAGGAAGTGCCTGTAGGGAAAAAAAAAATCATAAAATGACATGGTAGATATTTATAATACAATAACAAGAATAAAGAGGTTTTCCATTTTATAAATTTTATAGGAAACATTTTTTTATAATATTGTTGACAATGAGCAATTATATTTTAGTCAATATTGAATCTACCTTAGTCAATACCTATTCAATGAATCATCTTCAACTATTAACGCCTGATATGTGATGGATGAGAACAACTAAATAAGAAATTCGAGCATAGGTTGTTATATATATATATATAAATAAAATCTGGCTTCCTAAAATTTCCGAGCAATAGCGGGATTTCTTGTGGCTAATCCCCAAAAAACTTCCTCGTTCAACTGAAACTTCTTGTCGTTAACACCCCAAGTTGTGGCACAGAACCAAAGAGGACTTCTCAAGCTTTATTTCACCTAAGAAATTGATTGGTGAAGTCAGAGCTGTTAGAATCGGTACACAATTAGCTCCTTTTATTTCGACACATATGCACATTTATTAAAAATGAACTATAGCATTTAATATCATTGACGAACAATCTCTTTGAAAACAATGTAATTTGCAATATTTTCTTTAATGTTACAAATTTTCCTTTAATTGTAACTATAAAAATAGAAATAAATATTAGAAAATGGGACTATTCAAAAGTAGACGTAAGAAAATAGATTAAGACTATCACAACTTTATTTTTGAAGAGTAAAACAAGGTTTGGATTGCCTATGTTATGCAAGAAATTGTGCAGTTGGTAATGTAAATTTTTAATGTTGTCTTAGTTTTCAAGAGTTGGTTCCTATCCCAAATAGGTACCATAGCAACTACAGCTCTTGAGACCTCATTGGATAGGTATCGTCGGGTAGTAAATGAGGAAAATATAATATTTGCGTATTGGTAAGAATCCCGTTGACAAAGTTGAGTCACATTAATTTCAGCGAGTCAAGAGTTTTATATATCCGTACCAGAAATAAACTCTAGATATGACACCTCAGAAGAGATCAAGACGACAAATGAACGAAAATCCAGAACTTTATGATTTTTTTTTCGATTTTTCCTTTGTTACCTGGACTTAGTTGCTTGGAGAGAAAGCTTTTGCAAGATTCGCCTTAGGGATTTGTTAAACTTCACAGCTGTTGCTCGAACAGAAGGCTCTGACCATTCTTAGTTGATTTTAATAATAATCGAAGGGAGTTATTACATTTACATTGTGGCTTTAATTTAAATAATTGAGACAATTATTTTAGTAAAAATGTGATTTCTAGCAAATAAAAGCTCATACGCGATCGGAAGATACGAATCGATTTGATTTCTTTCTTTTTTCTACCTAGTTCGCATCTTTCCGCGGAATTACGATTTGAAAAATAAATAAAATATAAAAGTTGTATTTCAACCCATCCTATTGCACAAGTATGGTACAACTGGAGAGTTGCCACTGTTGGAACGCATTTCATATAATTATCCAGGATTAATTTGTTTCTTCACATCCTTTCGTTGTGTGCTGCGGATGTCTGTTGCAATAATGTATGAGGTATGAATGTTTTTAATGCATAAAGGTAACCTTTATCTCTTGGTAAACTTTTGCATCGGCTGGTTCTCCTGATACGGTTGGTGTTGACTATACAATCATACAGAATACAGTACTACTTTTCTACCACTGATTAAAATTGATTTGTTCTCCTTTCCCCCTACTTTTTTGTATTGCTAACGAATGAGAAGAAATTAATGTGAGTTTCTGTGCCGAAACCGTTGAAAATATAATCAGTTTAACATTTGAATGACTAGGATCGGCAGTCTTGAGTCTGCATGTTGCGGCAATCTTTATGATGGGGGTGCAAATTATTGTACATGCTTGAATATCACAGGGAAGACTTGAATCCAGCAAAGTTTTTGTTCATCAGGTATTGATGAATTTCTTACGTTTATTGTTGTAACCCTCTCTATTCATGATCCAATTTTAAGTGTCTGATTCGTCTAGAAGTTTGATTACTGCATAGCAGAGGATATCTCACCGGCAAGAAACAAATATAAATTTATAACATTAAATTCTCCATTTTAATTTTAATAACAGTTTCATCCTTTGACTCATTTAAAGTTTTAATCAATCCCACCTAATCCTTAACATTGATAAAGCAGTAATTTAGGCTGTGAGGGGGGAGGGGGAGGGGTACATCCAACCCAAGGAACGTTTGAGCCTTCAAGTTTTTATTACAACTCCCTAGAGAGCAACTTCATTCAGACTTTCTCACTGACGGGCCAAACAAATTACTTTCAGCTCCGTCCAGACAACCGGAAAAATAAAACAAATGAGTTTTTAATGAGAAGGATTATGAACAGCTCCAGGATCCCGAATATTAAAATGAATATTGCAATAAGGTCTGTCAGGTTGAGAAATCATTGTTCATAGTGGTGCATATCATCAGTGCAGTTGGGATGGTAGTGAGGAGAGGGATCATATAATTAAATAAACCATCGGTTCCTTCAGTGGATCCAACTTCATCAGTAATGGAACAGAGTGGAATTCCGATGACGATCCACTAATTTTTAAAAATTGACTTGCTTAATGTGCTCTGATAGGTTACTCCATTCCAATTATTCCTACAATAATTAATTTCTAAACGCTAGATAATGTGCAAAGATGTTCGTATGAATGATATGACGAACAGCTATGGAATGCTTTCAATAATGAGATAAAATATTTGTACATTCATTACTTTCACTTACCTATACATGTAATATACAGTAAGGAAAAGTATTGCGACCGTAACTTTGAATCCGAGTTTTCAATGGAAGGTCACCTGGGTCCAAATAATTAAGTCTCGTAAAATGTTATGTGTATGTGTGTGTGTGGTAAGTCTAGCTCAAACACGAAAAGTTTTATGAAACTGAAATAACATATTTAACATAGGTATGTGCCTAGGTTGTTACAGAATTTTTTTTTTTTTTTACTAAAATGGACTTACCAGAAATACCACTTTAATTTTACACATTTTTAAAAATTGCTTGGAGAAGGCCCAAACGATTTTGATCAAACCCGTTATATGAATGTATAATTAAATAGTCTTTAATATCAGCTAGGCCTTATCCTCATTGAAATAGTCTGACAGGGCATAAATGCCGAATGTTCAAAATTTCTTCCTCTAAAGTACCTTTAATTTTGTTTATTTCGAATCATTAATGGCCTCATTTTGTTATTAATAATAAAAAAATGGATAGATATAAACTATGGAAGAATTTGATTATTAACAAAAGGAGAAATATTATAACAGATTGAAAATATGTATAAGATATCAGATGTATAATATACTGTTGAAAAGCTTAGGATTTTAGAAAAATATTTTCTAACATATAAAGTCGTAGAAGATAATGGAGAGTGACGCATTAACATAACTGATTGCGATAATAATTTCTATTGTTACATTATTTAATGGAAAATAACTTTTTCCATGAAAACTAAGTGGAATTTCACACATTTAATAATTTATTTAGTAATAATTATACTTGATAATAATTAATGATGTCACGATAGTTATGAAAGCAGGTCACTGAAATTTGTTTTCATAAATTCATAGAGCTAATTAGAAAAACAAGTCAAATATTCAAATTTTGATGAGCTAAAAAAACCTGTTTCACAAGTATAAATAATTTTATTTATTCGCGTTTTAATATCTTGTGAAACCAAACATACCTGGATTCAAGGGAAATGCCCGACAACTTAGTGACCGTAGATCTCTACTTTTTCTTCTGGCAATTCTGTACGTTTTATTCGTGAACAATTAAATAAGCGAAGCACGGCGGCAATCGCTGTAGTTAGCAAGTCCATGTGCATAGCAATTCCTGACACTAATTTTTATTTTAGTTTATGCCCTCATTAATAAATATTTCATAGAAATATATATATAGAAATTCATAGAAAATTTTGTATTATATTGTTATATTGTATTATTATATTGTTATATTATATTATTATAATGTAGAAAAAGTATGATAACATTAGAAGAAATATTACCTTTTTGAACTTTTGGGAATTATTAATTTAAAACTATATAAATTATAACAATTGTGATTAGTCTTGATGTCTTGTCACCACCTTACGAGGTCCGAATTATTTTAAGCTTTGTGAAATTGAAAAAAAATGAATGCCATTAACTATTTTTTAATTTTTTTTGTTGATGCTTTAAGAAATACCTTCATAGTTCATTATATAGCATATATTTTTTAATTCATGTATTTATTTTTATAGTTTTAATACATTTATTAAAACCTTCACAAAAAAATAATTTATTTTTCAATTAATTAATGTTAAATATAAAACATATATAAAACGTCCTAAAAAATACTTGCCTATTGTGGTGAATAATGAGTTAAATATATAATAATTTAAAATCGGTCGTATAAATGGCATTAAAGGGGGAAATTGCCAAGGACCACTTTGAGAGTGAACTAAATCAGCGATAAGGGAATGAGCAAACAGATAAGCTCCACTTCAGAATAATCCCCTCTTCCTCACCGTCCTAAGCTGAAAGATGTGTTTGTCCTCAGCTACCAATGTGCCCTGTTACTCCCTGCCATATTTTCATTATTTTTTTTTAAATTATAGTAAATAATAGTACGATTCGTTGAATGTTATAATGTTAAAAAAAATGGTATAGCCGGCTCTCGATAGCTTGGATTAATTCATTTTATTTATTTTTCCCTAATTCCTTAAGATAACCTCTGGAGGTTTTTCTGGTTTCGGCTGCTCGGGCCTTCAAATGAAGGGAAAGTGGCATACCGCCAAAGGTTATAATAATTATTTTTGCATGAAACTTTTATTGTAGGCATGCATCACTAAAAGCCACATTTTAAGCTCCCAAACATATCCCTACTACAATCATGAGTCCTGTAATCAAATGTCCAAAAATGGCCATATTTTGCGGTTTTTAATTTCTTTTACGAAAAGTGTCTACACTACGCACTATTTTTTATTTAAAAAAAAAGATCTTCCTTAATGTTAAAAATATACTTTTCAGGACCTTTTTGAATTTTTATTACCAGGTTACTCTATACCGTTTTTTCTAAAACATATACCAATTTTTTCTATTATGTTTCTCACAACAGCTCAACAAAGCAATTTTTCACATCTTTAACGTTTGAAACAAGAAAAATTTCCAGCTATTGAACGCAAAAAAATAAAAGGTGCGTATTGCCTCTCCCAGCTTATAACCCTGATGTGGCGCAATCTGAGTATAATTTTATTCGGTTTAAAGCGAATTTTTCGTAAGTACCTCTAAAATTATGAGAATGTGAACTGAGAATACGATTAGTTTTTTGTCTACAAACCGAAAGTTAATAGTAACATAACTGTAACATAAACCTGAAACATTCGGTATTAAAATACAAAGGAAAAAACACGTTCTAGAGTTGCAAAAAGGCAATTCCAAGCAACCAAGTTGAAATGATGATAAGAGCAACAAAATGTGAAATACCAAAGTCTATATTATAAACCATATTCTTTGATCCTTTAAAAATTGCCCTTATCTGGTTTTCAAAAATCTTTGCATGGCATTGATTTATACTTAAAAAGAACACATCGTCGTAAAATTAGTTTTAGGCATTCAGAAGAGAAAATCGTCATCTGTTATTTAAAAAATATAGGAGGAGAGAGTTAATGTATAGTTTATTCATAAAATATGGATCAAACTAGCATTCGCTTTTTAGTTATTTGAGGATATTGTTATGCTTAATACCCATATTACCCGGATTATCCGGAATGCTTTTGGTCCCAGTTAGTCCGGGCAAACGAGGTTTTACTATAATTCTATATATAATATTAACACCTATATGAAATATTATTTTGGTTTAATTTAATTCAATTTCAACATCAATCATAATCATTACAATCACTTTTACTCTTTACTTTGGATGGTTGAATATTAATATCAAAACTAATTTAATAACTTAAATGCGATCGGGTATTTAATTAATATATTATAAAAAGATGGTTTTGTGGATTCAATAATATAATTTTGCATATTTTCATTCCAGAATATTCCAAAAGTTGTTTAATACTGATATTATAATATTTTCTTTTTATTTACAAAAACGAAAATACAAAGTGAATCTAATATGACCTGAATTCTTATGGGTATTTGTACAATTTTTCATTTTTTAATTGATTTTACGCGATCTCATGCCGACGAAATCATCGGCTTGAGAAACTTTAGAAGGGTGGTTTCGAATTTACCAGAATAAATAAAGAGGAACAAATTTAATTAAACCTTTGATAGCCAGTTTTATTTACCCAACACTTTCGGGCCTGACCGAGATCTGAATAATATTTCTCTTAAACGAATTTAATTCAGGTTTTAATTTAAGAATTTACTAAAAAAATACTATCAAAAAATAAATATCTATAGTTTTTTTTTCCAAACCTTTATAATTATAGACCAATTCGATAAAAATATTAAATACTGCATCTCATAATTATGAAGTCTAATACTCATTTCAAAAGGCTGTTCACCTTAGTTGTAAAACGTCGTTGCATATTGTACATCTATTCTGATACATTTCCAAGAAATTAGAGCTAAACTCTGAAGAATAAAAAGCGAAATTTAAAAAAAAAATCTATGAAAATATTTAAGAAAAAAAAAAACTCAGTCTTGTTGAAGAAGACGATGTAATATCAGTTTGTATACAAACATCCTAATTTGATACCACAATTGTGAATAATTCGGAAAAAAAAAGGATTATTTAATAACAAATAATTTTGTGTTCGAAATTCGTTATCAGTTATTTTAAATATTTATTATTTATAACCTATTTCTATGAAAATAATTGAGCAGTAAGCATTGGATTAATATTGATTTGTACTTATTCAGTTATTTTCGATTGAAATCTAATGATGAATAGCACTTTATTAGGTTAGCACAGGTTTGAGTCAGGCTGTGGCAGATAATTGTATATTTGGTTATATCAGCCGTGAATCGATGCTCTGTCTCACCCAGCCTCTATAAAATGGGTATCGTTAATTGGGAAAAAATGCTGGCCAAATCACTTCCTTGCACAACCGTTGGCCTAGTACCAGTACGTCCTTACCAAGTACCTTACTGGGACGTATGAATTTTGAAAGAACCATCTTTCGAGCTAGGATTGTTAGACAATCTCTGTTCATAAATATAATATTTTTAAACAAGTTATATTTTTGAACATTTATTAAACTGCATTTTTTAGTAAATAGATTTTCTTTTTTACTTCCTTAAAGGAGAGCATTCCCCTCTCCCTTTTTCTCTGTTTTTGTAGATATTTTGAGCTTTAAACAATCTGCTCCACGTCTGTCTATTTTGTGTGATCGTTTTTCAATCTGGCGCCTATAGCTCTGCAATATTTTTGTTTATTCTGTCCATCCGAGTCTTTTGCCAATCACAGGATCGTTTAAGATTTTGGTGAATTGCTTCGAGCTGTATGACTCAATCGTCTTAAAACCCTTCTATCATCATTTCGAACTACTAAGTGATGAGTTTTCATGAGTAATTTTTTATTTTTCATTCTTCATATATTTTTAGCTCTAGTACCAAGTCGCTTTTCTTCCAAAGATCTTAATTTTGTTTTATTGGGTGCCTGCAAGAAACAAGGTCTCACAACCATTCATCAAACATCGAACGTAATCGATGAACGTAACCGAATAATACTCGTATATCTGGACCAAGGATTGCTGTTTTACCGACAATACTTTTTTGAAGTCTTTTGCTTATTGCAACCGACAGGTTTTATACGGGTATAGTATTAAATATTATGATTGAACTACTCAATCAGCATATTCGTTTGATTTATAATTTATTGTAAAGTTTGATCAATGTTGACAGAAATAATGAAAGTTTTAGGATGTCTGCATCTACAGTATTAATTGTAAGGTAATCAGACTTAATAAATGACTTAAAATTGAAAAATACAAGAGGCCATACATTTAAAAAAATAATAAGAAAACAGTAAACTACAAAATAGATACGAAAAACTTAGGTATGCATTATGAAGGCACTATTAATTAAATAAAAAATGAATTAATTAAATAAATTGAGTTATTAAATAAATAAAACTATTTCACTTCCTATTCTCCGACCTTAATTTTACTCGTTGAGCTTCAAATATTACCTAGTATGACGTAGAATAATAGAGAACTAACTTTTTTTATGTATAAATGTAATCTAATCATTTTATTTAATTTTATAAAAATAGTAAGTGTAACAATTACCCATTTACGTCTTTTTTGATTTTATTTTTTTAATAACTTTTCAAAGCCATAAAAATAAAAAATGAAAAGATTTTTTATTGACATGTATTGATTGTTAACCAACCATATTTGATGCGCTGTGGTCATATATTTTCAACTAAAAAGCATTATTGCCAATTTATTATTCATAATATTACAATAACCCAATCATATTTTTCCGACTATTTCTATTGGCTATAGATATGTAAATATTACATATTAAAAAAAACACATGTCCCAACATCTCTTGAAAGCAAAAAAAAAACCTGCCGAATCCGGTGCCGCCATAATGGTCAAAAGTTGGCGTGTTCGTAATTTTTCGCAGCCCTATTTTTGGTTCCTTATACCGGATTTCTTTTTCTTCATTCATCATCAAAAGGCTTAGAGGACCTCGTTCCAGAACATAAATCTTTCGAGAAAAAAATTGCTCAGTAGTCCAAACCTTGTCTCCAGGATTCGTAAACAGTGATGTCACCTAGTACATGATATGATGTATAAATATTACAGATGTGTAATATTAACTGCTATACAATAATTAATATAAATAATTATTGTCAGTTTTCATTTATTTATTTTCCACAGTAATCCTATGAGAACGTGGTTTATTTTTTATGCTTCATAGAATAAAGTATATTTCAAGTAAATTCAATAATTAAATAAATAATGAATTAAATTTAAATTATAAAGAGATACGATTCATCAATATCATATAAAGATAAGATGTTCTTAAGCTTATAAATTTTAGTTTCATTTAGCTGAATCGAAGAAGAGAGAGCTGTTTTAGGTAATCTAAAAAGAACCGTATATTTTGTTGGGTTTCCAAACAACATCTGAATAATTTATGGCAATTATGTCAGATTGATGAGATATTAAGCATTGCATGCTAGGCCCTTCCTTCACCCTTACCTCTAGTAAATATTTACCTAGATTATACAAACCGCAAGGCATTAATATTTCTACTGCTTTGGCCACAACAGGTGCAAAAACACATCATCAATAACGCACCCTACGATTACCAATTGCCGGCAATCTCTTGGATCATATTAGTACTGCTTTACTTCTTTCCATAATTGTCGTCTAAGATAGTGTAAAAATAGTTTGAAAAAAAGGATGCCTTATTCCCACTAGGCGCTCATTTAGCTTGCTCTTTTCTTTCGTTCTATTTTTATCCTTTTGAAGATTAAAAACCAACCAATCAAAAGTAACGAAGCTCTCAACATTTCACATCTGGTTCAGATCAACTCAAGATGGATGTACAATTAGGGGATCCAGTTGATTTTTATGTTATGCTAAACTGGTGTGAAGGGCAAGCTTGACTTAATTATTTTTTAGAATCAATCTTTGGTCCTATGTGGGTTCAATATAATCTGAACAAAGTGATATCCTTTTTAAATTAGTTTTTAATAGAACTTAATTACGGAAACTTCTATTAATAAATTTATACGATGGCATAATTTGTACGCAACGACTCAAACAGCGGATGAATGAAAAGGAAAACCCGAAAATGTATGGAGCTGTTTACATATTACTTGAGGCCTTTAGATCCTGTGTCACGTCTTTGATGTCATCATAAGAAAAAAATACATACTGTTGGTTCCGTCTCGTTCCTCATCTATTGGTGGTAAAGTTTTTAAAATAAAATCATAGTTATAATAACCATAAAATGAATAATAAAATTACCATATAAAAATTTATATCAGAATTAATTTTTTTTTTTTTAAATTATAGATTTCAAACCCTGAATAAATAATTAATACTGTTTTTTATTATTAATATTCATAGAACGTAAGGTAAAGATTTGAAGGAGAGAAAAACATTTAAATATGTTTCAGAAGAAAAATAAAAAATATACAGAAAAGGCAAAAATATTAATCATAATTAAATATATTCTCCATAATAAGAAAGGATTTCAGAAAAAAAAAAAGATGTAACCTATATGTTTCTTTGACTACTTTTTAACAACAGTAATTCATTTAGATTTTTTTTGTTATTATTTATTGACAACTGTATTTTAATTTTCAAAACTTTCAATGAAATTTGCTAAATAAGGAATTTGATATGAAGAACTTTTCTACTTCTTTCTAGTTCTAGAATGTTCTTAGAGATACGCATCATTTCACAGTTTTTATAAAATATTTTCTAATTTTAATATTTTTTTCGTACAGTTTTCATCCAACCAACTTTTAATGATCGTACTTACTATTCATATTTTATAAACAATCACTAGGCAGACGCGAAGCAGGCTGGTAAAAGTTCAAAAGATCTACAAAGTGAGAGAAAAAAAAATTCTGTGCTTTAGAGAATTATAGAAAGACAATTTCTTAATTAAAAAATTCAATTTAATATAAGGCCAATAAAATAACTGGTTTAAAAATATCATATTTATGAACAGACACGTCCAACAATCTTAGCTCGAAAAATGGCTCTTTCATAATACCCAAATCCTGAAGATATTTTGATATTATCAACCAACAGACCTGAGTAAATATTTAAAAAATATTTTAATAAATAATATTATTAAATTAATGTAATTAAATAGAATGTAATTCATTAATATTATTCATTTTTTGTTAGTATTGTCGTGTATAATTTTTCCAGCAATCTTATTAGTAAATAATGTTTTTTATTCGATAATAATGTAATTATTGTTACTCTATAATAAATTTCTCATTCGCAAATGAACTTTTAATTGAGAATAAAATTTTATTCGAAATAAAAATTGATAATGAATAAATATTACATTTTCAAGATTTTAAACATCTTCAATAATAATTTAATATATCATAAATTTATTAATATACCAAAATTTAGTACTTATAAAAAATAAAATAAAAATTTATTGTATAATTGTACGCAATCAGCCAACATATTTTTGTCTAAGTCATTTAAGTACGCATTACTTTAATAATCGTAGATACAGATTTTCTATTTTTAGTTTATCAAGTGAAAATTGAATACTTATAATGCAAGATTATTCAGTTACAAATAAAAAATGAAAAAGAAGATATTTAATCTTTTATCAATAAATTCGTTAATGAGAAAGAAGATAAAGGATATTAAAAAAATATTAAACCATTGAATTTTGTGTAGAAAATCTAGCGTTGAAATTAGATAAGCGTTCACTGATAAGGGAGGAAATTATGTTTGTTTGAATTTCATTCTCCGAGGGTTTATCTGATCCGCCTAGCTTAAAAACAATCAACGGGCTAGTTGTTCTAATTTTAGAAGTAAATGTTGTTTAATTTTTATATGAAACTTTGTTTTTTCAATACCTAGGGCACATAAAAATTCTTACCTTATTATATGTGATATTTAATAAACATATGTTGCATTATAAAACAATTAATGTCGAGGGATGAAATATTTAATCATTCGACACCTCTAATACGGAATTTTAAAAATTGATGATGTGGACAAAATTTATTTAGCGTTTCCAAGTCATTTTAACCTTTTCCAAGTCAAATTCAACATTTTCTAAGTCAAATTAAACCTTTTCCAAATCGAATTCAATCTTTTCCATTTCAAATTCAACCATCGATTTCAATAAATTAATATGAATCACGTTTACATCATTATGTTGTATACGATTATTTTAATTACCTATTGTGTTGTTTAAACAATGTGGCTTGCATTTTTATGGTATCATATAGTATTTGTATTGATTTATATTGACTTTTAGGATATCCTCGATAATGAGGTCCATTATTGGATTATCGGAGGCCATTTTTATGAAAATACTATCGATTTTAAGATCGCGCACTTCCATATCGATTTATTTTGGTTTTTCGGATATCCTCGATATGGAGGTCCTTTATTGGGTTACCGGAGGTCCTTTTTATGAAAATATTATCGATTTTAAGAATTTGAGTCTTTAAAAACCTTATATACGATCGCTGTTCCAAAGAATTCTGTAAAAGTAATAACTAATCGAATCGCTAGGAAATTCATAATTAGCATCTTCAAAAATAATGCGTACACACTTTACCCATGAAACTGCACCTTCGATAACCCAACAGTGGACATCAACATTGAATTTATGAAAATAGCTAAAGTAAACCATACGTGAGTATATTGTATATTGTATATTGTATTTTGATAAAAAAAGTCTCCGATAACCCAATAATGAACCTCAACATCGTGGATATCTGAAAAGGCAAAATGAATTGAGACGTGAGCGCGTGATCTTAAAATCGATTGTATTTTCATATAAAGTACCTCCAATAACCCAATAATGGACCTCAATATTGAGGATATCCAAAAAGTTAATATAAATCGATACGAATATCATATGAAAACAAACCACGTTGTTAACAAAACAATAGATAATCAAAATAATCGTAACTACATAATTATGTAAACATGATTTATACTACTTTATTGAAATAGAAAAAGGTTGAATTTGATTTAGAAAAAGTTTAATTTGAAATGGAAAAGGATGAATTTGACATAGAAATGCTATATACTGCTAACGAAAATATAACTCAAGTGTAATTGATTTTGCCCTTTAATGGCCGTTGATATTATACCGCACTACTGATCAAATCAGTGGGCTTGGAGGTTTTACAACTGAAGGGACAAAATTTGTTTAATCCAGACAAACGCTAAAAATAATTTAAAAAATCTATTTAACAATGAATTACTTTTCACCATTCATACATCATAATCAAAACAAACTTAATTCACCAGGCTCTTCATAGTAACAGAAAGCAATGTTACTCTAATTTAATTCCAACCCATCAAATTTTCCAACACCTGATATCAAGTTAACTCGTTTCTTTTGAAACAAATCCGTTAATTACTGGTGGATAAAAGTTAATTCCTAATGGATGGGTTGATTTTTCCTGATTCATTAAGATATTCACATGGAAGTGCTAATGTATAAATAATATATTTTTTAAAAATATTTATATAGTATTTTTTTTTTTATAAACGTATTAGCAATGCAATTTACTGATTTTAGGTATTTTATTTTTAATGTGGAAAAGGGTCAGCGTTTGGTAATTTACATTCAATTCAACCAGATGATCGTTTGCAATAATATACAAATTCATTTTTAAGTTAAAATATTAGTTTGATTCTAAGAAGAGATATGGAGAATATGTTAGACCAATTTTCTGCAAAAAAAAAAAGAAAAAAAAAGTACGAGAATCTAAATTTCTCTACTGACCAATGAAGTGTGGCCAGCTAACATCTGATTCGAAGAGAATTGGTCAACGCATTGCTGCAGTTTGACTTTACACCAGGCAGTATTTTTCAACGGTTCACTGGATTTTGCTGGGGTGATTTTTTTTTTTTTTTGTTATCAACCGTTTGTTCGAAAAATATACCACCTTTTGGAAATAGTGGCAAAAATAATTTGCAGTAGTGTTCGATGCCTGACATAAAAAGAAACAATTACATAACACATGGGGTATTAATATTTTAGGAAATTTAGGATTCAACTTAAAATATGTCCCTATATTACAGATATTGACGGATTATAGTTTTTATTTTATGTATCGACTGTTACTTTGTTTTTTACTTTTCATTATATAATGAATAGTAATATAATGAATGATATATATAATGAATAGTAAAGAACAAATTTAACTTAATAAAAATAAAAATTAATTTAACTTCTAACTCGATTATTTTGCATAATTCATTATACTTACTTGTTGATATTTGAGCGTAAAAAGTAACTTTATATTATTTTTTTTTCCATAATTAATTGCTATCCTAGAACAGACAGTTTATTTGCTAGTTTGTTATTTATTCCATTAATTTCACTAGAAATTTAATTATACAAGGTTCATTGCTTTGCTAAAATCAAATTAAAGTTCATTGCACTTAAAATACATTGGTTTGTTGCTTAGAAAGATTAGAACGATAATAAATTTCTAAAAGCTTTCTTTTAACTCTCTGTCAGGTCAAATACTATTTATACATATTGTTTTTGGTCCTTATAGACTCCTTGTCTTCGCGGCTTTGGGAGAAGGGGTAATAAACTGAGATTATTTTATCTTACTTTTTAATAGATGGCACGACAACAGAACCTGCTGGACTTGACGTACTCGTATAATCTCTTCATGCATACAATGCTAAATCAGTAACACAATTGTGAGGTGTTTGATTTGGAGGTCCCCAGGCTGATTGTTGATATTGTATGCCTATGTTTGTTCTATTTGGCGGTTTGTTTAGTTATATATAAACACGTATTAATTCCTGTGTAGTATACGTAGTCTTCTCGATTGTACCCGAGGACAGAATGAAGTGAATCATGAACAGCTTAATAAGGTTCGTTTCCGGTCTCTCTCATGCATCAGTATATCGATAAAATAACTCTTTGTCTCCAACCCCAGACAATATTTCCTCGGATCAAACCTTTACCAAATCATCAACATCCATTACCCTCTTCCAATATCTACAATCTTCTTTAATTAAAGTCCTCAGTCTATTCCCAGCAAACAAGACGGGACTTCTGACCTTTATACGCCATCCCACAGAAGTAAAGCCTTCGATCGTTCCTTTCTTGCCCACTTCTACATCCACTGTATTTCTCTCTCTCCTATTATCCGCCATGCTTCTTCTCCATGGTCTTTCGAAACCCCGTTTTTCCAACTTCATTTGTTTTATGTTCAGTAATGACTATGAATTTTATTATAATTTTTTTTTGTATATATTTCTTGATGATGATGTTCATACTTGTTGATTATGTATTCATTTATTATTATTGATAATGTTCTATGTATTTTTTCCAGAAGTATATATTTATATTTATTTTTAAATGTCTCTCTCTCTCTCTCTCTCTCTCTCTCTCTCTCTCTATATATATATATATATATATATATATATATATATATATCTGTATCTGTGTGTGTGTATGTGTCTAAATGGAAGTGTTTTTGTATTTACATAATTTACATATATTATTATTATATTTATATTTTTTCTTCTTTTCGTCATGTGTAATTATATTTTTTATTTATTAGAAGATGATAATTAATTTTATTTATTTGTAATTACTTTTTACATATAATTTAAAAAATATATATATTATTCATACAAAATGCACCACAATACTGTTTGTTTGGCCTGACATAAACATTGATATGTTCTATGTATTGTTATTCCTAGGGGACACTGATAAGTTCTCTTCCTATTCATGCGTATTTATAAATTTGAACGCTCATCTTTATGAATTATAACAGGTTGTAACGCAATATAAACATAAAGAATAAAAAATTCATAACCAAAATAAAGAAATTTAAAAAAACAAACTAATAAAATCGTCGAAAATAAATGTAATAAAATATCACAGAAAAAAACAAGAAAAAAATAATTGAATAAATGATAAAATAATTAAATAATATAAAAAATAATAAAATAATTGAAAAAATAATAAAATAAATAAAAATAATAACAGTTAAATAAATGATACTTTTATCATAACTTAACCCGACTTTAACGACATTACGATAACTCAGGATGGGGAGGGGGGGGGGGGGAGCAGAGATACCGCAAGGAATTGACTCAGTGACGAAGTATAAGCTGAGGAATCTAAATCAGGGCTCATCCTACTTAGTGGCTTTGCTTGGAGCTTAGTCAATTAGTCTGTCTTCGGCTATATGCTCGTTCAGCTCCCCCTCCCCTTTACAGTGTAATTACTAATTACCATAATTATACTGCCTACATCCAGCGTGTGGAATGCCAAGGAGTTGATGCCTCCTTATTTTGGCGCTCATTGTTCAGATGTGCGATACTTTTATAATCATATATTGATAAAAGAATGATCTTTATTTAAAATACTTATCAATTATGGGAATGATTGCGATAAAGTAAAAGAAATCAAGCTTCAAGAACAGAGATTAAAAAACAAATGATCAAGAGTTAAAGAGTTGTTTCAATAGAAAACTTAAAATAAAAACTTTATTGATTGCATATAAGTTATCTACATAAAATGGATCATAACAGCTTTACCTCTACAGACAGAATGAATATCTTATTTTAGCAAAAGTACATCGTAAGAGCCTAGATTAGAATGGAGAGTTGTTAGTATGATAACGGAGAGGAACTGACTAATGCATTAAGTTTAAGTCCTAGGAAAAGTGATTGATCCTTAACTAACAACAGTATATTGATAGGAATAGAATTTCAATCTGTTATTGATGGCCAACTATCAGTTAAAATCAAAATAAAATCCAAAATTTAGCCCTTGATGATTTTTAGAAAGCAGTGATGAGGAATCCACAAGCGAATTACACTATTGCTAAAGAACAAAATAATATTTGCATAAGTAACAACATTAAAGATCAGTGTTTCAACAAGAATTTTAGTAGAAATACTGACTGTATTGGAAAAGTATGGTTGATTGATTGAAAGAGGTCCAGAAAGTTGAAAACACCAAATATAATCAATCAGATAGGACCACACTTCCAGTAGAGGTGACAGGCTCACTTTGGAAAAACTTCAGATGGTCCCAGTAGATAAGTAGAAGAGGAGTTGAAACCATGTACAAAACATACCTATCCTGTCTTACTAAAAAGACAACGATGTCGTGGTGGAATGGCCATCAACAGTTTCATAAAATACAATACAATCTAAAAGAAGTCTTAAGAAGGTTTGGATAAGGTCCATATTCGTTAAAGGACGAATATCGGGCTTCAGATAAGCTGACAGTACGAAACGTCAGTTATTTAGATATAAAAAAAAAAAATCTTTGTTTTGTTCTTGGTCAGATATAACCTCATAATGTGAATGGGACGAAAAAACTAAAAAGACAGATGAATAGAATTCAAACCTTTTTCTGTTGTTCTTTTAAGTTTCTTTCATTTGTTTTTTTATTCTTTTAACCCTGGAGTAGGCGCGCAGGGTGCACCTGTCCTCCATACAATACAATTTTTTTTTAACTCTCTTTTTTCCTAATTTCACGAATTATTAGTATGTCAGGTATAATAGAATACGTAAAAATGAAAAAAAAAAAACATTACATGTATGACCATAAAGTATAGTCTGAACTAAAATAAATAAATACATTAATTATTAAATGACCATTGGATTAAATTTAATAAAGGACTTTTTGAAATTGATGTGAAAAATCATTGTTATTTTAATAATAAAGTTATTTATCTATTTATATGAATATTGTTCTATAATATGAAATTGTTTGAATTGTTAAACAAAAATTGTTTTTGAAAAAAAAAAAAGAAAAAGAAATATTTATAAAATATTCATAAAAATTATCAGTGTACAAACCTGCAAAGAATGACAAACATTCAATGAAAAAAAAATTAAACGTAGTTTGGCGCGTGGGGGACTAGCTTACTCCAACTAGAATGTTAGAGAAAATAAACTAGTAATAGGTAACTGACGGAAATTGAGCTGAAATTTTCGAATATCCAATCCTAGATAGGAATATATGAAGCAGCTCCTAGGAATTTCAGATCCCAAATGCAAACACACGATGGCATAAATTTCGTTGTAGACGGCTGAGGGAAATCTATACTCCATAAGCCTACCCCAGGGTTAAAGCTAGGTGCAAAGGATTTTAAAATAATTTGGAGAAAAAAAAAATTACTGTAATATTATTAAATTTCAAATTTATAAGTGTTATTTTAGGCAATCTATAATTTAACATGTTTTCAACATATAATTAGAACATATTTCGAAAACAATCCTCAAAGCTTTTTGGGCAAGGTCGGATGGTAAGAAGTTGTGAAGCAACTATCAAATGAGTCGGTCAATCTAACATTGGAGGCTCGAGCAAAAGCACTTAACTTATTCCCGTTGTCTACAATGTGAAGCTTTAGAAACTGCGATCAAATCAATTCAGTTCAGGCTACCATTCGAAACTTTATTCACGGTGATCCTCAAATCTACTTAAAGTGCGAATATAGCTTCGTTTCAATATCATAATCCTTACTGATAAATGCATTGCAAATGAATCTTTTTATGGTGGTAAAAGCCATTTTCTCTACGGTGAATCTGATAAGCTATTAAGGTAAGGCAAATTCTCTAATGTAATCACCAAGGCCAACGTAAAATGTAGTACTGAGCTGAGAATTCTCATCACAGAAAATTGTTTGACCTTATTACTACGAGAAAGGTCAGAGGAAGATTTTTTTTTCCTGTCACAAGTAATCAAAAAAAGAGAACGATCCCGGGTCCAAGTGGTAGTTTAGCAATGCCGCTTGTCTTACAGACCAAACATAATTCAGAGAGCAACTCTGGAATTGTGTCACGAAAAAATGATGTTTCGGAATAGGGTGTTTGCTTGGAAAATGTCATCAAAATTAACTAGGACGTTTGTTTTAGGTCAGTATTTTACAATAATACAATATAGTTTTTCTTTTACAATACTGATTAGTGAATACGATGATTAGAATCTTTTCCTCATGGCATTAATACAACTTTATTTTAAATAAAATTAATTAAAAGTGCTCGCAATGTGTTGAAAATTCAGAAACACTTGCTCCATAAGAACTTGAAATTGTGGGATGGATCCTGAGGGAGTGGAGAACCTCAAGGGTACAAAGCACCAGCTTTAATGCTCCAAAGCTCCCAATTCAAAGTCGTTCGAACAAAGCAGATTTGTGCCGGCATTTGAAGTGACAAATAATTCCCTTCACAAAGAGCCTTACATTAGGCCTGTCTCATTATCAGTGTGCACCATATTTCAGCTTAACTAGGATTACCTTGAAGTATGGATTTAATCTATTTCATCCATTATAATCAGTTTTATATACTGTATAATATATAATAATATATTATTAATATATAATATATATATTATATTATAAGTGATTCACTTACTTAATGGTAACTTATTGTTTTATCAAACAAGCAAGTATTAGAAATTTAATGAAAGAGAAACCTAATATGATCTCTCTAGCATTTTAATAACTAGGCGAACTTTGAAATTTCGAAACGAAAACTTTTTTCTACAACCTGTACATCGATTTCGAAAGAACTTAGGACTCATGTAACCATAAGATGTAAAATATTTTGGCTGAATAAGATTCTAATGAAATTATAAAGACTATAGGGGTCCGATCCTAGGAATCATATGAATTTTAAAAATGGTTTGGTGGTAGAGATTCAGCAAATGATAAAAAAACTCAAATTATGAAACAGCTGATTCGGTTTAAATACATGACAATGGTTCAAAGGCATCATCTACAAATCATCATGACATATATAATAATACTAAGGGTTTGTCAGGAACAGAGCATAAAGGAAGATGGAGTACTACCCATAAGTGAACCTAATGAAGCGTCACTCACCAATGTTATTGAAACATTCCTTATTTAAGAAATACAGACTATAGTTGAAACATATATATGTTTTTAACAGCCAAGGTTCACATTGAAGGGTGAAAAGACTATATCTTAAACATAATAGATAGATTTGATATTTTAGATGAAATAAGCTGTACAGTTTTAAAAATTAAAATGGTTTAAAGATTTTTTTATTTTATTTTAGTAATGATAAAAACTGAATCTTATATGAAGGGGTGGGGGGGGAGCAGCCGAGGAGTACAAGTGAATTTTTTGTTCAAAGATAGAATTATGAGCGGTTATGGATCCTTATAAAATGTTTTCTAGAGGCAATATGCAATATTGCTAAATATTCAAGGGATGTACAAAAGAGCCACGGTTCACGGTCCAAGGAGAGGGGGGGGGGCTCGAATTGGAGACAGGTATGTAATGCCTTGTAAATTTAATTTTCATTAAACATTTCAATAAAACTTTATACATCTATATACTTTAGACGTGTTCTTATCTCTTTCTTCCTTGGTACATTTGATTTCCATAGAATAGAAGTTAACCCGCTAAGGTTGCAAGCTATTTTTAATTATATTATGACCGCATCATAGCAATAAAATATTACATCAAATTATATTATATGCAGTAACAATATTATTATATGGAGTATTATTATATATAATTATATGCAGTACAATTATTCAATAACATTGTATTATTATGCATAACACACTGCCACAGCTTCAAATATTGAGTAAGAAGCTTAGGGGGCCTCAAAACTTGCCTGTCACGGGTCTCCAAAATTATACTATAGCTACTGCTCGAAAGTTATTTATAAGCTTGTCCAGTGTTCAATTTCTGATTGCTTTTTCTGTTGGAATATTCCGTCTTTACATTTCTGTGGTCAGATCAGCGATTTAATAGAATTATTTCGTCCAGAAATAAAATAATAAACATTCACCATTTACCACATTTCTCCATTTAATATGTTATTATCATCTCTCTCAAGATTCCTCAAAAGTGATGTCCCACTGTACAATTGGCAAGCTTGTAATGGGGGTCTCTCCCAGTATCATCGTTTAAGACGAGTTGCCAAAATAACACGAGCAGCTGTTGCATGGATTAAATCTTCCTCGCTCCTTGCCATTATGAGAACTGATTGTATATCTATTGGCTCACCCTTTTATTATGATTTTGTTATAAAATTAAATTTCTCTTATTCTTTTCAATAACAAAGTTATGCGACAGACTTGTTAAATAACGAAATGTCAGAATGTACAACGAAATGATTATAAGTCTTTTTTTATATAGTGTGGATTCAGCTTAATACTAGCAAGTAATGGCGCTCTAGTGCCCTCACTCAGTATCCACTGGCTTTTAAAAGCCGTGACGCGGTTGGGAGAGAAGATAGATCTCTTGGAGTCCTGCATTGCCAATCACATGTGGGGAGTTCCCTTAGGCAGATTGTCAATATTTTACATAGGAGTGAATGTGTTCAAGATTTTATTTTTAATTTACTTTATCTTGGTTGTTTACTTATTTTGCTATTATTTAATTTATCTATCTATTCATTTTTATCTGCAATGTACATATGTTATTTACTTATATTGTATTTTTATTTGATTTATTTCCATTACTTTCTATTTATTTTTCTACAGTTTGCATATATGGTGTAAATGGATATTTCAGCCTTAGTCGTTATTTATGTACTGCGCAGATCCGTTGCGCTTGTTTCTGCAATATTATGGTCTAAGGTACTAAGGGAGAGTGATTTAGGAGGACCAAGAGAAGGAGGAAGGATTAACTGCTGAAAAGTTAAGGTAGTCATTAACCATAGTAGGGTACTCGGGTCCTTAGTACCCATTTTAACCTGATACCCGGGTTTCCTCTCTGCTTCCTGTTTTATCGATTCTCTCGGGTAACCTTTTCTACCGTTCCAATCTAATCTCCCCCAATCCCCTCCTACTGCTTCTTCCTGTAGGATGTCTTGAATATCCTTATTAAGTTTATATTGAAAAGGCGAATTTAACAAGTTCTCTTTATTTTGCAAATGTTCCCGGTCTCCACATTTACAAGGATACAGCGTGATTTAAAAACTAAAATACTACAACTTTATAATACAATATATTCATTAGTCTTGAAACTGTCAATGCTGGATCGAAGTATATAATAAAGGGTAAATTCCTTATTGCTTGGAAATGGCTAATCACTTCAAGATATCGCTGGCTTGAAAGAAGAGTGCCACATTACGGAAATGTTTTTTTTTTTTTTTTGCTTAGAGAACTCCTAATCACGTTTCGTTTAGAAAAAATGCGAGATGTTTAGAATATTTAAAGTAATAAAAATTTGGTTCAGTTTTTATGAAAAGCTGCCACAATTTAATTCACGATTCATGTTTAAATGATCAAAAAATGAAGATTTATTCTTCTTTTTTTTAAAAATACGGTAAGAAGTATTGGCTAAGAAAATTTCCGACTTGATGTTTTATCAGTGAGACAAATCTAAATAGTCAAACTTCAAACGCTCCTGTAATATTCCACTTTTTTAAAATATGGCACTCTTCTTCCAAGCCAACGATATTCATAATTTGACGTAAAAGTAATTTAACTAAGTGAGGTTAGGTTGAGGTTGGACATTTCGAGTTTTAGATTTCATAATTTTATTTCAGATACAGTAGTTTAAATTAAGGTAATGTATAGGATTAAATACATGTTTGCGATTACGTTCTCTTCTACTTTTAAATATATTGCTTCATAAATATTCCAAACATAAGATCCACGTAAAATACTATAAAATAGCTTAAGATTATCGCAAACTAATTCCAACTATGGGGATGACTCAAAGTTCTCGTTATGGCCTGTTTTGAATATTCGATTTATCGGGGTTATACAAGAGTATTTAATTGATAGATGCTAACTTCCACCGACGATATTTATCATTCTTACGACTTGATTTTTGTTTCAATTGACGAGGTTTTTTTGATGGACCGGGAAGAGTTAGAAGAGAACGAGCAATGCAGAACTAGAAAAACATTCTGATGCATAAAATAACCATGATGTGTTTAGTTAAAAATTGCATTAATTCTAAATCAAATTGTGAAGAATTAGGTTTGACCAACCATTTTCGAAAACCTAGGAAAAGAAATATTGACATTGATAAGCCTTACTACTAGGTCGTTTCACAAGTCTCTGTGCATAAATAAAATAAGTGTTATTTAAATTTCAGTATAAACACATTCGGAATTTGGTGGTGATACCAGTTCTTGGTATTCGAGGCGAAAAACTCCTCACATCCTGATTTGATATCCTCGTTGTTCTCTTAAGTGCCTGCCTTTCAAAAAATACTTCTTTGGCCGAAAAAGACCATAGTGAGGCGGTGCAACGTCTTGGCTGTAATGAGGGCGCGGCAAGATGCATACATCCTCCATTTCTGAAAATTTGTCTTTGATTAAGAGTGAACAATGGACAGGACCGTTGTCTATCTGAAATTTCGCTTTTTTCCGATTGACCATAGCAGGGTGCTTTTATTTTAAAAATCCATAAAATGAAGACTGTTTCCGGAAAATGAAGACTGTTTACAGAATTGAACCATCTGAATCAAAACACTACAAAAGACCACGAATGACAATTTATTCCTCCGGTATTTTCGGTGCAATTTATAAAGCGGAATGAAAGACAGTGATAGATGGTATACATAATTAGTCAAAGTAAACAAAGATATATGCATTGCTGATATAAGAGTCGAATAAGGATTAAAATGGAGACTTTAATGTCAGCGATGAATTAATGCAAAAAGAAAATTGCAATAACCTAGTACATGTCGATTCAAAGAATTTTATGGAATATTGTTAAGCACTTATACACATTGCATTAACCGGCAAGCTAGGAGAATCAGTTTTAAAATCATTAGATGCGTTTTTGATTGATTTTTTAAAAACATTTTTAGGAGTTTTCGTGTGTCTCAGTTATTCGCAACCGTAGAACGCTAATTAAAACTGTCATATCTCATGACAAAAGGGGCATAATTAACTTGTCATTTTTGTTTTTGACCAGAATTTAATTTTAAATTCTGTTTGCTATTCTAACTTAAAGGAACGAACGCTCTTTAGTTCCTATGATGAACAATGCACAATTGATTGCCGCCATTCACTATTCAGTGAAGGTCTTGATGGTGAAGGAAATTCCACGCCTGAGTATTTCAGCTCTGGTCAGAATCTTATTATTATTAACGTTATTGACGTTTCCTGACTCCAGTTATTGTAGTAGTAGTAGTAGTAGTAGTATTGTAGTAGATTACTCTAAAAGTAATCATTGACGTGGATTCAGGGGATAACCTGTAATGTAATCGGAGTAAGTATATACGTTAAACCAAAATTAATAAAACAAACAAGAAATGTATTAAGATTCAGGAAGAATTAAGTATAAGTAAAAAATGACATAAATAAAAAGGGTTAATTGGACTAAGGGTGCTGAAAGGTGTTCGACACCCCGCAATATTTCGAAAAAAGAAAAAAAAGAAAACCGGGTATATATTTTTTTAAAATTATTACGACTAGAAGATACAGGCTTGATATGCGTCAGTTAACAGCTTATTAGGAAGTTTTAAATTTTTTTTCTGGAAATTTTTAATGTAGGTTTTTGGTACACGTTAATGATTTTTTATATCTTCTCTATTTATGATTTATGCTCTCACTACAATATACTCTGTAGAAAATCGTTTATACATTTATTGAGATGGTATTAGGTGATGATGGGCCCTAACTAACGTGTTCAAAACTGTCTGATTTATTTTATCAATGAGGTAAGATGCCCAAATCCGTCCCATCGCCTAAATTCACACTCCCTCACAGATACCTGGTGATCAATGCAACATGCTGACGAACTGTTGAAATAATTCAGTAGCACAGTCACTTTCCTGAGCTCGCCTGGTAAAATCACAGAAAACTCGCTCCTCAGAGCTGAACAGATAAGCTTTTTTTCATAATATTTGTTAATTTTTTTTTTTATATCTATATAAAACTAATTTTTTTATTCTTATTTTGTCATATGATCATTTTTCATTAAATTTTTAGTGTGTCTCTTTAACTCAATTGGAAAATGGAGAAGCCTCCTGACCCCTCTCCCGAACTCTCTAGCCGTTAACAAAAAAAAAAACAAATTGGGCTCGGGGTCGAATTAA
The DNA here is from genome assembly GCA_948150685.1 of Rhaphigaster nebulosa. Taxonomy (NCBI): domain Eukaryota; kingdom Metazoa; phylum Arthropoda; class Insecta; order Hemiptera; family Pentatomidae; genus Rhaphigaster; species Rhaphigaster nebulosa. The sequence continues at coordinate 72,134,978 of OX411307.1, read as the reverse complement.
ATTTCCCCCCGACAAAATCATTCCCCAAAGGGCAGAAGACATAATGCCAACATATTTAATTGTAAAAAGATTCGATCAAGAAAGACTTTAAAAGAACGTCTCCATTTTTCATTCATAAAATTAAAACAAATCTGGTGGGGAATGTAAAAAATTAAGAGATAATTCTTTATTGATTCAAATATTAAATGATCAGCAATCAACAAACTATTATTCTACACAAACTTCGGAGGTCAATATCCAGTCGAGATAACAGCCCATAATACCTAAAATAATAGTAAGGGCCTGGTCCGATGTTTTGATTTTCAGTATATAAAATTAGTGGAAATAAAGAAGGAATTAATACCAGTAATTAAGGACATAGTCAGATTATATAAAAAAATAACGGTGACGAAATATTAATCCATAGTTACATGGTAACTTTTCCTGCTCCTAAACCTTAACAGATTCCTGCAGAAACATTACAGATTGGTTATGAAACAATTATAGTGCTGCCATATATTCCTAGCCCATTACATTGTTTTAATTGTTTGAGTTTTTCTCACTCTACAACACTATGTAAAAAAGAAGCTATATGTGTTCAGTGTAGCCAGTCTAGACATGGAGAAAAATTAGATGTAATTAACGGACTAGATGCGTTAACTGCAATGGTTCACCAAATGCCCTTGACCGCTCGTGTTCCGTGTTCAAAATGCAAAAGGAAATCAAAACGATACAAATTAATAACAAAACACCTCTAAACAAAGCCAAAAAAGTATATAGAGTAAAAAAATCCTGCACATTTTAATATTTTCAAAGAAATTGCCAAAAACCAAAATAAAACTAATGAAAAAAAAATGTTGCAATTCAGGCCAATATTTTATATCATTTTTCGGAAAAAATAACAGAGACTAATAAACCATCTATATATAAAGCGGATTGACTTCAATTTACGTCCTGAGCCACTCCACCACAAAGCTCTCCATGCGACTTGAGCATCGAGGAAGAATGTGAAACCATTACTAACACAAGCATCCAAGCAGCTAAGGCATCCATGCCGATGACATCTGCATTCCCAAAAAGACCATTTGTATGTGTGTGTGTGTGTGTGTGTGTCTACGTACGTTTAAAAAAAATTAAATTAAAAGTTATAGCGGAAAAAAAAATTGAATTGCGTTGATGACCAAAGCAGTTTTACGTCACAAAATACGAACGAACTTCAGTAGCACTCACTTGACTGTTGACTGTAAAATAGTTGTGACGTATTGTGTTTTAGCTCAGTATTTTTTAACTGTAGAACGAAGAAAAGCTAATTATAGTTTTTGATTAACTTCAGAACACTATCCTGGTACACCAAGGAAAGGTATTTTTGATTTTAACATTACAGTTTGCAGACAAGTGTATTGTTATCATGTTCGAATCGTTTTAGACCGGCAAGTTTACTCGTTAAGGTAGGGAAAGCTGCTTTTTACAGGTCGGATCCTAAATTCGCTCCCCTGAAGGTTTTGAACTCGTCTGAAGACAAACGAGTCAACTTTTCGGATGACGAAAATGGAGAAAAATGGGTTAAGTATTTTAATGTAAATTAATGGCGTTTGCGGAGTTACTAATCTTTATTTAAATGCCCCTGTCTTCAAATAAATAGTGAATTATGAATTTAAAAGGACAAAATTAGGAACACTTTTTTGTTTACTCAATGGAAAGATAATTTAATTCTGCTCAGTAACGATACCAACACTGAACTACTTGTATTAAATTTCGGGTAATTTTAAATTTTAGTTTAATATTTTAAATTTCTAATTAGGCTTAGGGAGGCGATATTTGGGTCTTCCCCTGACGGGATCACATGAGATGTACATAGATTTTATTTACCCCAGGGACGACCCGTCCCAAGATAGCAATGTGGACACCATGGTGAAACGCACCACGGAATACCCGCCTGGTACCGACCCATGCCCACCATGGGATATATGAGACATTCGTCTGGTCGTGGAGAAGCAGAGGATCGGGAGAGCTCCAGGACTGGACGGAATAGACGCAGCGGTCCTCAGGAATAATTCCCCGTAAGTAGAGGAGGAGCTCCTCCGGATTTTCAATGATTGTTTGGAGAGGGGGCACTTTCCAAGCAAGTGGAGGATCGTAGACTTGAGACTGCTCTACAAGGGAGGAGGAAAGGACAAAGAATCGCCTAAGGCGTACAGGCCGATATGCCTCCTCCCTGTCGTCAGCAAAGTCCTGGAGCATCTGACCGTCACGCGACTTCGCCCGATCCAATTTATAAATTCACTTTCACCTTCACCCGTCTGATGGAGGAGGAGGCATACTCCTTCTTCAAGGACTTCATATACGGGTGGAAGGAGGTGGTGGGCCCTGAACACTTCACCCTGGGAAGGACCAGACCACCCGACGGCGGCGAGCCTCAAAATATATGATACCGGACAGATGCAGACTGGAGAAGATGGGATCCGGACGGATGCAGCTGGAGATGGAATCCGGACGGATGTGGCTGACCAGGAGGGCTGGACGGCACCGGATGGATGCAGAGCGCCGGGAGGGCTGGCCAAGCCGCCCGGCAGAGGATAAGGTGCAGCCCTACACAGTAGCAGGAAAAAATTTTGTCCCCAAAATTAAAAGTTTCCTCACAGAATTTTGTATAATAAGAGACATTTTAAAAATAAAGAGTCGTTTTATGGGAGCGGTGGCATGCGTTATCCCAGCGCACTACAGCATTGCTCCCGAACCCCGTATGCCAGAAATGGCTAGGAAGGGGGGGGGGAAGTACCAATATCCTTGGGGGCTTATTTATTGTTATATACATGGTTTTTGCACAGAGATTTAAGGGTATTGGTATAGTTTAGGGATGAGTATATCAAGGCCAGTGAAGAGAGGCTCAAAGAGATAGACAAAGACAGAAACTTAGAGTACCTGTGGAAGGACTTTAAAAACACGGTACTAGAAGTAGCCACCAGAGTATGTGGAACAAAGAAAATGAATATGGGCAGAAAACGGACAAAATGGTGGAATGATACAGTCAAGGGAATAAATAGTTAAACAAAAGAAGGAAGCCTGGAAAGAGTATCTGGTTAACCGTACTAATGATAGCCTGGAGGTATATACAGCCAAGAGAAATGAATGTAAACGGATAGTACGAGAGGAAAAACAGAAGACTTGGGAGGACTTTGGGAAATCTCTGGAAGGTGACTACAGAGAAAATGTGAAGTAGTTTTGGCGGAAAGTCAAGTCCCTAAAAGAGAATAGACCAAAACCTGCCAGAAATGTTAAGAATGTAAAAGGAGAAGTGCTGACCCAATCTGAGGAAATCTTAGATAGATGGAGAAGACACTACACCAACATCTTTATGGATAACAATAGCCCTTTTGACAGGCCGGATCCCCCTCAAACCGATGATGAACTAGGAGTTATATGGAAGGAATATGTTGAACGAGTAGTACAGAATATCAAGATTGGGAAAGCTGCGGGTCATGATAGGATTTACCCAGAATTTATTAAATATAGTGGCCCAGAAATGATTAAAGTTCAGCTGGTGCTTTTTCAAAAGATATGGGATACGAAGAAGATCCCCCGAGAATGGGAACACAATATAATCGTGCCAATTCACAAAAAAGGGAGCCCAAGTGACTGCACAAACTATAGGCCAATTTGCCTCTCTGCCGTAGTGTATAAAATGTACACTTCCATTTTGGAACACAGACTAAGGCAGCTAGTAGAAGATGGTCTAGAAGAAGAACAGGCTGCATTCCGACCGGGTAGACAGACGCAGGACAATATCTTTGTTCTCAGAAACATAATGGAGAAGTGCTGGGACAAGGACAGAAATATATATCTGGCTTTTCTGGACCTCAGAGCAGCCTTTGACTCTGTCCCACGATAAGCCATATGGGACCTTAAGAGCGAAAGCTATACTGGTCCCCCTAATTCAAGCAGTAAAATCAGTAAACCAAGAACCAAAAGGTACTGTACAAATAAATGGTATAAGTTCAAAACCCTTCCCTATGGCACGAGGAGTAAAGCAAGGAGACAGTCTTAGTCCTCTTCTTTTCATCATATTTATGGATGATATTCACAAGATATGTAAGAGAAGGACGGAGAGAACGATAATAGGGAAATGGAATTTAAGAACAATATCAGTACAGGCATATTTACACGCGGACGATGTTGTTCTTGTCTGTGATGATAAAGGAAAGCTGCAGCAGGCCCTGGTTGAATGGCAAGAAGAGCTATTGAGGAAAGGAATGGCTATTAACTCCACTAAAAGTAAAGTCCTGGCAATCTCAAGAAAAGAGGAAGAAAGATGCACACCTGTTCTGTAACGGCGAGGAACTTGAGACTGTTGATGATTTCACATATGTCGGAACGGTGGAAGCAAATAAAATATACTATCAGATCTGCAATACTATTGTAGGCAAGAGAGAGGTCACCAACCAGGTCAAGATCCACATCTTTAAAGCTGTCTTTCTGCCGACCCTACTATATGGTTCTGAGAGTTGGGTAACGTTGGACAGACACATTAGCCGTATGACTGCCATGAAAATGAAGTACCTGCGTAGAGTGGCAGGCAGAACACGAAGAGACCGGGTCAGGAATGAGACGATAAGGGAGCAACTGGCCATATCTTCATTGAAAACCACCTTCGAGAAATGCCAATTAAAGTGGTTTGGACTTGTGTGCAGGATGAGCGAGAACCGAGACCCAAGGAAGATAATGGAAGCTCGATCAACGGGCAAAAGACCCAGAGGCAGGCCAAGGATAAAATATGATGAATATGTCACCAGGTTGGGCAGAGAGAGAGGAAGGACTTTGAGAGGAATGAAGCAGCTGGCTCAGGATCGAGGGGACTGGCTCCGGTGGATAGAGGCGCCTCTACGCTGAAAGGCATCAAAGAGGAAGGAAGCGAAGAGAAGAAGAAGGTATAGTTTACAATTATAGCTGTTCCATCAAAATTACTTTAGTTTGGATCGGGTAAGGGTGATTTAATATGTGTATGCTACTAGAGCAGTTGCCGTCTTTAGTAGATAAGGAGCATGAGGGTTCACTGTAAGTCCCAGGTAGCGTTGTCTTAGGGCCTTAACTTAAAGTGGTATACGGGTGATGTTCTAAATTCATTGTAGTTCATAGGCTTCACTTTATTTTAACTTCTTTTATGTCACTTTCGAGATGTTCTAATTTCTAAAGAAAAAGGAAAGTAATTCTTACAAGTTGGTTCTAAATAACAGCACTCTAACTTTCAAGCAAAATAGAAAAACAAAATGTAAATTTTGTGGAATATATGTTTTTTTTCCTGTTTTTAACAATGCTATTACATATTTAATTAATTCTATATAAATTAATAAATTCATTTAGTTATTAATACAATAAGAATGTGCTCTTAGAAGAACTAGTAAAAAAAAAGGGTAATGCTAGATATACCATACAAATTATTTTTATAAAGCAAGTTTATCAACTTTTAGTATTGTCCTAAAAATCGGCCATTTCATCAGGTTTTATCTGGGTTTGAGCGGAATTTGAACCATGGAAACCATGGTTCGTAGAAATGTGAGTTTAGGTGATCCACTCCAGTATGTCTTTGCTCCCGCAAGCAAAAAAATGTCTCTAAGTGTTCATCTCCCTTAATTTGCGACTTAAGTGTGAAATTTCCGCTGCTGTAGGAGAACAGATTTTCCTCAAACAATTGGAGAGTACAATCAATGGATCACCAATTTTAACCAATTTTTTTTTGTGATTCTGCACCGAAAAATATTGGACTTGAGTCCCGGTGTTCGTCCTCAGTAGGCCATGTGAACCGAGAAATATATATACAATTTTTAAAAATGACATTTTGTACTCCTATTATTCTGCATCTAAAAAAACATATACCGATGTTCTTTTTGAGTATAATAACAAAAAAATACGCTTGAAAGATGATATTGCGCTCAGACCACTGAAAAGTCCAAAAAATATGAAGTCCAGAATGTGCAATCTCAATTTGTCAGGAGTGTTGCCTTTAATAAGAAAAGCCCCAAGGATACTCCTTACAAAGCAGTAGGGCATTAAAATTATGATATTTTAATTAAATCTGAAACCCAGAGGCATTCACAAATGTAATTTATATAAATAAAATATTAGAAACTAAATAAATTAGGAATTTATTTATATTTTCCCTGACAATAAACTTCGCATGTACAATGATCTCATAAACTCGATTTGACTTTAGTTAATATATTTTTTGGATCCTTTACATTTCCGGAACCCCCCTGATATCTATTTCAATCATTTTATAAAATAATCAAGAATTTTTCAAGATAATATTTTTTTAATTCATTTTTAGCGTCCAAAAGTTAAACTGAGAGAATAAAACTAGAATGTAATAATTCAATGTTACCACAATGCGTTCACAATAATGTAAGACAAGATATGTTAGTTGATCAAAATTATCCATGAATTTTGTAAAATTTCATTTTTTTTTTAAATGACCAATACCAGATCGCAGTGCATAACCATATTAGGCTGACAGAGGAGGAATCGCAGAAGGGCCTTCAATCCAGCATAAGAAGAAAAATATATACTACAGCAGTAAGCCTTAACTCCTCAAGAAATGTATATATTATACATTCTGATAGTCTGCTTGGAGGAAACTAATATAGATCCCCGTGCGCCTGCTGACTCCGAATAGCCATAATCCGTGGTTAGAACCTAGAGACCGATTTGCCACTGTCCTAGATCCCGAGTGAATCGGTGGGAAGGATACTGCCGAATTGGTCCCAAAGCGACTGGTTATGTAGCTATAGGTAGCCTGCCGCTGAACCATGGAAACCACGGTTCGTAGCAATGTGATCCACTCCAGGATGTCTTTGCTCAAAAAAATGTCTATAAGAAGACCACATCGCGCGGCCAAAGATCTCCATGGTCTATACCGACAACCGAAGAAAAAAAAATACTCCATATTCATACAATGTTGTGAAATGCAAAATGATGTTTTACCAACAAAATTGAAGTTGCTGAGACCATTGGGCAGGATGACAAACGTTGGGCAGACCTTTCAATACCTTTCACTCTATGTCAAACTTGTCTAATGTAAATAATTGAAAGGGAAAATTAGCAGGAGTTGAATCCGAGTTGAGGGTGGCCGATTCAACCACTCAATAATGGCCAACTTGGACAAACTTAATTAACACATCCCTGTCCAAGCAGGGACCGCCCGAGTAATTAACGGCTGGGGAGACTGCCTTCCGCAAGTCAAACATCACTTCCACACCCGCTCTTTTCCTCCCCTTTGTTCCTTCCTGCCAATTGCCTGATTAATTAATGGCCTCCTGACAATGGCGGCTTAGGACGTATGTCAACCATATGAAAAATATGTCGGATTTGAAAATTTTACTTTGGGTGTCTTCAAGAATCACAACAATTCTAAAGATGTGAAAAAACATAAATATTTATGAAAAATAAAGAAGATTATTCGGTGTACCTCAGCAAAGTTAAAAGATAAGAATAAAGGGGAATTTTTATAAAATTTATTTTTATAAAAAATTATTAAATATTATTTTTTTTTTTTAATTTTTCGTTTATTTATATTTTCGTTTACGTATCAGTGTTTCATAAAATCACTGTGTGGACGTAATTTGTGCTCACATAATATTTCCAAAAAATCTACCTAGTAAAATATCGAATTATGGCGCCATTTATCATTATTTCTGGATTTTTTGCACTTGGATGTGTCCTCAATTCATGTCCTCTACAGGCTCAAACTTTTGATGTGCAGGAGTCTTTTAAGTGTTTTTTTAAAGAAATGAAGGAGGAGGAATTCTGACTGAATTTGGAGGTACTTTCTCAGTTAACTACGAAGACCAGGACTTTTCCACTTATTCATAATATGAACATGTGAAAAAGTACTGGAAGCTATGCCTGCCGCTGTATGGAGGCAACGAATAATATATTATTCAAAAATATGAATATGGATTTGAAAACAGTTTTTGAGACAAATAGACACAATATTTATTAAAAATATTTCAATATTTAGTATACAGAACATGGCAAGTAATGAATCAGGCGATGTTAAATATGAAAGAAAATCCTATTTAACATTAGGCCCACAATACTAAAGAGCGTACAAAAATATTTATTTATAGAAAAACGAAGTTACAATTCGTACATTCTAAATTGTCCAGACACCAGTACATAGCAATTTGCCTTTCTCTTCTCCGCATTCCAGTTTGTTAGCTACAGCCCAGTGACTTATTCGATTCAAGCCCTCCTGATTCTTCATCCCTTGGGCCTTTTTGTGGCTGGTAATAGAACATTACCTATATTTTACTATTTTTGGTGCAATTTTATCTTAGCTAGTACCAATTAGAGAGCTATATTTGTTATTTCCATATTTTTTGTGAAAATTTGTGTGTGGACAATAAGAAAGATAATGCAACTTTTAGAAAATCATTATCTGAGATTAAAAGTTTTTTAACTTTCTTTTACTTTTTGCCAAACAAGTTCATCATGAAAGGCTAAAATAAACGTGATTTTTTTTTTAATATTCTGGCACTTTCAAACATTTTGTCAACAACTAATCAAGTTTGGAATCATTTAAACAAATTAAATGATTCTATGTCGTCAAATTTTCAACACGTGCCTTTCATGCTTTCGAGCGGTTAAGTGGTTATAATTCAAAAATGCGTTGATGAAAATAGCAGCGAGTAGTTATTGAGCAATTTTCTTTAGAAAAATAATAATATGGTCATGCCATTATTGACCCATAAATTCTCAAAGATAGTGCTATAAATTTTAGGTATCATTAAACCGAGAATAGACTATGCATTAAATTGGATAATATTGGCTTTTAATCATAATCCCTCAAAATGTTTTAGATATTATAGTACATCGCCTTTGAATCTCATTAGCGTATATCTGTTAGGTTAGATCGAGTTAAAAACTCTTTTGATTCTTTGCTGGAAAAATCAAATCGATTTTTCGTCACTCTCAATTACCTTTTACGATTTTTTATGTTAGATAATATTTTTTCTAAAATCTTTAGCTTTCCAACAGTATATTATACATCTGTATTACTACTCTTATTTCCGAAAATTGCATTCAAACAGGGATATTATTGCTCCATTTTTCACCTTTGGTTCATTATCATATTCCTTCATAGTTTATATTTATCCATTTTTTATTACTACTAACAATTAGAGATGGCTATTTACTTCAAATCAACAAAATTAAATGTACTTTAGAGAAAGCAATTTTGAAAATTTGGCATTTAAGCCCTGTCATACTATTTCAATGATGATAAGACCTAACTCAAATTAAATACCATTTAATTGTGCATTGATATAACGAGTTTAATCAAAAGAGTCATTTTCGGAAAAATGAGAAAAAAAGTAAAAATAATATTAACGATATAGAGGCACTTGCGGTAAGTCGATTTTAGCGAAAATGTTACTGTAACATCCCAGCCATATATCTATCTTAATACTTAATTTCAGTTTCTATAAACTTTTCGTATATGAGCTTGGCTGTTCACATACCCTCACATACAGACACACCCACAGACATACATATAGACACAAACACAGACCATTTTGGGAGGCATGGTTATTTGGACTCAGTGGACCTAAAACCTGGCACAATCTATCAGTTAAATCATAAAAATAGTATTTTGAAAATCATTATATTTTTTTTTTTACATTTATTAAAACTAACATCAGATTATTTTAATTCCGTTATATAAAAACTAAGGTCGTGACCAAATACTTGCTGATAAAATAATAATCTAACTTAACTGATCTTTTTCGATCCCTAATATAAATAACCCAAAGCAAGATGTTTCAATGTTATAAATTTTTTTCACATCTAATTGCTCAACGTATCTGACCATCCACTGATTCTAAATTAATAATTCTCGGTCAGAAGGATAGGCATCATAAATTTGTTAACCAGCTTATAGAAGTTTTGAAATTAACATCATATATTTCGAAAGCACCATTCCCCCTTCCCTTCACCCCAGAGTTCGGAATTCATTTAGAGTTCGAATATTGCCTTCATTCTTTCAAACATTCCAAACTTTTTAGATTTTTTAATGATATATTGATTTTCTCTCAGCGAAGTATTTTGGAAACAATTTATATTGTTGTATATAATAAGTCAATTGTATACATTGGGTGTAAGGGGTAAGGGTTAGAAAAAGAAAAAAAAAGATTAAATAAACAAATACATAATAAATTCAATCTGTTAATTTGGAAAACGTTAATTTTGTGTATCAAATACAATTAATAATTATTTAATTGAATAACATTTTTATTTTACATGTATATATTTTTCAGGCTTGTTTAAGAAGGAGATAATTACTATTCAATATTTTTAACTTTGTACTAAAGAGTACATGTTTATTATTTATATACAGAGATCACGAATCTATATAAATACATATATCACATAAATGCACTTAACGGTATATTTAAGGTACTAAGTGATTTGGATTTTTATTGTTTTTATTCCTTAAAAAGGCAATTTTCATCATAAAAAGTAAATTTAGTTCAATTGTTACTCTTAAAAAAATATTGTTAATTATGAATTGATTCTTTTCAATTTACAAAAATAATATTGTATATTGAATATTGTTTTTGATAAAACGAGCGAGAAGAACGTGTCAAAAATAACCCGACAAAACATTCATTATTCTCCTGTCAAATTCCATAACACAGAATTCTCTCGGAGATTGGCATCATTTTACAAAAGCTGGCTAGTTTACGGTAGTAATTTATTCAAAAGAAAAACAAAAAAGCATATCAAGCTTCACGGGAAAAACTTGAAAAGCCATTGATTGAATGTTAACCACCTCTCCCGTAAAACCGAATGAGATAATTTTCATTTCGAGTACATTGATCAACTGAATCCGGAATCCATCTCTTTTCAGACCGCATTTGTTCCATCGTTTTTTCCACCAACCAACCCAATCTGGCAACCTATTTCTGGCATATATTATGAGATAATGATTTAATTACATTGTAGAGAAATCAGGGAATGCTAAGGCATCTTCTGTTATAGATGTTATTAATATCCTGATTCATGTGACAAATTTATTGAAGCGACAAATATTTTCTGGAATATATTTGCCAGAGGTTATCATATTACATTCTCCGATTTTTTTGTACTGAAATTCAGATTGTTTTCATTTAGGTATCACCATATAAATAATATCCCATCACGAGAATCTTTGGAATGTACTGGTTTCTGAACAATTTGGAATGTACGAATTGTAACTTCGTTCTATAAATAAATATTTTTGTGAGCTCTTTAGTATTGTGGACCATACTATTCATTACTTGTCATGTTCTGTATACTAAATATTGAAATATTTTAAATAAATATTGTGTCTATGTAAGTACCTCCAAATTCAGTCAGAATTCCTCCTCGTTCATTTCTTTAAAAAAACACTTAAAAGACTCCTGCACATCAAAAGTTTGAGGCTGGGAAGGACATGAATTGTCACATCCAAGTGCAAAAATTCTAGAAATATTGATAAATGGCGCCATAATTCGATATTTTACTAGGTAGATTTTTTGGAAATATTATGTGAGCACAAATTACGTCCACACAGTGATTTTATGAAACACTGATACGTAAAAGAAAATATAAATAAACGAAAAATTAAAAAAAATAATAATAATATTTAATAATTTTTTATAAAAATAAATTTTATAAAAATTCCCCTTTATTCTTATATTTTAACTTTGCTGAGGTACACCGACTAATCTTCTTTATTTTTCATAAATATTTATGTATTTTTCACATCTTTAGAATTGTTGTGATTCTTGAAGACACCCAAAGTAAAATTTTCAAATCCGACATATTTTTCATATGGTTGACATACGTCCTAAGCCGCCATTGTCAGGAGGCCATTAATTAATCAGGCAATTGGCAGGAAGGAACAAAGGGGAGGAAAAGAGCGGGTGTGGAAGTGATGTTTGACTTGCGGAAGGCAGTCTCCCCAGCCGTTAATTACTCGGGCGGTTCCTGCTTGGACAGGGATGTGTTAATTAAGTTTGTCCAAGTTGGCCATTATTGAGTGGTTGAATCGGCCACCCTCAACTCGGATTCAACTCCTGCTAATTTTCCCTTTCAATTATTTACATTAGACAAGTTTGACATAGAGTGAAAGGTATTGAAAGGTCTACCCAACGTTTGTCATCCTGCCCAATGGTCTCAGCATCTTCAATTTTGTTGGTAAAACATCATTTTGCATTTCACAACATTGTATGAATATGGAGTATTTTTTTTTTCTTCGGTTGTCGCTATGGACCATGGAGATCTTTGGCCGCGCGATGTGGTCTTCTTATAGACATTTTTTTGAGCAAAGACATCCTGGAGTGGATCACCCAACCTTACATTGCTACGAACCATGGTTTCCATGGTTCAGCGGCAGGCTACCTATAGCTACATAACCAGTCGCTTTGGGACCAATTCGGCAGTATCCTTCCCACCGATTCACTCGGGATCTAGGACAGTGGCAAATCGGTCTCTAGGTTCTAACCACGGATTATGGCTATTCGGAGTCAGCAGGCGCACGGGGATCTATATTAGTTTCCTCCAAGCAGACTATCAGAATGTATAATATATACATTTCTTGAGGAGTTAAGGCTTACTGCTGTAGTATATATTTTTCTTCTTATGCTGGATTGAAGGCCCTTCTGCGATTCCTCCTCTGTCAGCCTAATATGGTTATGCACTGCGATCTGGTATTGGTCATTTAAAAAAAAAATGAAATTTTACAAAATTCATGGATAATTTTGATCAACTAACATATCTTGTCTTACATTATTGTGAACGCATTGTGGTAACATTGAATTATTACATTCTAGTTTTATTCTCTCAGTTTAACTTTTGGACGCTAAAAATGAATAAAAAAAATATTATCTTGAAAAATTCTTGATTATTTTATAAAATGATTGAAATAGATATCAGGGGGGTTCCGGAAATGTAAAGGATCCAAAAAATATATTAACTAAAGTCAAATCGAGTTTATGAGATCATTGTACATGCGAAGTTTATTGTCAGGGAAAATATAAATAAATTCCTAATTTATTTAGTTTCTAATATTTTATTTATATAAATTACATTTGTGAATGCCTCTGGGTTTCAGATTTAATTAAAATATCATAATTTTAATGCCCTACTGCTTTGTAAGGAGTATCCTTGGGGCTTTTCTTATTAAAGGCAACACTCCTGACAAATTGAGATTGCACATTCTGGACTTCATATTTTTTGGACTTTTCAGTGGTCTGAGCGCAATATCATCTTTCAAGCGTATTTTTTTGTTATTATACTCAAAAAGAACATCGGTATATGTTTTTTTAGATGCAGAATAATAGAAGTACAAAATTATGAAAAAAATGTCATTTTTAAAACTTTTATATATACTTCTCGGTGCACATGGCCTACTGAGGACGGACAACGGGATTCATGTCCAATATTTTTGGGTGCAGAATCACAAAAAAAAAATTGGTTAAAAATGGTGATCCATTCATTGTACTCTCCCATTGTTTGAGAAAAATCTGTTCTCCTACAGCAGCGAAAATTTCACACTTAAGCCGCAAATTAAGGGAGATGAACATTTAATTTACACCTGACACTTTTATCATTTATACAACGCTTAACTGACAGAACCAACGAAACCTAGAAATAATTGACGAAATTAAATTTTAAGTTCGAGACAGATGATTTGACATTTTCATCGTCGAGACAGTTAATTTCTTATTAACTCGAAGTAAGTTGGAGGAGCTAGGATCCTTAGTGATAAACTATTTCTCAAGTGTTGATGAAGTAATGCCATTCATGAATGAATAAACACAGAAGATAATTACAGCGTGACCCAGAATTAACTAGCCATTCCAATGAGTAATTTAGTAATTTGGATGGCCCAGGTCTGAGGCCATTAAATTTCAGTCCTTTGTTGTCGACCATTATTCCTTCCAGGGTATTCATTATACCTCAGAGCCCTAAAAGGCGAAACAAATTACAAAATTTTAGTTATTTATTAATTCATCTTCATTTATGCATACAAAATAAGCGATTAATATTTTTTTTTTTTTAACTTCTCGAAAAGGTCGGTTATTTTAGGATAACTTAATTCCTAAGTTAGATTTATTTTACTCCAACATAATTAATTAATTTTTTCTCTCAATTTGCCTACAAGTCACAATAAATTCAATAGTGTTCAAATTATATATATTTTTTAACGTTTCAGAAATACTATGATTTGATCCACATTAAATGATTCATTAATGCAGTGACCATGTCCTATTAATGTATTATTATATAGTTTGACTCACCCAACAACACTGGGACATATGAGGTGTGTAAGTAGTTGTTGTTAAATTTAAATTAGATGGTTTAAGAGAACTTAGCAAAATAATGCAATGTGTATAATTAAAAGTTGTAAACAATTGGGAGCCTAATCTACTAATTTAGTATTGTTATATTTTAGATGAATTCTTTAATTTGAAGAGGGAGACATGATATCCTTGAAACGTAAAAAAATATATATTGTTTGAATACTATGGTGTTTTATAATGCCCTGTGAGCAAAGCGAGAGAAAAAGTTTAATGTAATGGAAGGTCAAACCAGTGCCGGATTAACCATACAGGCAATTAACCATACTTTCTATGGGCCTCGCGCCTTTTAGGAGCCCCCCGACAGTGAGAAAAATAAATTTAAGTAGTTTTTAGTTGCTTTACAAATATTATAGTTTTTAAAAGATTAAAAATTTCACAAAACAAGTTTTTTAAGCTGCATACTTATTTTCTACAATAAAACTCATTTACACTGACGGGCATAGACAACCGTCTTGAAGCTACCTCCCTCAGCATTACTGAGGTTTCAATATAATTTCAGAACACTTTCCACGCATTTTCATAATTAAGGTTGGTAGCACTGATTACTTTCTGTTAGTTTTGCATTCAAAAGAATACTGGAATATTCCCCGCCACGCTCGATACGTTGATTTATAGATAATATATATTTGTATTACACTTCATTTCAGTATTTAAATTTAATTTATTAAATCAGTTTTAAATTTAGAAAAGAGTAAGACACCTGTACAGATAGATTGTGTAGAAAAATTCTGAGATAATCAACGAAACTACGAAGTAAAGATATTCAAATACATTATTGAAAAGTTAAGAGATGTATTAATAATAGGAAAGCTGATGTTTCGAAAACACGATTTAATGTTTGAATATTTTTAATGCTATACTCTGACTGTTAATGATGTTTAACTGCTAAGTTAATGCAGAAAGAAATCATTGTTATAACCTTAGATTGATTATTTTCTTTATTTGCGAAAATTGGCTTACGTTAGAATGATTATCGTTACCTAAGATAGTTTTGTTTCAATAAATAACACACATTAGTATCGATGTATTAAAATTTTTTGTTGGTATAAAAGTTAAATTTGATTTATCATCATAAAATCTGTATTGAATTGACCAGAGGGAGGGTAATGGACTCAATCTCAAATTAGATATTGACTTTAGACTTTACTTAATTGTGGCTCTATTTTTGTTTATGCAATAAAATATCTTAAATTGAAAAGGGGAGTGGGGCCCCGACATTTACATTACCTTAAACGTATGCCTTTTACATTTTTCTGCTGTGTTTTAACTAATTTATACCACTATTATGTATAATATGGATTGGATGATAAGGATATAATAAGGTATATTAGTAATAAGTATACCAAATATAATACGTATACCATAAGTATACGTAATACGTATACTATAAGTATATTATAAGTTTACGTATACCATAAGTATATATAATAAGTATACCAAGTGTAATAAGTAATAAGATAACTAAAATTACGCGTAATATTGCGGAATACTTAGAATTTGTAATTTATTAAAGTTTTAATAACTGCTATGGCCAAATGGGGGTTATACTAGGTTGTTACAAAAGTTCTTATGCGTGAACACAACCCTTAATTCCAACTATCTTAATTTTCCTATGAGAATGTTTTTGTTCCTACTATTTATGTCAATGTTCACTTTGACTAATCCTTTAATTCCTTTTGACTTGAGTTGGCTTTACAGGTTCATTTTCATTTTTAAAACGCACGTGCAATGCCAGAAGAAAAAATTGTGATTCGCGGTCTTTTGAGACGTTACTAGAGAAAAAGTTTAAGCGCAAAGGCAGCCGCCGAAGAAATTCGTGCCATAGAAAGAGAGTCAATTATCCATCGAAATACTGCCGCACAACCCAGCTCAGGTCGCCCGTCGGTCATTGATGGTGACGTTCTTTTTGAATGTGTGAACCAGGACCCACATGCAACTACTCGTGATTTATCGGCCGTAGTTGGAACTAAAGCCTTTACTGTAAACAACTAGACAGAGTTAATAAAGTTTTCAGTGAAAAGTACACCGCTTTGGTCAACAAGAACCAAGCCATTTTGGAACACGACATTCCCCTGCATATCGTTCTCGTTTGACCAAGGAAGAATTATCAGAACTGCAAGGAGTAGACGTTTTGCCTCATCCTGCGTATAGCCCAAATATTGCACCATCAGATTTTGGTTTGTTTAGATCAGTGGCTCATTTTTTAAAAGGTCGGATCTTTGATAATTACGAGGACGTAAAAATTGGATGTGAAGAGTCTTTGCCTCAAATCCAACAGGCCGGCATCAAATCCAATTACTGGTAGAAAAATGGGAGAGAATAGTTGAAAACAATGGACTTAACTTTTAAGAGTAGTATTCAATAATGTTTAAAATATGTATCCTGAAAAAAAAATATACTAATGCAAACGGATTTTTGAAACAACCTGGTAAATATGATTTTATCAAACGGTGCAGACTTTTAAACTTTTCAAACATAATGAACTATCGACGGATTAAACAGCGAGATAAATTGTTGCTGAATTGATTAAAACGAAACAATCATATACGAAAGCGATTCTTTATTTTTAAGGCTCCGACTCTAATGAGTGTTCCCGCCATAAATAAATCCTGTTGACCAATGAGAGTGGAGGACACATAACCTAGGGAATTTTCATCAACTACCGTGAGGCTTAAGCTAATCGGCTCTTTTGACAGTTGGCGCCAGAATGAAACGGCATTTCCGAGTAGAAAGCCAATGCCGTCGTTCCACTTGCTGATTTGGTACAATTCACTTTACACTACTTTACTCTTCAAAGGGAAACGGATTGTTTCATCTGTTTCGTCAACTTTTGTCCTGGTGGCACTCTATATTTGCAAGCCCAAATAATCGATTGGCGTTGCAGGACCGAAAATTAAAATATATTGCGATTTAATCAGCACAAAAAATAAATAACATATTTTTCTAAAGTATTTTTAACCATTGAAGAATATGTAGATAGCAATAGGATACATTTAAAAAATTAAAATAAAAAAATATGACGGTATTAAGTCAAGGAGAATCTATATATTCTTCAGCATAACTCAAAATCTTTTATATGCGGATAATGTTGTTCTGACTGCTGGGACCTGAGTTTGCCATGGGATAGTAAAATATCTTCAAAGGCTGCAAAGGAGTTCGCTACAGATCAAATAGCGTTCACCATCACCAATGATCAGTTACCACCAATAATGGTAATGATGTATCTGTATGTATAAATATCAGGATAGCTCATGAAAAAATATACTTATTACAAAAATTATTGAAGTTAGAAAAGTTTTTCCCTAAGACAATTTTTTTCTTGTTGGACTCACTGTCAACTATGACAGTAGTCCATTATTAGGGGAGACGAGTAACAATTGAGGACCAATAAGGAATCTAGGAGTTTCACAAGAAACGGTGTTAAAGAAGGCGTTGGATCACGGTTGTGTTGAACCCGTTGGGAGACGGAAATAGGAAGAGTTTTGCGACAAGTAGAGCAGATTGGTAAAGGCACGGATTTTCTATAGAACACAGTGCCCGTAAAAAAAAAAACAAAATATAACAATGACAAATAAAAAAATTGAAAAAATATTATTTCTTCATTAATGGTTTTCAAAATTTCTTTTTATACCTTCAAATCATTTTGTCATATATTTGCACTTATATGTTAAAAGACTGACAAATGATTTTCATTCTATTCCCAAAACACAGAAATCATTATACAGCTTAATGCAATAAATACATATATTATTAAATTAGACCCGCCGCATAGGATACGAACCAAGCATAGGAACTAATCATTACAATAGGAAATAAACATTACAATACACTAAAGAATAAAGTATGAAGAAAAATCAAGACAAAAATCAACACAAACAAAATGAACAAAATATAGAATAAAACAAAAAGATGAAAATAAGAATAATCAAATAAAATAAATATATAAAAATATAGAGTAAGAATATGTAACAGAAATATTGAATCTTAAACTGAACTTGAAAATATTGACAATTAAACTAAATAATACAATTAAGTAATATACAAAGTTCAATAATTTTACGATTATAGAAAATAATGCAAACAAATAATATGAAAAATACAAAAACATATAATATAATATATATAATATAATGTATAATATAAAATATATAATAATAATATACAAAACAATAGTATATAATATACAAATAAATAACAGAGACAATATGAAGAATATTAAATCAGTATGCAATTAATTAAAATGTGAAAAGAATAACTAAAGATAACAAAAGAATAATAAGAAAAAAAAAAATCTAAACCATCACAAATAAAAGATGGTGTGATGTAAAAGTCTTAAATGATGTTAAAGTTTTAAATTGCAGTATATATAGTCCTAGCAAATAGTTTATTAATTAGAAGTGCAGTAACTTGTGAATTATTTGGTTAGTAAGATACTACACTCATATTAAGAAGGGCAGAGTACTGCGGGCTCTGTGCCTATGCTGAATCCAATATGCCATGGCGTACAGTAAATTAGGATTCACAGATCCAACGCGTCGGCTATGCCAGTGCTGGCCAATATTTGCAGGCCCTTACATGTTCGTTTGATAACGGGACAGTTCTTTAACAAATTCACTTAAAAAAAAAAAAAAAAAAGTCTCCGGGGCGACTATTATTGTAAAAACTTTAGACGTCTCATGCAACAAATGGCAAACTAATTCATCATGCATTTGTTGTTAGGCCTTGTTAACGCTGCTTACGCAATGCAGGTACAGACACGCATTGCAGTTGGCAAGAGAATGAGGCAAGGAAAAGTAATGTTGATGAATATTTAGTGAGTAAAAAATCGATTTGTAATGGGAAATGAAGTGGCTTGGTTGAATATTCATATCCGTGATGAGGGAGATTAGAGCGTCTAGTCTGGCAGATAAACGGATTCTAATTCCCTGACCGGTTCTAGGATCCTGGTTAAACGGGTAAACTACGTGTGCTCCAGATCAAGGCGGCTGTGGAGGAAATACACACCTGCTTTGGCTACCATCTTTATCTGATAAGAGGCCAAAAGAAGGGAAATCTCTATAAGAAAAAAAACATCTAAATAAAAAACGGATTGACTGTATTGGGATATTCTTAAATAAACTGCCACTTTTTCTACCCAGAGATTTCGAGAATCTTTTTCGTTTTTTTCGGTTTTCATTTTTTTTTTATCCCTCAATCATTATTCAGTTAGTCTCAAAGCAGAGTAAATTTAGAGATATTTAAAGTTTAAAAATAAAAAGTTTGTAAACAATATTTTCTGCGAAAAGTTTGTGCGGGTTATACTCTGTCCGATGTGAATTCCGAAAATTTTCATTAAATATTTTATATGTAGAAACCTATATTTTGTTTACTGAGGGTCTAACGCACAACGGAAATTAGTCATACGTAATAATAACGCAAAAAAATGCCACTTCAAAAAATCAAGAACGAATGTTTTTTAGTGTTAATCTCGTTATAGTGATATTCTATTTTTTTTTAGTACCTAGAAAGTCGAAAAATCGTAAAACTCGCAGTCAGATTTTGCCCTTTTTGACACTGATATAGATAGCACTTATAAGGTTATAAATAGCGCCACGTTACTTTTCAAGAGCGTGAATATTTAAAAAAAAATTTTTTTTCTAGATTTCGAAAGTGACAGTTTATTTGAGAATGAACTTATTACGTTCGATATTTATTCATATATTTGTTTCTTTGGGGATTAACGTTCTTATGTAATATAACAAGGACTGCGAGAACTGTTTCATTATCAATGATTACCATAATTATTTAATGGAAAAACTTATTTTTTTTTATTTATTTAATTAGTTTCTCACGAAATTCTACAGTATGATTTGACTTTCTGTGAAGATCAACTGAAAAAAACAGTGATAATAAATAAATATTCAGAAATATTAATATATCGGCATTGCCAGGACAGAAGTATAGTATAGGTAGGTATTAGATGGGGTCCCATTACAAAAAGTAGATAATTCTAGGCATATTTTGGTTAGCACAAAAAGTGATGGTAAATTAACAAATAAAAATAAATAAATAATAATAATCTTTTTTTATTGTTGAGCGTTACAATCTCGTAAATGTAAGAACAATAAGTAATAGAAAAATTGAAAAAGTATCAAAAATACTGAATGAAATAGAATATTAAAAGTTAAAGATCGATGCTGGATACGATTTCATGGAAAGATTTGAACTGAGTGATCAAGAAGAAAGTTATAACACCAATGGGGAAAAAGAAAATGTAATTACAAATTATTATAGTTAAATGCGATGCAACAGTTAATTAGAAAAGTATAACAATCGTCAAAAAATCCACATGACAAAATCTACTGGGATAAAGAACAATAAATCAGAAGAAACGATAAAGGAAGTATTTTATCAAATGGTCGGTCACACCCAACCACAGTCTCCAATGGCTGCTTCTCCCTAACGGTGAAGTAATAAGTTTTCCAATGGGAAAGTGTCGAATTTCTTCGTGGAAAGTTCTGTTACCCTCGTAAAGTATGAAGAAATGTTTCAAGACTTTTATTTTCGTCTCTTGTTATTCTCAATTCTCGCTGAACCAGCAGAAACTGGAGATGTTGTTTTGAAGCGTTAGCTATTGAAGTATTATTCCTTGTTATTATACTCTTGAGGATTCTTTATTAAAAGAACCTACATGTTTGGCTCTAGCCTTCAACCAGTTAACATCGTTCCTATACGGCTCCTGCTCCGTTATTTATAATTCTTTCTTATTTTCTATTCAACAAATTGTGATTAAAAAATTGTATACTTATTCTAACAAACAAATTATTTGTTAGAACGTTACTACAATATGAGTTAACTGACGCCTTTGTTTGTGAGGGAAACTATTGATAGAGAATTAAAGCACGATCTATAGCGATATCGCAGAGATTAGGTGATTATCAATCCCCACTCTACAACCGGCGCTTCCCCAACACTGTTATCCCCTCTACCTCATATTAGCCACTCTACTCAGAGCCTCCATAATAGGGCTCCACAGTGCCCAGTCTATAAGAACGGAGTTGCCAGAGACGATAAATTAGCGCTCGCGTGCTACGCATATAAAGCAATCTTCCATGGAAAATGCTGCAACACGTCAGAGATTGAAATCTCTCAAATGAGAAATAAAAAACAATGGAGTTGCGGCAAATGCGAGAGCTCGGGCAAGCCTGGTAACAGGCAGTATAGTGCTGTACTAAGCAAAAATATGGAAGAGAACGTCATGGCTATACTCGCCGAAATCGTTAAGGTTACAGATGACATCAAGGACATTAAATGCTCAATGAATAAGCAATCTGATGTCAGTTTTGAAAATCTAGAAAGACTGAAATCGATAGAGGAAGGAGCCAAAAGACAAGCTGACCTCATTAAAAAATTACTAAAGGAAAATAATAATTTGAAAAGTAAAATTAAAACGCTGGAGATAAAATTGAATTACATTGAACAAGCATTCCTTAGAAATTAGGGGAATCCCTGCAAAAAATAGCAAAACTTCCGAGGTCTGCTCAGTTGGAGCTGCCCTAGGCATCAAGATCAGCGCTGAAGACCTGGATGCAGTGGACCCCCGTCCGCCAGCGATCGTCGTGCGCTTCGAACGCCAGACAGTCCGGGACGAAGTGATCCGTCTACGGAAGGTGAAAAGAGATTTGACGACCAGGCACCTCGGCTAGATGAGCGACGAGCGCATCTACGTTGGTGAGGAGATGAGCCTTGCCAACCGTCATCTCTACTGGCTGGCGAGGCAGAAGAAGGCGGCCGGCAAAGTTAAATATGTTTGCTTCACTCGAGGGCGTGTCCGATGCAGGCGAGAGGATGACACACCGGTAATCATCATTAATAAAGAGGAGGACATTGAAACTTTTCAATGACTTGTATTTCACTGTTCCAGCGGACCTAGAAATTTTCTTTTCCTTTTTTTCTGCAACTTATTTTTATGTACATAACATATTCTTATAACTTAAATTTCAATTTTTACTTTTATTTTTTTTCACAATATGCCTTTATTTTTTAAAAATTTCTTATCTTAGTTTACAAGGTCTCTTCCTCTCTTTATACTTGATCTTCTCTGCAGCAAATTTTATTACTCATGTTGAAAGTAATGGTTTCCTTTCGTTTTTTCTTTTTATCGTTTGTTTTTTTGCAAATCTATCACAAATATCAACCATTGTGCCTTTCTGCTCCAACCCTATCTCTCCTTTACTTTTCTCTGATAAAAATCCTTCTTTTTCCTTTTATGACTAGTATCCTATTGTCCTGCCACGTTAACTCCCAATCCCTTCCAGCCCATTTCGATGAATTCTTTGACTATTTCCTTCACGATTTCTATCACATTATTGCCGTCTCAGAAACCTGACTCAAACCAAATATTAGCTCCTCCTCTATATCCATTCCCAATTACACACTCCGTCACGATCGGGAGGACCGAACTGGTGAAGGTGTAGGTATCTACGTTCATGATAGTTTGAGGGTAAAAATCCTTTCCAAATCCTCTTCCCTTGACAAACCTCATTTAGAATATCTTTTCTTGGAAATTTCCTTTAATTCATCCTCCCTCCTCTATGCGGCAGTATACCGCCCTCCTCATGCCCGATTCGATTCTACATTCGAATCCTCCCTCTTCACCTACGTGCCTTTATACAACAAAGTGATTATAACCGAAGACTTCAACACAAATATGTGCTCCGACTCTCATGACAAAACATATCTTATAGATCTCATCCACTCCTTAGACCTCTTCATAGTACCCTTTCAACCCACCCACCACACTCAGTTTACTAGTATATGGCTGGACCTTTTTATAATAGATTCCTCCCAAAACTTATTATCTTCCTCACAGAATCCAGCACCCTTCCTTTCATGTCATGATCTTATCAAGATCTCCTATAATATTCCAACTCCTAAGCTCATTCCCAAACAAATTTCCTTGCGGGACCTCGAATCATTAACCTCTGAAAAACTAAAAGCTTTCCTCGATTCACTTTCCCAATCTCTAGAACTAATCTGTTCCTCTTCCTCCATCCATGAAATGGTGAAATGCCTTTCCTCGAATCTCTCTATGTTCCTAAACCACCACGCACCCCTAAAGACCACCACATTCAGACGTCCTGCGGCTCCTTGGATTAATACAGAAATTGGAGAGTTGATGAGGAGAAGACGTGCTACCGATGACTACTCCTCTTTTAAGTCCCTACGAAACCTCATCCAATCTTCCTTACGCCGTGCCAATGCACAAAATTTCCACATCACCTTATCACAAGCCAACGACTCTAAGTCCAGATGGAAAATCCTTAAAAACCTATCCGCAGGAAACTCCAAATCCTGCACTTATTACCCGGTTGCTCCTGACGAACTTAATTCCTATTTTGCAGACCCTCTTCCTATATCGCACTCTCCTCCATGCTGCACTCCACAAACATCTTTTGATCCTGAAAATTTCTACTTTACAAATATTTTCCCCGAAAAGTTACTCTCCTCAGTTCTCAAGTCTAGAACGAATGACTTTGGTCCTGATGACATTCCTGTTAAAATCATCAAACTATGTCTCCCTGCCATTTTTCCCTACCTTTTACATGTCTATAATTTTTCCCTCCAAAATTCCATCTTCACAGCAACTTGGAAAAAATCCATAGTCTGGCCGTTGAATAAAGTTCCGGTTCCCTCCACAGTTTCCGACTTTAGACCTATCTCCATTCTCTCCAACTTATCAGAACCACTTGAAAGAATAGTCCAATCCCAACTTTATAACTTCCTTGAGCAAAAAGCTCTCCTCGACCCTCTCCAGTCTGGCTTCCGATCCCAGTATTCCACGCAATTTGCCTTGTTGAAAATCACCCAAGATCTCCAATCCCCCATAGACCAACAGAAAATTACTATTCTCGTTCTCTTCGACTTTTCAAAAGCCTTCGACTCAGTTAATCATAACACCCTTCTTTCCAAATTCCAAAATCTTTCCTTATCAAATAGTGTCATAAAGTGGTCCTATCCTTCCTGTCTCTTCGCTTCCAAGCAGTTACCATCCCCAATAAACCTCCTTCCTCCCGCCTCCTAATAACACGTGGTGTTCCTCAGTGGTCTCCACTCTCATCAATCCTTTTCTCTGTTTATATTAATGATCTCCCTGATTCCATTCATCATTCACAATATCACTTATATGCTGATGACTTCCAAATTTAGCAATCCTTCCATCCTACCGAGATGCTTGAGGCTATCCGAAAGGTACAAGAAGATATAGATTGTATCAACAATTAAGAAAGTCGACGAATGTGTAAGCCTAAAATATACTTTATTAATCAGAGTACAGAGTAACATGATATAAAATAGTGAGCTACTTACAGTGTTAACTACAGATAGACTATACTAAATATATTACTAATAGACTTAAAACTAGACTTAAAGCTAACA
Source organism: Rhaphigaster nebulosa (assembly GCA_948150685.1). Lineage (NCBI taxonomy): Eukaryota > Metazoa > Arthropoda > Insecta > Hemiptera > Pentatomidae > Rhaphigaster > Rhaphigaster nebulosa. The sequence goes on along the minus strand of OX411307.1, from coordinate 72,110,205 downwards.
TAGTGAGAGTGTACTGTCTCACATTCTCTTACTCTCTATCTTACATTCTAATTCTTACATTCTATCTTACATTCTAATTTACATTCTGATACTGATTGATCTATCCATTTCAGATAGGCTTTTTTACATACAATAGGAGAAGGGATGATTAAGGAAATAACACTTGTTTAACGCTGATAAGTAGGAAACAAAACAATAACTTCCTGGGTTATAAACTCTATTTAATAACTAATACTTCCTGGGTCAATGCCATGTGTTAACTCCTCCCACCTTTATGAAAAAAAGCGAATTATCTTGAGCTTTTTTTTTTTTAAAAAGTATTAAGTAGGTATTTAGGTAGGAAGTAGTTCTTGGATCAAATTATGCAGGATATACAAATACTATGGATAGTGTAAGTTCATTTGGAATGGGATTTTTAATATAAAACCTATCTTTACATTGTTATGAAATCAATTAGCACTGACTAATATAAGAATACCAATACTATAAAATATCTTATTTTCAAAAAATTATTTACATTTTCTATTTACCTAAAGGGACTTTAATAAAACATATTTACAATAAGTTAATGGTAGAATTAAAATATAATTAAATACATAATTATTATATAATTATGTATTATATATTATTATATAATTATATACAGAAATAATTATACATTTAAATAAACTTGAAACTTTCTGATATCCAACATATTAGACATATAATACCCAAAAACATATAAGTTATAAATTACTAAAATTTACATTATCCACTTATATAAAATCACTTAAGCTACTATATTTATCAATTTATTCCAAGTTTTAATTTATAAGAAAATGTTATGTCCAATTCTTTTTATATAATAAAAAATTATTTTTGACTGAGCTCCTAACAGATAAATGATTTAATTACACTTAAACATTTTTCATATAGGTATCTATCTTTTCCGAACCTTCAAAACCAAAAAGCCTTCTTATATTCTTGATCTGTTCGCCCTGTGTTCCTCTGTACACTCTTTAAATAGCAGATCCCAACCTACAAACTTGTATATACCCTTTCATAGAACCGTGTCTTTCAAAAGATCCTTTATTTTTCGAGCTACTTCATTTTGGAATTCCACACCCAGCTCCATTCGCAAATCCTCATCCTTAGCCTCCTTCAAGCATCAATTAATTCTCCACCTCCTTAACTATCAATCTTCCGCATTTATGTAAGTACTATAGGTGTATATATATATATATATATATATATATATATATATATATATATATATATATATATATATATATATATATCTTCATTTTGTGTTTATAGTTTATATTTACTGTTTATAGTTTTATGTTTTATAATTATTATTATGTCTATTGTTTGTTAGTTATTGCCTATTATTAGTAGATAGGCGTACATATATATTAAATTATGATTTAGATGTCTGTAATTATAAAAATCTCCTTTATTTCATTTTACTATTTAACTTTTCTTAATTATTTACTGTATGCAAGCTCTAGACAAATAGTACTAGTACTGAACATTTCTGTTATTCTAAGGGGACTTAAAGTCCCAGAATAAAATTTATTTTCATTCTTTCATACATGGTAATTAAAATTAGTGTGAACAAGATTATTTTATTACATATGACGGGATGTCTGAAGATATTGAGCCGTTTTTAAGCAATGGTTCAGAGTAATCGTACCTTGTCAAGCCCATTAAGTTATTGCGCTCATTTCAGTTACCCAGATGTTATTCTACATTATTTACCGAGTGCATGTCCCCAAAATTCCGCGTTGTGTAACTATTTCTTTTTCCTAGTTGACTAATCTTTCTTGGGGCCATTCTAAGCAGTGATTTATTAGAAACCTTGACGCGTTATCCTTTCCTCAATGTTAGGGTATTGTAAACGGATTTTGAATTAAGTCAAAAGAACATATTTTTCAAGTATTATAAGTCAAAAAACTGGCGGTGGTTTTTGGCCTGTTTTAGTAACAATACCGCAAATTTCCTGAAGATACCCGGGAACGAAATTCGTTAAATGGGCGCAAGAACCGCAGCTCGATTAGCCTTATCAGGGACTAAGGACTAGAAGGCCACTCATTAAACTCATTTGCAACGGCTTTGTGACTGCCTGGCGTGCACCGTAGCCTTTTATCTTGTGGCTGGGTCCTCGGGCTCATTTCCATCCTCCTTATTACCATTTACAGCTAGAACGGTATTTTCATACACCACTGGTGAAAAATTCAATGGAATGTTCCACCACCAGGGATAACGACAGGTTAGCTGAAAGTGTAGTTGTCGATCTATGTTTTCCCCAGTGGCGGTTCTTGGATAGTGGGAAGGGAGGTTCAAACTAATAATCTTCATTGTAAACAACACAAAAATACGACATAAAATATCTGTCACGCCCTACAAGCTAGGCAATATGTTTAATAGACAGACGATAAAATAAAACATTAAAGTGATTTAACATGCCTACAAGATTCCAGTTTATGAGATGCCTGATAAATTTGCAATGTATGGAGAATGCTGGGATAGAGGGAAATCTTTTCGATTAAATAATGGTAATTAAGTAATGGATAATTAAAGTAGTTGCCACGCAATTTACTCAATATTAACATAAATATGTTTCCTTTTACTACAAAGAAACATCAGAAAAGAAACTTTTACCCGGCTCGCGGTGCCGACAGCGAGCTTAACTAGCCATAAAGATAAGACCAAGTAAAAGCACCATAAAAAAAATCCAGAGGCCGGCTGGCAAGGTATAATTAAATCCGCCAAGGACAAGGGACAATAGAAAAACTTTCATAGAATGGGTGCTGCTGGAAGGGACCACGCCTACCAGCATCTTAAAAGATCCACCAATAGGAAGGCTCAAAAGGAGAGTGGGGGCCAAATGCATGAAGCATGGATATTTCAAGAGGGAGTAGGGGAAAGAGGGAGAACGGGTAGAAAACACGGAAGTATAGTCAGTCAGAGTTGAAGAGGCAGTCAGAGATGGAAAGTGAAAAGTGGGAAACCTGGAGAGTGAGGCAGTTAGAACTGTAGTGTGAGGCAGTGAAGTTGTGAGGGTAAAAGCAGAGGGTCCAGCTTAGCAATCCATCCCAGACGCAGTCAGTGAGTCTGGTTGACAAATTCCAAGACTACTTTCGAGGAAAAAACCAGTCCATCAAGCGGTGAAGCGGAAAAAGCCCGAGACAACGAAGGTAATAAGATAAATCATAGTCTCTGCATTCAATGTGCACATTATTGTTTAATATTATGTGGCACCATAGTAAAATTTTAATAAGCAAGTTAGACCCAGTATTCTCAAACAAATATGGCTTACTCAATAGATTTTTATAATGAAGTTAATTCAGGTGGTGAATTATTAACCAGCAGTTTAATTCATAATGTATCTTAAATAAAGTAAGATCTTATGTCAAAATCTATTATTATATTTACCCTTCTTCTTTTCTTGGCACTACAGCCCGCTAGCGAGTCATGGCCTCCGCCAACAGCAACCGCCAGGTGTCCCTATTTTTTGCTGCCACCATCCAGTCTCTCACTCCAAACTTCTTTGCATCGGTGTCCACACAGTCCCTCCATCGCAATTTGGGTCTTCCAACGCATTGTCCACCATGAAGGATCTCAGTCAGAAGCTTCCTTGGTATTATATTTACCCTGCTTGCCATAATATAATTTAGTTAAGTGAATTGGCAAACGCGACATCCTTGGAAAGGATCTCCAGTGGTATTTATAATATCCCAACCTATTGACCATAGCAGGAGGGTCTGTGGTCTCTTGCCTTTTAAGTTAAAATACAGTTTGATTGATCGGCTCCCTTCTGGAGCCGATATAAATACGTTGTATATTACATAAATAAATTAAGTAAATGCGGTTTCCCCATCTGCCTTAGAAAAGCAGATTGCCAGAAACATAGAAAATTATAATGGTGCTTAGAATTCGAGATTCAAAAATGGTGTAAATCCTTCAATTTTGAATATATCGGGGGATATGCGGGGTCTTCCGTAACTTTTTAATAACTATAAATGAGCGTATTAAAAAGTAGGTATTATCTGCATACCCTAAGATTTTGCCACGCGTCATCCGCGCGTATCGCCTCAAAGTTATAAAGCAAGCTTCTCTTCTTCTTATCAAATCCCACCACAAAAGAAAATTTGAATCCCACCCCAGCAATTCTGCATATGCGCCTGACTCATAGTACCACATGCCAATCCCAGATTATAATATGTTGATAAACGGATTTGATGATTTATCCAAGGGGCTCCTTAACTCTAGAGGCTACCCTTCAAGATATCAAAAGCTCGATTAGTATACTCTAATTTAAATTTTGTATCCTCTCATAGCTAATGCTAGAAAGCTTGAAGATGAGGATAGAGATTTTTCTTACATTTCTAAGTTTCTTAATCCAGGCCTTGATTAAGTCTTAATTAAGTCTAGGATGAAAAAAAACCGAGTTTTCCAACAGAATATCCTTCGGGAGAGCTTTCTGTGACATAAAAATCACAAAATCTTTGGACTTTTTTAGTTTTTTTTCCCATAAAACAAAAACCACGCATTTTTTTTTTTTAGCAGAATCAACCAATAATAAATTAAACAAGAGTAAATCCCTTACATTTGTGTACTCTATAATCTTTTCCATCTGGACAATCGTTTAGGAGCATCCAGTGCGCTCTTAGTCTAGTGGGGTCCAGTCAAATCTCATAAAGTCTACTGGCGCTTACTTAAAAACGGAGCAGCCAAAGAAAAAAATCATTAGAATCAAAATTGTAGAAAATGTATTCATATTTAATTTAGTGTAAAATGAATATCAGAATTTATCAAATAATACATGGTTTTAAAGTTATAAGGAAAACACAAAAACAAAATTTTTTTTATTTGATTTTTTTTTTTAATTTTTTTTTATTTCCGGGAAAAGTTCGAGGTAATTCGAGATTTTCCAAACCTTTCTACCGTGACCCCCTTCTGGCCCCCATTTGGCCGAACTATAAGACTCAAGGAAACATTATTCAACAGCCTACAGACAAACTTGAACTTTTTTTTTACCTTATGTAGGATGAAAACAAAATATAAAATAATTTCGGAATTAAAATAACATGAAACTAGGAAAATTAGCACAAATCGATGTTTTTCACGGATTTTAGGAAAGTTGGAGTAATTACTTTATTTTAGAAATTCGATACCGCGCTTGCCATTACATGTATAAAAAAGTTATGCAGACAAAAGTTGTAGGGAATTTACTTATCTTTAAAAGTGAAATGAACAAGCGTTGTCTTAGGAATATTGTTTGCCGGGATATTTTGAATATACCAAAAAAGTACAAACTTCTTTTAGGCCACATAAAGTTCTCCGGAAGGAAATTTTGTTGCAAAACTCGGTTTTCCGATCCTCATATATACAAGTAAGGTAATAAAATATTTTACCCGACCTTTTGCAAGTTAACACCCTTTTTCATGTATATTTTCTCTGGACCATAATGACCGGACAATTTAAAAACAAAAAAATATATATATATAAATTTTATTAGAATAATTAACTATTATTCGGAAATTTATTTATAAAATTTTTGTTTGTTTGGAATTTGAAAGTACCTTTCTCAAGGCCTCTGGCCGCTTCTGCTTGATGATAATGAGTAAACTGCAGCGTCAATCAACGGCAAATCGCTAAATTTTACAGTTAGTCTAGTTTACACTTGGGCCATGTTCCTTGAAAGTAATAAACTTTTAAATACTTATAAATAAATTTTTCTTTATTTTTTTCATAATTCTTTAAATATAATTTTGATAATTATTTATCATATCATATCATAATTATCTATATCATAGATAGTGAACTTAAATTCCACTGCTAATTTCGTTCCGGGTTCACGTATTTCAAGACGAAAGACGATTTATTATTGTTAGTGTCTCCTACAAAGTTAATTTGAGTTGTTTTCCTTTTGAAGCGCTCTTTGAAATAAAATAAACACGGATTAAACATAGGATATTAATAATTAATATATATATATATATATATATATATATATATATATATATATATATATATATATAAAAGACCTAGGTTAGTAAAAAGCAACCGAAGTGATGGTGCATGTTGAAAATCTAATAAAACGATTCTTGAAATACAATTGTTTTTTATATTTTCTTAAACCCATGCCTCATAATTTATATATTTTTTAAATTATATAAATTTTATATATTTAATTAGTTTATTATATTTTTTAATAGCGTAAAATACTCATTGTAGTAGCAATACTACACTAGAATCTCGATAATTCGTATATCCCGGTAATTCCCAGGTCTCTTGAAAATCTCCCCTTAATTCGTACGAAAACAATGCAATTTGGTCACCTCGATAATTCGTATTTATCTTGGTCTTCCAAATAATGCAAACATATTTAGACTCGAATTCCAAATAAAAAATCAGGTAAACTCGTAATTTTTTTAAGAGAAGGATAAGAGAATAGGTGAGATGGGAATCGTTACAATGAATTTTGGTTCTATCTCTATCTATCTATCTCTGACGGCGCTATGGTCCATGAAGGACCTTGGCCTCCTCAACAATTCTCCTCCACTGAGATCGATCCTCTGCAGCTCTTCTCCATTCCGTCACTCCCAGAAGCCTTAGGTCAGCCTCTACATCTTCCAACCACCGCAGCCTGGGTCTACTCTTTCTCTTTTACCAATTGGGCGTCCATCCATTATATTTCTAGGGAGTCTTTCCTGATCCATCCGCTGGACATGTCCTAACCATCTGATCCTCCCCTTTTTTGATACACGAGACCAAATCTTGGTCTTCATATAGGTTTCTGAGTTCTGCGTTTGTTTTAATCCTGAAACATTTAATCCTGTATTCTCGACTTTGGTTGGGCCATATATTTTTCTTAGGATTTTCCTTTTCCACGTATTCAATAATCTCTCCATTTGCTTCGTAAGGGTCCAAGCTTCACTCCCATACGTTACTACCGGTCGGAGGATGGTCTTATACAACCTAACTTTGATCTCTCGGGATACATCTCGATTTAGAAGAATTTCCTTCAGTGACCAATAGCATTTGTTGCCATTTTGGATTCTTGCTTTTATTTCTTCTTCTATTTTATTGTCTTCTCTAACAATTGTGCCTAGATATTTGAATTTTGACACTTTTTCGAAACTGTATCCTCCTATTATCAGAGATCCACCAGTCGTTTTTCTTTTGGATGAAATCATGTACTTGGTTTTGTTTCCGTTTATTTTGAGCCCAATTTTACTTGCTGCCTCTTCACTTTTTTTGTATGCTTCGGAAAGTGCATCTGGTTTTGTCCCAGTTATCACCAAATCGTCAGCAAACGCGAGGTTTTGTGTCTCTCTGTTATAGATGCAACCGTCAGACCTTGTTCGCATTGCCCGAATAATTATTTCTAGCGTAGAATTTTGGTTGGTTTACACTTTTTATTTCAATTTTTCTCTCTTTAAAAAAAAATATTACTAGCACAGTCCAGCCGTTTCGTTAGACGCCAACATGGATGGATACGTAAAATTAAGATCGCTCATGAAAGGCAAGTCTGGGAAACGAAGGTATTTTAAAAATGTAAAAAAGTTCCCGATGACTTATCGTGGCAACAAATAAGCATAGATCACGAGCAGAAAAAACAATGAATGGTTTCAATCAGACATAAAAAGAAAAATATTTCTGTTTATTGATAATGATCAATTATGATTGTACAACTGCTTTTGACTGCCAAAACAACTTCTAACAGCAGCCTCTGAACTAGGTCATAATGAAAACATTTAAGACAATTTAACGCAAGGAAATAGTGATAGTGCAATTCTTGACAGTGCTAAGGACGGGAAGGATAAAATCACCTTATTTTCAAAAATGAGCATTGATGACAAAGTGTAGTAAAATTTTGGTGAAAGTACAGTAGGAAATTGTTTCGGGCTAGCGAATTTACGAAAGTGGAACAGTCATCAACAACAGTGGCGTGGCCAGGATTTTGTTTCAGGGGTGGGGGAGGGGTCCATCCAAGGGTTAACTTTGAAGAAACCCACCCCAACCGGGGATGTAAAGGGGCCCTCTCTCTATATAATATTTGCTATGCCTTGGTATATTATCTATAAAATAACATTAAAATAGGTTTATAGAATTTTTGTTTACAGATAAGAATAAGTAAAAATATTTTGCAATTTGGGTGGAGGGTCCGGACCCCCTGGATCCCCCCTCTGGCTACGCCACCGATCAGCATTTACTGAGCATATATATGATTTAAATTCTGAGCATTTACATGATTAAAATTCTGAGCATTTGCATGATTTAAATTCTGAGCATTGACATGATTTAAATTCTCTCTTGTATGGAATCACCTTTCTAAAAATGAGGAAACTCCGATAACTTACTGAGATTTCGTTCATTTTGACGAAGGTTTAGCGGTAGCAGGGATTCTAACTGAACAATAAATTTTGACTCCGTCTGAAATGGAGATGAAGAAGATGAGGTGCCGACGATAGTTCTAGAATGGCGAAACAATTCATCTACAACTTGTCTAATTCTTTTAGCAAAATCGTATGTTGGTGTTATCCAATTTGTTGCTCTGAGCCTGCTTAACAAAGCCGTTGACAAGATCCGTCTTCAAGGATTGAATCAAAATAATATAATCGAATTTTTTTCAAATATGATATTTAAATGTTTTAGTGCTATGCCGTTGGTTTGTATATACATATTAGTACAATTTTGTCTTAGTTCTGTTATTTCGTATTTTTTACTCCCTCGATAATTCGAATATCTCGATAATTCATATTTAACTCTCGGACTCTTGACCATACGAATTTCCGGGATTCTACTGTATTTGACACTTAAGATTAATTTAATGAAAAAATTAATTTATATCTACTGATAAAGAACTACACATCCAAATATTTATTTAAATAAAAGGAGTTTGTATTTTTAAGTAGATGCTTTAAGCCTAACAGTACGTAAGGTATTTATAATAAAAACGGTTTTATTGATTATCCGTATATATTTCAAATCATATCTTCAATTTTTGTTTTGTATTAGTCCGGTTTTGGAAACCGCTCGAGCCCACTGTATCTTGATTTATAATCAGAGTCAACCATTATCCCCATTTCCTGTATTTCAATTTCAGTTTACATTCTCGTTTTGTTCTTAATTTTTGTCTGGTAGTTATTTTTTTAAATATTTTTTATATTGGTTAAGTACTGATTGGCCATACTGTACGGTGCTTAGATAACAATAAATAATCTTTATTTTATCCTTCCAGCCTTTTGAAAAAAAAAAAATGAGATCTAAGACTGTAGGAGGGAAACATGCACCCATCATGACGAGACTGAAGGTGCGGAACCAATCACATTTTAGCATTATCACGCCACCCATTTTCTGATCACGAAAATTTTATAAAACCTTCAGAAACCACATCCGTGCTGTATGAAAATCATAAATATTCAAAAGTTCACATACATGCAAGTACATGTCATGTTAGCACAATTATAAATGTTCTATTATGTATTAGTCATGCAATATTAATTCATTATTTATAGTAATCTCATAATTCAACTAGATAATTCATAAGAAGAAGAAAATATATAAATATATATATATGCTGGGAGCGAAGTTCCCAAAGAATAATTTATAGGAAAATGTATAGGTGTCTAAATAGTATGCCCTGAATCATATAACATATTATCCGTTGTTCTGTTTTTCTTTATCCGGTGCGTGTACATCATCTTTCCGGTATATCTGCGAAATATTGGTGAAGAAGATAATATACCCCCTGGAGAAAAAATGGGAACAGCAGATATAATAACACAGTGAAGAAATCTAAAAACTATATATAAACATAAACTACATCCGTGTAAGATATTATTAATGATACAATAAAACCGACATTTTTCATATTAAAAATAACAATAATGATGTTTCTTTTTAATTAATAACAAATAATAATATATCGCTATAGTTAGAAATTAAAAAATCTGTTTCGTTGAGAGTATTACACAATCTTCATCTATCACTCTAGTTGACTAATTTAGATAATTTCTTTAGAGAATTTAATTACCATGGACATGATCTTATACATAATTTATCATAAAATGCAAACTTTTTAAGTTATGTGCAAATAAAGTTTTCTTTTCACCATAACTTTCTCCCTTACATTTTCTCGGTAACGTGCTACAAATAACAATGATGAATTGGGAGGTGGTTTTTTAGTGAGTAGGGATCTCACTTATTGTCACACTTCGTCTAACGAAAGATTATTCTCCTACCCTTTAAAAAAAAAAAAAATTATAATAAAAATAATCACACGCACAGACCATTCAAACTTGGATTTTGAAAAACTTGGAAATTTTTCACGATCGTTACACTTTCCCTTACTATATATTTGTTAGGAGAGTGAATGTGAAATAAAATAGACAATATGGATCAAATTATTTTTAATAAAATAACTCTTATCAGACAAAGGCACGAAAATTTAATTTATTTGCATAACCTCATGGCTTAATGATAAATATACCTTCAAGAAAATAAAGTAAAAAAGGAATTTTAAAATTTAAGTTAGAAGTGAAACAATCATCTGGTCCTATCAAGTTTTTATGTAAAATGTCATACTTAAAAGTTTCTCGTATTTTTTCACGTTTATTTCGTATTTTAGTTTTCTTTTCACAATTTTTTTCTTCAACGCAATATTTAAAACTGAGAAAAACATCTGTTCCGAATCTGCTCATCAAGGGCTTAGGAAACAGGACTGGTAGATTCTATTAAATTGAGTCAGTGTAATTAAAGTATTGTATAAACGATGAATTATGAAATAAGAAATATTGATAACGTAAAAAAAAAAAATGAAATATTTCTATAAAAATAGTTATAAATTTTAATAAGGATGCCGGTAACAGCTACCCCTAATAAATTCAGGGTTGAGCGCTGAAGGGTACGGTTTTCCCTTCTCTCTCATGAGGCCAGGTTTTAACATATTATCCACAATTTATTTCCATTAATTTAATTCTCACCTCCAAGTGGTGCTATCACCGGTATAAATAATATCTAGAATTAATTCCACCATTGGGTTAACTGGCAGAGTTTGTATGAATATTTAGCGCAAAGTACATCTCATTTCTCATATTAAACTTTTCACACGAACTGTCAGAATTCGGAAAGAAATTTTTGGTTCGTAAAGGATAAGATTCGAATCATCAGATATTGTACTTTGATTTACAAGGACACATGATAATTTTGTTTATGAAGAACTGAAAACGCCCCACTAAATTAAAACGAATATAAAACCACTTGTGCTGCATAATCATCACACATTAGTTTCATGAATATTATTAAAGTGTGATATAATATGATAGAAATGTTCGATGATATAGATTTTTTAATTTTTACCTAGTTAAAAAAAAAAAAAACTGGTGGGCGTATTACACAACTTTTTCATACCACCTTACTTTAAATAAATTTTAAGTTTCCATGAAATAATATAAAAGTATAAATTATTAACTACAACAATCACTTAAACGTTATGGGTTATTATACATTTTTCGCAGTATTATTCTTATGCGCATTTCGTCACATTCCATTATCTTCTACGACTTTATATGTTGGACAATATTTTTTCTAAAATCTTTAGCATTTCAACGGTATTTTATACATCTGTATTAATACTCATATTTCCGGAAATTTATTTTCAACGTGGGAAAATGTGCCATATTTTTTCTCCTTTAATTAATAATAAAATTGCTTCATAGTTTATATTTATCCATTTTTAATCACAAATAACTATGAGCGATGGTTAATTATTTCAAATTAACGAAATCGAAGGAACATTAGAGGAAGCCATTTTGAAAATTCGGCATTTAAGCCCTGTCAGCCTATATCAATGAGGATAATACCTAGCTAATATTAAAGATCATTTAATTGTACACTGATATAACGAGTTTAATCAAAATCGTTTTAGAGAAAATGATAAAATAGTGCGAAACCAATGATGTACTGTGGAACTTCCGATAAGTCGATTTTATTGAAAAAGTTGATGTGACATCCCATGCATATACCTACCTATATTAGATATTGATTTTTAGTTTCGTACAACTTTTGGTTTTTGAGCTAGACATATAGCATAAACACACAAAGACACACGCACATACCCAGGTTATGTGACTTGGCTATTTGAACTCAGGAGACCTTAAATCGTGTATTTCCGTTGAAAACTCGTATTCGAATTTTTTTACGATCACAATATTTTCCCTTACTATCTATATATTCCATTTAAAAGTAAACACAAAAACCACATTGAAAAACTTTAATGAGCTCGTCATGAAACTCTTTTTTTCAACTTTTGAATAACCATTTTATGAGAACACTTATTTCATTGGTTATATCTGTCGTACGTTAATCAAATAAATTTCTACGTATTTGCCGGCAAAAGTAATTTGAGATTAACTATTATGTATTTTGAGTTAGAACGGTAATATTTTAATTTGAGATTCAGAGTCTAAAAATAAAATAATTAGTATATTTATGAGTGAGGAAGACTTCCTTTACTTGGTTTATTTTTCACTCACTAATATATCATTTCATTATAATAATTATAATGTACACTAAAAATTTTATATAGGAGTGTCCACTTGTTTTATCCATCCTTTCCAAGTCACTTTGGAAAATTGAATGTTCTGATGATGGTGATAAGACCCCGAAACGTCATTAATGAAATGATATGTTAGTGAGTGAAAAATAAATCAACTAAAGGAATTCCTTGCACAACTAAATGTAGAAATTCTTGAAGACTTCCTTCTAAATTAAAAAAAAGAATGAGTGATGAAGAAGGAAAACAAGAAAGTATATTCATACTAAAATAGTTTACCGAGCAATATTCAAATAATGTAGGTAATGTTTATATAATTTTATATTACACCGATAACTTTGGGATTTAGATGTAAGTAGTAGTTATATCAAATTAAACAGAATATTTTTACCCCGGTATCCTTTTCTAATCATCTTATTATATTATTATTATTTTAATTATCGAGATATTTGTAAGGAATCAGGGATAACATTGTGTAATCAATGTTATTTCGAGCATTTGATTGGTCGAGAATTTATCGAATTACGTAAGCACCTCTTCCTTCTGATAGGCAAGATTTCCCCTGAGTTATTCTCACTGCAAAAAAGTAAAAACAAAACAAAAATATAAATAGAAAGTGGTAGAAAACATTCCAAACTGCTAAAGAATTATTATTAGGAAGGAAATTTTGGAAGCAGTCCAAGTGAGTAGGGGATGTTTCTACCCGACCCCAACAGCTGTATTTTCTTATTAAAAATCTGAGCTACAAACAAGCTTTGATCCCGAGAATAGGCATTGTTAGAATCAATTGTATCACCTGCTACCATAAAAAATATTGAATAAAATCTACATTTATATACATGAATGCTGTTAATATAAAGACGTTCTTTGATGAAGATTCTGATAGTGATAATTAATTAAAATCCTTGAAAAAAAATTTAGATGTACTTCCAATGCCTTCCTATGATATATATTACCATGTCTCGCATAATATTCGTAAATAACAGAAGGAAGTACGATTGTCTTTTGTTTTTTTTTTATTTTAAGATTTCCGCTTCATGTAGATAAAGTAGGTATACCTGAATTTCTCTAAACATTCAAATATATTCCCACTTTCGTCTGTATCACCGCAATCTTTTCAGCTCAAACCAAAATTATTGATTTATTTTCATTAAATGAAGAACAATTAACTGTTTTATAAAATCACTTTAATTTTTAACATGTTTAGCCCACATAAATTACAATATTCTAAAATTTTCAACTGTTTGGTTTTGGAAGCAAACTGTAAGTCTTCGTTTTAGAACAGTTTTAAGACTGTTTTCATTTAAACAGCTGTTCCATACTGTCTAAGCTCCAAGAATCGATTACTAGTTCAACAATTGACAAAGTAGCCCTAGAGAAACAACACTTCAAAAGAAAAACAGTTTCCAAAAATCATATTTTTTATTACTTTTTGACCTTTTTTTAAAAAAAAAAAACTAGAAAGTCAAATGGATTGACTTTTTTTCTATTTGATTAGAACATCTATCTCATTATTTAAAGCGTTTTGCGAAACTAAAGGAGCACTAGGTACCGGTGATTAAAATTCTAAAGTTGAAAAAAAAAAATTTAATATCGATGTCGTAAAAATATTTCCCGTCGACAATTTTTATTTGGAGACCTTTTGAAATACTCCCCAATAGAGACGGAACCAAGAGTATGTTTTCATCTTTTATAGTTTTTGAGAAAAAGGTACACGAAAAACTACATTTTCGCTCTCCCTCTCCCGGCTGTGCCTACGTCATACTTCATACTCTCATACTTTTATTTAATTGAAGATGACCAATTAAATAAAAGTATGAAAAGAGAGGAAATCTGTTATAAACCTGAATGGACGTCGAACTTTTCCGAATAAAAATGACCTATTCGTATAACTGTTTCATATAAATTTCCAATCGTACAAGAATGAAAAATTTCAAGTCATGAATGATCAGGTTCAAATTAAATTTAACAATATAGACGACTAAATAATATTTCTCCCTGGAAAAGAAATATTTTACTATATCATATCTAAATATTCTTATATATTTGTTTGTAATGCCTATCCATCTGGTTTTAGGTCTATCTGTGTTTTGTTGCAAACTGCTATGGAATTCATGTTTGTGAAGAGAAGAATGATGGATTGCTTCCAACAACATAACCCGCTGATCTAAACCATACTTCCTAGGTACTGATCTTTAAACAATTTCCAATTTGTCAATATATTAGCTAGAAACAGTTTTATTTTATTTTTCAGAAATAAATTAGAAAAACTGTATCTAAGATAAATAACTGTGGGTGTAAACAAAAAATCCTTATCCTCATAGACCGGATTTTTTACGATAGCATTTTTTTTTTTTTTATAGCTTTCCAAATAGCTATTCTAATTAGTGTATTTAATCAATTAAACACATTATTATTTCGAGATAAATTGTTTGGTTTTCTGATATGTGAGGAAATAATATTTTCCAGTGTAACTACAATAAGTTTTAATTTAAGGGTAAATAGCTTTGAAAAAATATTTTTAAAAGGAAACTGATCAATTGTACATCATATATAGTTATTACAGCCAATAATATAGAGACAAAGATTTACCTAGTGTCCCTTTTTATCTTGAACCCTCCTTTTTTTAAAATAATATTTTGATTTTAAAAAAAAAGTTTAATTTAAAACCGCAAAGACTATTTATTTAGCTCATATATAGATATATATATTTATATATATACACACACACACACACACATATATATATATATATATATATATATATATATATATATATATATATATATATATATATATATATATATGTATTTTTTTCTTTTTTTTCTGTTGGCACTATATACCATGGAGAACTTTAGCCGAGCGTTATTACAGACATTTATTGCTTATATATACCCAACCTCAGGTTGCTACGAACGATGATTTCCATGGTACAGCGGCAGGCTATCCATAGCTCCATAACCGGTCCCTTTGGGGCGAATTCGGCGGCGTCCTCCCCACCGACTCACTCGGATTCAAGAACATTGACAAATCGGTCTAGATCCACGGATTATGGCTGTTCGGAGTCAGCAGACGCATGAGAACCTATATTTCTTAAACCTCCGAGCGGCTATTTTACATCATGGAAAACCACAACCCGATTCATAATTTAGGTACACGGAGTATGGTCATAATTCCCGCGCCCGGTCTGTGTGAGTTGTCTCCAGAAGGCTGACGGGCCCCAAATACCCGGAGAGAGGGGTGATTAAAAGCTTGAGGAATTAAATTAATTATTAATTAAATTAAATTTCGGTATCGGGATTCGAACTCACAATCTTTAGGTATTTAAGTAGGTGCACTTTTGCAAGCGCGTTAGCCCGCTAGGCCACCTCTCTCCCTCTCTCTCTCTCTCTCTCTCTCTCTATATATATATATATATATATATATATATATATATATATATATATATATATATATATATATATATATATATATATATAATGTCGTCGCAATGCCAAATTGTCGTATCTGCAAATATTGCTATTTTTTGGGTTTTGATGTATTTTAACGTGTGGTTTTCTAACCCTTTCACAATACCAAAAATACCTAACTGAATACTTGACGTCATTAATTAAAAATACGACTAATGTAATTCAGAAATTGGGTACCTTAAATGTGCAACCATAATTCACACCCAATTTTATCAGTTCCACAATGTTTCGAGTAGGCAAGTTTGATTATTTCCACGTTATATATAACATAACATACAGTTAAAGAAGTTAAGATGTCACTAAAATATATAAAGGACCGACTGCAGTATGTGAAGTAATCATTCTTTGAGGTACGTTTTATATTTTGATTTTTAAGCTTACTCATGTATTCGTTATATTTTTCTACTTCAACTGTATTACAACATTTCAGATAATGTAATAAATTTAATTTCAATTGTGTCTTCCATTTCAACGTTTACATGTATATATATATTTTTTTTATAAACATAAGTAATTAAAACTTCAGTAGTCACTTGATTTTCGATTTGATTTAATCCCTATGTTCCCCTCTACCCTGGAAATTTATTCTCGATCATTTTGTGCTCTTTATGGCTCTGATCAACCACTAAAGTTTCCTTTAAAATAGTTTGTTAGAAAGAGAGGTGCGAAGAAGTAAAAAAAGGTGACTAGGGCGATAGGCACAATGTTTTAAAAAACACTTATTTTGACTCAGAGAACGTTACAAGATATTAAGTAAATAAGGTTTAAATAATTTTTTGTTGTCGATTATTCAACAATAATGTTATATTATGCATTACATTTTAGCCGGTTTCCTTTGTATTAGGTTTGTGAGGGAGTTAAATCAGTGAGTGGAGTTTTTTTATTAATTTGAATAAATAAATACATTGCAAGTTTCGGAATAATTTCCAACTCTCTGTCATCAAAATGCATCACAAATTAACGAACAAGTAATTGTCCTTGCGTTGACAGTTACCTGTCTGTATAATGTATTATATCAAGGAATAAACCCTTTATACTTCATATTCTTTTTATTTCCTTAACATTACGACGTTTCGAGCCAAAACAAATATAATAATAAGACATTGAAACTTAATTAAATAGAAGGCCTATATACTAAAGTATAACAGTCCTCTTTATGCAATCAATGGGAGAACTGATAATGTAGTTAATTTATAGATATTTTAAAATAATAATCCAAAATTGTGTTCTACTAATTGTAAAATAAACATATAATTAATAATTAAAACCTTTTACTGATAATGAACAGGCCAAAATTGAAATAGTAACTAATTAACATTATAAGATAAAAAAAAACTTAAAAAAAAAGCAATATCTTCTTCAATTTATTTTATTTTATCAATTTGAAGAAAAAAATTTAATATAATTTTGTATAAGCGGTATAGAAAAGATTACTATAAAAAAGGCAACTATGTCATAATATAATCTTTTTTATAATTTTTGTGATATTTTTTAAATAATTTGTTAAAATGAGTGATGCATTAATCTTATTTGATGCGATATATTAGCAACGTTTAAAATGTTAATTATGGGTATTGATTGTGGTTTAATTTAATTGTGGGTATTGAGCCAGACGGACCGAAACGACGTTATGTAAAGGATAAATAAAAACTATGAAGTATAAAGGGTTTATTCCTTGATATAATAAATTATACAAATAACAACAAACCTTCGAAACCAGGGTATCATTTTATCATCATATCATAGGTTCGTTTTGTGGTAACGGAAAACTTGTGATTGTTATCTCCTTAGAAAAGTGTAATAGCAACTCAGTGTATCTCAACATTCTGAGTGATTTAAACTTACACCTGTTCAAATAATGTAGAATATACTCACTTTAACCAGAGCTAAATCATAATTTAAAAACAACGCCTTAGAAGAGTAATACAGATATACTTGACAAAATTTTGGGATTCAAGTTTAGCCCGATTCGAAAACTGAAAAGGCAATGATAACTGAAACGTAACTGTAATACAATTATAATCGTCCAACTTACTTTGTTCAATAAACACTCATAGAGAACAACAAATATCGTGCTTTATAAATCAGATAGGTTCAAACATTTTTTATCTGTTATGGAGTGGTTTAGAATCGTTGTGTAGATCCATTAAGGGCGAACCCTAAAGATCTGTCGACCTTATCTCAGACAAGTCGGGCCGCGGAAGAAATAAATGACGGTTCCATCAAGCGCGACTGGAACCCTATCAGTTGATACAGGCCTAAAGCACTTTTCATAGCGCTTATTTTATGCCATCTATATCATAAATGTTGGCGAGCAGAGAGGAGATTTATTTTTGCATACCGGCTTTAAAAATATATTCACACGAATTTAGAAAAGCTGCATTACACTATACACCAATTTAAATATATTCGTTATAAAGAAAATACATAAAAAAAAAATTAATAAGTTACTGACGTCAGCATATTATAGTGGAATCGTACTGTAGATTTACGTTATTAAATTCTCTAAATATTTAACGGTATCAGCTTTAAATTAAGTCAGATATAATGTAACATTATTATAAATTTAATATATTTTACTGTACTAAATCTAACCTGGTTATTAATATCATATCATTCATCAGAGATATTGTCAAATTATAAATACCTTACGATATTTTTTTTTATTTATCATCGTTAAAATATAAGGTTATTAATAAAATTAATATAATATATTAATAAATAAATTAAAAATTATTAAACAATTTTTTATACCATTCCAATGAAAGTAACTAATAGAATGGAATTAAACATTATTCAATTAGAAACATATAAAAGTTAATTTTAATAACCGAAACTCAAAATTAATTATATGTTTTAACATAAACAAATTTTGATTTAAAACATGTATATTTAGTCAGACAGTGGTTAATTCGGCCCCTTTCCAGCATGCATTGCATCAACACTTCACCGGGCATTACTGCTATAACGATTGATTTTACGTTAAAAAAACTCAACTGCAGTATAATTTCACTTTGCACAGCTTTTCAGTTTAGCAACATGTGTTAGAGCAAACACCATGGGGGCTTCTTTGTAGAATAATGTGTCTAATGTTCGTTCTTACTAATGAATGATAACACATTTTTCAAGTTTAACCCATTTCATTCTGGATGTGTAGATATGTATGTAAATAATTATTTATATATATATATATATATATATATATATATATATATATATATATATATATATATATATATATATATATTCTTTAATTTATAAGTCAAGTTTTTCTTCCAACTATATTTAGGTTAATCGTAAGTTATTTTTGTATTAGAATTAGGTTTTTTCTCACGTTACAACACGTTACACGTAATTTTAATTCGGAGACGGTAACTCTAACGGGAGTTAGATATAAGCATTCCATGTAATAATAGTATGAATTCAACAAAAAAGATAATGTGTGCATGTTTAAGGTGTTACATATACAAGCTATTATGGCATGATTATGCACATTTCGACTTACTGCAACAATATCCGCTCTTTGGTTATAACTTTCTCATATCTTGTAAGTAATACCATATAAATAAATAATAATACAAAGTTTTTATTAACCTAATAATAAGTGCTTGAAGCAATGGAGTGGGATGGGTAAATCCTCGGTCCGTTTCTTTTCTTTTTTACTTGATAATTGATGAAACCTATTTATAATACATAATTTCAATTATTTGAATATTGATGCATCGTGTTAATGCTCATTTTGTAATGCGGCGTTCTGCGGAAAAATACGGCGCTTTATTCTGGTATAATTAACAGCAAACTGCAGATTGGGAAACGCAACAAAGTATGATAAGATGCATAAAGTAAGTTTCGGGCCCTGATAATAAACTCGAGCGAAGAAACCGGAGAAGGGAGGGTTGGTAATTATTCTTAATATTTAATGGAACAGTTAGCGGCAAAACATGCCACGGAGTTATTTACAGCGGGACGTGCCTAGGCTCTCCAATAACCTTTGCTCTTGGCTTCTCTCAAGCGATTCAGATTTATATTTATCAAATTTCAATTTCCCTCGTGGTTCAGGTCTCGGTATTTTCTTTGTAAATTGATTTTTTTTTTCTTTTAACAAACTCTGAGTAAAAACATTTTCTACCTTTTTTTTCATTAGAAATCTTATCAAAATTGACTACTAATTATAATAAATACGATTAGTTATACTGAACACAATGTTTATTACGCAAATAATTTATGAAAAACCAACCTAGGAAAAACGTCATGATGGAATATTTTTCATTCCTACATTTTTATGAATTCCGTCTAAGTCGGTTACTTTGCTCCTTAAGGGATAGCATTACTCCAATAAAGTAAAAAGTTTTGTGTTGCTAAGTGTGGCTCACCAGTGGTAATAAAAAGCGCGAAGGGCTGGGAGGGAAAAAGGAGAAGTATGCCTTCCGATTGGTGGGGGCAAAGTTCAGTGAAAGGATAAGCATAGATTATCTGGTATTTTTCTTCCTCCTCCTGTTATTTTCCCTTAAAAAATTTGTCTCGAACTTTTATTGCTGGATTGCTTCTTCTCGTAGTATAAAGATGAGTGTGACCTCTTAAGTTTTTCAAATTCTATTTGTAATTAATAAGCAAATATCAATTTTAGCTATTAATCATAATTTTCATAAATGTCACTGTGGATAACTTGGTACCAGAAATTGGGGATAATTTTCTCCAGTAAACGAGAAGTTGTACCGGGTGGAATAGGCGAACCACGTATGATAACTCTCACCAGAAAATTATTTTGTTTGATTTCTGAACCATTTAAGTTATTATAAATATTTTTTTTAATTTGAAAAAGAAGTACGCATAATGTGGATTTTTTTGGTACAGATTTATATTAAATAAAAAATTCTTTTTTAATACATTTATTTCAAGAGAAAATGAATATTAAGTTTGAAAAAAAAAATTGGTATTTTTTCATAGAATTTTCAAACCAAAATTTTTATTTTTATTCTTACATTCTTAGTGGTTCTTTTCATTGAAGGAGACATCCATAAATTGCATCAGATATTGATTCCCAGGCGTTTTTACTGAGTTTTAGAAAGTAGTGCAAATTTTCCCAATCTACCCATAAACTTTACTCCACATTTTGGGAAAAAAAAACCAAAACAACAATAATAAAACAAATAAACAACAAACAAACAATAAAACAAATAAATATTAACACAGTGAAAACTATGGGCTTTTTCTTTCATTTATACTCCAAGGATCGTGAAATATAAATTTCAGTCTTTTCTGAATTCGGTAAGTGGGGCAAAAATACAGAATATCAAAAAAAGTCTAGTACTTGGTGCAAAATAAGTTATCCTCTTTGACGTTAGCAAAAATTACTGAAATAATTCAATACTAATATACCATCTGTCTTCTAGTTTCGAGTTCGGAATCAGTATTGGTGTTTATAATCTTGATTTCAATATTATTTCTGATAATAGGGTCACTTAAAATAAAAACGTCAGTGTAACAAGCTTAGTTTCTTAACTACTCATTAAAACCAGTAATCATACATTTAAATGTAATATTTTTTATATACTTTCATTTTTATGTTAATTGGAAAATGTGAAAGCAAAATATAAAAGCGCCACGTTTTGTTATTATACAAATAATAAGAGCTAAAAAATTCTTGTCCCTAAACTGTGAAATGGGCAAGAAAATATAAAAATGATATTTTTTTGTGCTCTGGGTGCTCTAAAACTAGTAAATTAGTTGAAACTAAAAACTATAAAAAAAAAAATACAAAAATAATGAATAGATATAATAATGACATTCCGGTACACTGCTTAGCTTATGAATATGTGGGAGTAGCTTCTTGGAATAAATGCGATCAATTATTCAGGCCGTCATGCACCTCATCGATTTTATGGGCCTAGTCTTCATATTCAAAGTATATTCAACCACAATGATAACTTTGAATATACTCCTAATATTTGGAATGCAATATTCTGAATACCTTGCTAAAATAGTGTTTGTTGAAACTGATAAAAACAACAATTCGTGAAACCGTCAAGAAGATATAGGACAGTTCTAATAATAATAATAATAATAATAATAATAATAATAATAATAATAATAATAAACTCTTTATTTATTCCGGGACAAGTCCCTTTAGAATAACAATTACAGACAATAATAGGTGGGCTTCAGAGCCTTAGGGTAGATGATATAGGAACATTTGCGTTAACAGATAATTAAAAAAGGAAAAGAAAAAGAAAAAAGAAAAGTAAATAAATAAATACAAATGAAAATTATAACAAGTCATAATGAAATAACTTCTAGGATATGAAATAAGTATTAATAGTCTAATTAATTACGTCTTAAAACAAAAACCACACGAACTTCTTATGTTGATAAGATATGAAGTAACATATTTAAAAATGTTGATTGAAATAAGAGAAAATATATTTACAATGTTTTTTGGAACTGGATGGAAAATAAGTGATTTAATAAGCGGGATTTGAAGGTGATAAGAGTATTGGAGCGACGAATGGAAGGAGGGATGGAATTCCATAAGGATGAGGATCGGACAAGAAAAGATCTGTCGAAAGCTGCGGATCGGTGGGCCTCTGTATATAAATCTGAAGGCCGAGAACAGGTATGATGAGAATGAACAGAGGATTTGAATTGAAGGAGGTCGAAAATGTAGGATGGACGCCGGGATTGGATAACTTGGTAGAGGAAGGATGCCAGGATATACATACTTACGACGGTAGGAAGGGTAAAGCCACTTCAACTCTTCGTAATAATATCATATATAAGATATATATATATTATTAAGAAATATATATATATATATATATATATATATATATATATATATATATATAAATATATATAAGATCATATATAAGATTTACCCTGCTTATATATGACATTTCGTTCTAATGCCATAAATAAGAATAAGCAGGATAGAATAAGATAGGGTCCAAACAATGATGTAACATATTAATATTATTGTTAAATTAAGGAGGCTCCCACAAATCAGAATTGAGAAAAACTAAACTACAAAAAAAAAACTGTGAAACTTTGGAAGCCATAATTGTTGAGATGAGAGAAAATGTTTAAAATATTTAATTAATAAATAATTTGAATTTATACATTCAATTTCCATTTCATAATTGTGGAAAATCATTTCAGAAACTAGTTTCTTGCAGTTTAAAAAAACAAGAAAAAAAAACACTACTACAGGTTTTGAAATATTTTTAATAAACAGACGATGGAAAAATAAATAAAATTGATATATCATGTATCCAAGATTTCAGTTTATGAGGTACCTGAAAAATAATGATGACGTTCAAAATATAAGATTCTAAAATGGTGTAAATCTTTTAATTTTGAAGATATCGAAAAGACATTTGCGGTGTCTTTCATAACTTTTTAATAAATATAAATTAGCATATTAAAATGTAGGTTATCCGCAAACCCCAGGTTTTCTCCGAGTGTCAGTCGCACGCATCGCGTCAAAATTAAACATCAATAGCGTTTAGAGAAACTATAGAAGTAAACTTACGAAAGTTTCCTCTGACACTTTTTTATCAGATCATCTGTTTTGCCATGAGAAGCATTTGAGCCGATTTCCATTAGACATCCTGTATAATAGTTAAATATTAAAATTTTATTTCAATTTCCTCAATTTGACAAGATAAATGACACCAAAAGAAGTAGCTCTTTGCAGCTCCATGCATGGTAAAAAATTGTACTTTCTTTTTTTCAAGTTTTGATTCGTCTCTATTTTCATAATAGCCATTTTCAATGGAAGGACTTAGATGCAGTTATGAACGTTTTGATAACATTCAATTAATTTCTTATTGTCTACAACACAAACTTTGTTTATTATCCAACTGCCGCTTTATTTAGGAAAACTCAAGAGTCGGATTTACCACAAGGCCCACTAGGCTTTGGGCTAGGGGCCCACAATGCAAGGGGGCGCAGGCTAAAGAAAAATATTTACTTAAATAACAAAGAAAATGTTAATGATTTGTTAAGAAAAGTCTTAATTTTCATTCTTGATGTTATTATGTGATAAAATTAAAATTATTATCATAATGATTACTTTTCTCGTTGAAGATTCGCGGACCGACCGTTCCCCTTCCCCTCCCTCCAATGAAGAGGGGTCGGCGAAAAATCTTGGGCCTAGAAGGTGCCCAAACTTTAAATCCTGGGAATACTCACGTCGAAACCTGTAGTTTTTAAAATTTCGGCCATGGATTTAATCTGACATTTCAAGACAGACAAAGTCGTATTTATCATTTTTAGAATAGAACAGAAAAAGGAAAACATTTCTCTCCGTGCATTTTTTTTTCATGCCCCTCCATTCAAGCGATAAGGCCGGCTAATTTACGTCCTTACAAAATCATTTATTACATTCGGATAAGATAATCGGATAAGATATGAACAAAATATGTTTTAGACCAAAGCGGCCTCCTTTTAATCCCGCTCCCCGCTACACCGTTATTTATGACTTGAGATTTTATTATATACACGCGTGTTGGTGGTTTGATATGAATTTACATTTAAAATTAGGAGATATGCGTATGGAAGGTATGAAATGGGGTGGTAAATTTGGCGCGCTGAATAAACAACGAATGATTACAAAGATTATCAGCGCTGTCCGGCAAGTTGATCGTAATGAAGATGGGAGGATTGCACAAGATCGAATCTTGTAGGATTAGTTGTTTTTTTTCTTATGGTATTTCAGGTATAGAGGTATGCAACCTTTGCGGTATCGAACCTTTGTGTTCGCTAAGTCTTTAAAATTAAATTCTCTCAATAAACCAAAAACAACATATACACAAAAGTTTTAACAAACGCTTAGAATATATAACTTTAATATAAAGAGATTTCTGAGACGAATATAATGCTGTTTGGAGAGAAACAGCTAATTATTATTGAAAGTTCCATTAATTATAAGTGATTGCTGATTAGTATAAATATCTTTAAATAATGTAATTTTAACTTTAAAAATGTTTATAATTTTTAATGGTGTTTTCTTCTCAGAAAATAGTATTTACCTGAGGAAGCAATAACCCTAAAAGGTTGCTTATTAGTTTAAACGAACGACTACCAAGGAGATAATTTGTCGTTTTTGTTTTTTCAAGCTAAAAAAAATTCTTCATGAATAACAATCCCGTACAGGAAAATAAGGGCCATTAAGGGTTCATGTAGCCATTGATTTCTTAATTAATATATTAATATACAAAAGATTTTATAATAAAGGAAACTTGGATAATTGTGGTATTGTGATTATTATGATGGTGACGAAAGATATGAAAGGTTTTCAAAAAATACGTATTAATTATACGTATTTTTTGATCATACGTATTTTTTGATTTAATCATACGTAAACATTTTCATTTTTATTTCATATTTTCATTCATATTTTATTTTGGAGTCTAGAATATAAAATTAACGTGTAGATTTATTTTATTATTATTTTTTATAAATACAATGATAACAAGAAATATATGTAATCTGACCATAATAAAACGTATACATGGCAAAAATATTTATTTATTTTTTATAGTAATTTAAAAAAATATTTCCTGCATTTGGAGCTTTAGATTAATGTAAGTTCAGGGTTAGAAAAAAATTTACGTAAATCAGCTCTAACGAATTTTGCACTCCAAGAAAATTAAATTAATTAATTCATTCTTTTAGATTGAGAGAATATTAAACAGTTACTGAGCAAAAATAAATTTTAAAAATCGGACAAGGAATCAAAAAGTGCATTTGACGAATAGGGGCATGAAATTGATAGCTTGGATTCTTAGAGAAAAATGATAGGCACATAAATTTAGATTTTTTTTTCAAATTTCAAAATAATTTTAATGATACAATATTGAAGGGTTATTGAGCCAAATCATAAATTCGATACAAAATCACATAAATTTTGCCGCGCCTAGATTATTTTTAACCCCGTGTTAACTGGGCTTTTATATATATTATATTATATATATATATATATATATATATATATATATATATATATATATATGGGCTTATAAATATATTTCATAATAATTATGAAGTATATTTATAATTTTGTAATATTTATACTTATTACTAAATAAAACTAATAATAAAGCCAGTTTTAATAAATCGGCAAATATTTTGATTTTTATCATTTGTACAAGAGGTTTCAATCCTTTCTAAAATATTGAACACTAAACGAATTCCGTCTTCATATTCATTGAGCAGACAAACCTTTGTGCTAATAAAAAAAGAGTTATAAGATACATATAATTCTTTTTCCTCATTTTTCTGATTCTTGCAAGGAGTGGAAAAATATTGCGATAAAAAGGTGCGCATCAAAACCATCTTCCTTTCATATCATTTCTCTTTTTTTGTGACGTAAGACCTACAGTATATTGGGAAAACACCTGTTACATTATTTGGACAAATCTGATAATGCCTTTAGTTTGCAAAACATCAACCGATTTATTATTAACGGCGATTTGGGTTTTTGTTTTAAATCTTACGAAAATAACCTAATTATAATTTTTGTCATTTCTTTTCCTCACGTTAATTATAAAAATAGTAATTACAAAGTAAAGCAAAAATGTATTTATCTTTTTCCCAAGAGGGATGGGGACGGACTTGGGTACAATACCCAACTCGAGCAGTAAATTTTCTTTAGTGTCTAGTCCATAGGGGGTCGACCCTGAGTTTTCTTGACTATTTTAGGACTCAGTAAATGCCCATAAAGTGGGTACATGACCTTTCACCGGATCGAACTTTCGTGATATTTCTTGATATCTCCAACAATTATTCTTCGTGTTTAATGTTTAATCAGATATTGAAACATTGTGTGAAACAAAACTAGCAAATCATTTACAATTCTAATCACGAAGATACAATAACCTGCCTATATTCTTATTATATTTGACATTAACGGGGTTGTTCACCTTTTTTTTTTTTTTGTTATCAATTCAAATCGAAAAAGTAATTTTAACCTCAACATCAACATTTGATGAAAACACTGTTCACCCATTTGTAAATACTAAGCAAATTAATATTAGTTTTCTGAACCGATAATTCATTTTCCAAGCAGCTACTCAGTTAAACTTAAGTGGCAGAACGGACCTTGAACCATAATAGCATTCCTCTGAATCGAGCCCGTACCTCCTAGTTCATACAATGGCTTCTACTACCTAAAATAAGCATTCAAATAATTTCATATTTCGCCGGGTGGGGTTGTAATTATCTTACCCCATTTCCAACAGCGGTCTCCAACCTAAAGGCTCATTCTTCTTGGAAGAATCATCCAAAGTGAAAACTGTAGATTGGCTTTCATTTTCGTTTCATCCAAAGTGTACATCAAAGATGAAAGAAGTTCTTTTCTACCTACTTTTGATGAAAGACCCGTTGCTGGAACCGGAAGCTTAGGGTTCATAGCTTCTCGGAATCAAGTACCTGTTTTTTAATAAACGGAGTTACTTTTTTGAGCAAATATGCGAAATGGTTTTCGTTCATCCTTAAAAGATTTCTATATTCCTTGGGATTTTCTTCTGAATAACGTTGACTAAGCTCCTAGACTTTTCCTCCTTGAAACCCAAAGTTTGTACAGCTCAAGTTTGTGTTCAGCTCATGAGTTAGTGCACGTGAAATTAAATCAATGCATCGCGCGTTTATTTTTCTATTCCTTTCATAACTGAATTTTTCAGGAGAGCAAGAAAATTGATTTTTTCCTTATGATTTGATCTATAAATATCTGCTTCCTGTTTTATTCTTAGTTCAGTATAATATGATAAGAAGCATAAATTGTAGATGAAATCATAAAGAAAAAAATAAGTTTCCTTGCTCTCCTGAAAAATTCAGTTTTTAGACATACGACATTTTGTACTTTGAGGGACAATTTTCATAATGATTGTGACCAGTAAATTACATCAATGTTTTAACTATGAGAAAATAAAGTTGATATATAATACATTTTTTTTAATTCATGGTTTAACGACTTTGCAACTCCAATTAAGACAGGCAGGACCTCTGTCTACTAATTAACATGATACCACAGCTCACAAACGTGGATATTCCTTCTCATAGATCAGCTTCTTTCGAAAAATGCTTTGTCATGCTTTGTGCTACCTTGTTTCGGAATTCCTAGTCTATCTGGATCCGTCATACCTTATCTTTAACTTCTTTCAAACACAATTTATTTCTCCACATCCTTAACTATCAACCTTTCGCATATATCCTCGCTTCAGAGCAGAAGTAGCTTAGCTCCGAAAATTAAATTTTATAGGAGAGGATTTTTTTTTCTTTTTGTTTTACCGTTTCATGATATGGATGGCCGAACCAATTTTTTTACTTCCTAGCTTAACATTAAACTTGGCAAAACATTTTTGTAATTTTTGTTTCGGAAGTATTTAAATAAAAATATATCCATTACAAAAAATTTATACATTTAAATTTTATTTACAAAAAAAAAATTAAAATATATATATATATATATATATATATATATATATATATATATATATATATATATATATATATATATATATCCCTAAACTTGCCAGAATATTTGAATAATAGATCTGTATCATGAGAATTAGTAGTCTCAACTATCTTAAGTGATCAAAAACAGAAAAAGACAAATTTAGAGTCAGGATAATTTTGCTCTGAAGTGACGATATGTTAGAAGTTTTCTTTTTGCTAATTATGTTAATTATTTTATTCCTATTAAATTTATTGCTAAAATTATGTGAAAATTGGTATATGTAGTTATTCAATTACAATTTATACATTGACAGTTATTACATATTTCGTTCTTTGATTATATAATATAATTATTTTATAATTATTATTTTAGGCCAGACAAATGTTATTGGAACTGTAAATTTTTATTATTCTAAGGGGACTAGATGCCCGAGAATAAAATGTATTTTCCATTCGTTCATACAATATTGAATAGAGGAAAATTGTGTATCATATCAAACTTTTGTATTTCAAGACTGAAGAGGTTGTAAGTTGTGTTCTGAATTTCAAAAGAAAACTTTCCAGCCAGCTATCCTTTTCAAAGAGACACCGTTGAGATTTGAGATTCGAAAACAAGGAGTGGGCGTGATGGGTGATTTCTATTCTAGGAATACAAAAGCGATCTGTATTCCACAGCGGAGTGGGAAATAAGTTTCCCTGGAAGAAAAACACCACCTTAGCCATTCTTCTCCAACAAATTTAGAACAAGCTTTTGACTTGGATTGATGGCAATTGAAACCAACACGTCTCCGGAATTACGAAAATATGTAGGACGTCCTAACAATGATTTCAATTTTAAAGAAAAAATTGAAAATCATGAAATATTATTGTCATGGCCGTCAAATTCGGTTATCAAAGATCTGTTATTTAAATAACATACATAAGTGCTTTCAAAAATATAACTATTTAGTTTTCCAAAAAAAATATTTAATAATTTAATCGAATAAATATCATTTAAAACTTTCATCTTACAGCTAAATTAATAGAATTTTCCTACTGAATCGCCATCGGACATTTTTTTAACCAATACTCAAATAAACGTTTATGCATATATAAAAATAGTACGTACTTATACATTAAAGCATCAGAAACAGATGCCTGTACAAAGTTTGGGTTTAATAAGCCTTTGTTATGAAATAAATATGTGCATATATTGTCCATGGTGATCATTGAACTAATTCAATAATAAACATTTTTTTTTAAATATGTTTTCTTCTTATACAGAATATTGTTTGAGAGCAACCAAAATGATTACAAGATCTATTTATTTTAAATATTTCAGAATAGGGAAATCATATAGTATTATAATTTTATTTGTTTATTATTAATGCACTTGCAACAAAATTGTTACAATAGAAATTACAAAATTTCACATTTCAAATCACATCGTACTATTTTATTGCATGCTGAGTATCATATTTTTACTTAACTGGAATATTAACATTAGTCCATGTTTTTAGTCGTATTTTCCCCGAAAATAATAAACTTCTGCACTGTATCGGATGCCATCGGAGGGGGGTGGTACTGGTATTGGTGGGGAGAACTAGTTCGGCAAGAGGCCCTCGTGGCTTTTAGCCAACCCCTGACGGCTATCTTTGGGTCACCGCCCCGTACTAACCAGAGTTGGCGTATCAAGATTCATTTCTCAGAACCGGCGTGAAGAAAATATTAACTGACCCAGATGGGAACCGAACCCACAACGTTCCGAACCGGGTACTCAGGGCCCTCGCTCCAATATGCCCGGTCGTCACGTCTTCCTATCGGAAGGGGGTTGTGGGGCATTTCAAATGCGTTTCATAACCCCTATTGGGGCAGTTTTGGGGGTTTCGGGGATGTCTCATATACATATACCGTTAGGGCTCTTGCTAAACCAAATGAGCTGAAATTCGGTATGCATTGTTGTTATCTAGCAAAAACAATGCATAACACTACTACAGCCACTCCAAATTGAGTTAAAAGGTTGAAAATTTGTATGTGAACTGATTTGGTGTTAGAGAAGTGCTTTTTGGTGGCCTCAAACTTTTCACCCTCCCCCACCATTTTGATATTTTAAATTAGCTGTTTTATTGAAAATACGATCTTAGTGACAAAGATCTTTTTTATTGTTGTGTCATATTATTTTTTTAATCGTATTTAAATTGTACAGAACATATTATAAAATACGTATAATCCAATCAAAATATATACCACCTACTTTAATAAAATAATCATATTGATATAAATTAGATCCACTTTATTTTTTGTTTGTTAATTTTAAGAATAAATAAATAGTGGAATTTATAGGATGAAGTCTAAGCGATTTGAGACAGGAAAGATCGAATAGGGCACCTAGGAATTGGCAGGTTTGGTTGCAGGTCATAATTCATGCAAGGCAGCCCATTGGACATTACTAATAGCCCTGGGAAGAGAAATGCTCCATTTGGCCTTCAGTGCCTCCAATAAGGAAACGGATGGGTCCACTACCCTTAACAGGATCAGGTACCCATTTATTTGAATTATTGTTCTATAAGGATTGCCAAACGGAATTGACAGGATTTTCAGTGAGAAAAGAACTCAAGCCAAGTTCTGAATAAAATGGAGGGCTCCTAATTTAATTCTGTTTGGGAGATTGAATAGAATTTACACCCTGTCGAACGGACTCGAACCTAAAACTAATAAAAAAACCCGTCTCTCTTCATTTGTTGTTCGGTCTACTCGGAAAAAGAAACTTCCGAGGGGA
Organism: Rhaphigaster nebulosa; assembly: GCA_948150685.1. Taxonomy (NCBI): domain Eukaryota; kingdom Metazoa; phylum Arthropoda; class Insecta; order Hemiptera; family Pentatomidae; genus Rhaphigaster; species Rhaphigaster nebulosa. The sequence continues at coordinate 72,078,974 of OX411307.1, read as the reverse complement.
GATAAAAAAAAGGTTGACAATATGGAACTAATAGTCCTGTGAACAGTAAACCTTGCGAACCAATTAAAGCATTTAATTATTTTTGTTGTATTTTGCATCCGGCTATTCCATTCATAACGCAAATCTGCTTATTACGAATGTGGCTATGCATGAAACCTTGTCGCCTCAGTTCACATTGTACTCTTGTAATATCGACATCAGTAATACAATTGCGATTCTCAATGTCAAAAAATCGTCAGGATTCTGCAAGATTCAAGCTTGCAGGTTCAATAAAACTCATTGTAGAATTCAACAATTTTCAACCATTAAAATATTTATTTAGTCTCCTCTCAATCATGGATCAGAATTAAAAAATGAAAATCCCTACGATTTTTTAGCGTCCTTTTTCCTGACTTCAAGGGACATTTGTACCAAATTTGAAAAAAAACGGACGATGAGACAGACGAAATTCCTAACGGTAGCTTACGCTCGATCAATAAATTTCAAAGAAAACGATTCCCCTCATCTAGTCAACACTTATCGAATAACATTTGTGGTTTTGCAAAAAAAATATCAAACGCCTTTAAGGAATATTCATGTAAAATTTGAAGAATATCGAACCACGCATTTGGTCGTGACTGATTTTTGATTATACTGGAGCAATAAAACGACCGCCATTTCGGATCATAATTAAGAAGTAAAAATCCCTAGACATGCTTCGTTTTTCCTGACTTCAAGGAACAGTTGTGCTAAATTTTAAGAAAACCAAACTATGCTCTTGGTCGTAATAGCGTAACAGACACACGAAATGCCAAATGCTAGAGTTGAAACAGTGCCTCGCTTATGCTCGGTCAATAAGTTTTAAGGACTGCGATGAATTACAGCTCTTAAGTAATGGAAATTTCGAGATAAACTGTTTAAAAAAATAAAAATTGTACAACCCTGGAAAGTTTAAAGAGAATATTGGGTTGGTGAATAGGCCCTTTCTTTTAAATACATAATTAACTTTGTATTTAAAGAAATTTAATAAAAGACATTTCTTATCTTTTTTATTGGTTGACAGATAATCAAGGATATTTTTAAATATGCATTCATTAAGGATTTAAAAAATGGCCTACCATCATGTGCTTTATTTGTATTACACGGCCAACGTAAATGAAATGTATATTACTACCTTAGTTATATTGCTGCTATGATTTCCAATTGTGAACAGTGAAGAGAAAGTTTAATATTTCATCAGGTTTGGTTTGAATCAATAATCGGTGTTAATCAGAAGGAAAAGGACTTTGTTCGGCGACCATTAGAGGTTCAAATGATACTATTATTTTTTATACTTAACCGTTCATCAATTTTTTAAATTAATTCTACTTTATTTGAGGAAACTAAATGAAATTCTTTAGAATGACATCCTGATTCAACAAAACAGAAGCACATTAATTTGCAGGGAGAATAAAAAATTGTACCACCAGAGTTGGCGCTGACACTTCACGTCACATCCACAACGCACTTTTAAACTATGGGAAACTTCATATTTTTTTTTTAACCCCTGTTTCATTAATTATAAAACTGTCAAGTTCTTGAAATAAAAAGACACTATTGTTTGATTCGTTATAATTTCTGCTAAGGCTGAAACCACAGGGAAACCGACCGATGTTTTGTTCTGACTTGCGACGGTAAGTGTGGTTACGATGGTGGCAGGAACATCGGACAGCCTGGCCGGTAGTATTGATGAAAACTTCGTCATGGAAGCTTTCATGGGCTTTGTGGTAATCAAGAGGATGTTTTTTTTTGTTTGTTTTAAAAAAAAAAAATGTTCTGAATGATTTTACAAGGCTAACATCATTAGTGGACCCCACACATTTTAAACTTTTAAAATAACATTTGAAGAAATCCTTTGACACCACACGTTCATGAATTTTAGCGTGAAAACTATTAGGAATATTTTGAAACGGAACCGAAAATATTAGAGTCTTTACGAATATATACGAAAGTCTTTCTTTTCAAAAACGTGGCTTTTGTGGTATTAAAATATTAAAACTCGTGGTATTAAAAATGATCTTCATTTTTGTTTATTTATTTAAAAAAAATACTTTACAGTAAATTTACGAATAATTTCTTATATGAAATATCATTCTCATAATATTCTTTTTCAAATAATTACAAAAAAAAAAGGATACTCACTACTTCGGGGTGTACGTAATCGTCTCGTTAAATCCAAACCCTGCACTGGTTAGAGCTGCCCTTTACGGAGTATGAACACTGGTGTATCACTAATCAGCCATGAGAATTCGCTAAGCTAAAAAAGCATAACGAGTTTTAAAGATATTACAACCTGTTGATTAAGGTGGATACTTCAACTTCTGCTGTATAGCTGTGTCGGTGTTTATCCACCACTTGACCTGTTTTTTCTTTAATTTTTTCGGTAATTGGAACCTTCAGAACCTCTTATTCAAAATACTTTGTGATTAACGTTTCTCCTGGATATTTTTCTAGTTTTTAATCGCCTTTTTAAGTTGCTCCGGCAAATCATCAAAGTGGTGATCTGTGGTGGGACAAGCGCCTCTTTTCATTATGGGCCACATTTGGCCCGTGAGCCACTTAAGCAACCAGGCTGGCCAGAGTGAAGGGTTTTTTAAATGCATAATTTGATCCACTGAAAAATTACGAAATTAAATAAACTTGAAAATACGGAGGGATAAAATACAACTTTATTCGTATATAAAACGTGTTTTTTTTTTCGCCCCCATTTTGTATTGGTGTCAGCCGATTTTGCATTTTACAGATGTTTGCATTAAACTCTAAAAAAAAAAAAAAAAAAAAAATGATTCAAACAAAAACCATGCTAAAGAGCATAAAATCCACAATATTTTCTGTCCAGTATCCATGTTTCTACTTACTACAAATAAACAAAGAAAGAGTAAATTTAGAAGTTTTTCAATTAAAAATCACCTCTTTTAAAATTTAAAATGTTATAGATAAAACTAAAACTTACCTTCAATTTTTTTTTCAGGATATATTGCTTATAGTATACTACATTCCTAAAATGTTGCAGGCCTGAGAGTTACATTTTTGTTTTTAATGAGTCTTCAAATATGGCGATTTATCTAAAATCAGGTATTTTCAATCTGAAATATCTCAGAAGAGACACATTTTAAAAATCCAACATTATAAGGCCAAGATTTACTGCAAGAGTTTACCGATGTGTTATAAGTGAAAACTTGGAGCACAACATTGCTACTGTACACACTTTTCAAAAAATACTTTGTTGAAAAAGTGAAGAAAGTATCACCAATTTAAAGAAAAAAAAATCTATTTTAGTGATGGAGCTTGCGGCTAATATAAAAACAATATCAATATATTGTTTTTATATTAGCAGCAAGTCCCCGAAAGGGACACACATTAAATATCCAAAATTTTCAGAAAACAGTCTTTCATTGTGTTGTAACTAGTGGTTAAAATTTCATCAATGAACCTTTATTTTTAGTTAGATATTTTTAAAAATAGCTTAAATCGCAAGAAGCGCTATTAAAGATATTACATTGCTTGCAGTAAAAATCTAAAAAAAAAAGCTAATAAAGTCTCATTAATAAAATTTTACCCAATACATTGTCCCTTCTGAGATATTTTAGATTGAAAATACCTTATTTTAGAAAAATCGCTATATTTGAAGACCCATAAAACAAAACAAAGGATGTAACTCTCTGGCCTGAAACTTTTAAGGGAAATAGTATACTCTATATGTACTATATCCTAAAAAAAAATTGAAGGTGAGTCTTAGTGGTACTGGTACTGGTATTGGTGGGGAGACTAGTCCGGCAAGTGGGCCTTGTGGTCCTTTTTGCCAACTCCTGGCGGCTAACTTTTGGTCGCCGCCCCGTACTAAGCAGGGAGTGTCAAGATTAATCTCTCGGAAATGCCGCGAAACAAATATTAACCGACCGTTCTCGAACTCACAACGTTCCGAATCGGGCACTCCCGGATCCTCACCCCAACGTGTTCGGCGGCCACGTCCTTGAAGGTGAGTCTTCACTTCATCTTTAACATTTTTAATTTTAAAAGAGAAGAGTGTTATTTAAAAAAAAACACATTAAAATTTACCTATTATTTTTGTTTATTTACAATTAAGTAGAGATAAAGATGGACACTGGACAGAAAATATTGTGTATTTTATCCTTTCTAACATGTTTTTTGTATGAATCAAATATCTTCAAAAATCAAGGAGCTACAGAGTTTAACGCAAACCTCTGTAAAATACAAAGTAGGCTGACACACCATTTCAAAATGGGTGCTAAAAAAAAAACTAGATAACCAAATAAAAAATTAATAAATTCTTTCGGCAACCTTTTCAAATAAAAGCAGTTGATTTGAAATGGATTGATCCGCCAATGAATGCGGACCATTTTTTTGCTTGCTTTACCATTTTAAATGCGCTTGGGTGATATAGTGTTGAAAACAGAAATGCATGATAGGTAATTGTGTTAATTTATCGTAGTCAGTGTATTGATTGAACCGCAATAGAATGTGGATATAAAGTAAACTTAGTTAGTTTAAAACTTTGTTAGTTCAAAACTTCAATTTTAAATTATTTATTTTTCGTCATTAGCGGTGAAGTTGATGTTCAAAATGATAGCTAAATCAATGGTATTGATGAAGTATTAATGGAGATATACCGTAACAACAAAAAAACACTATTGACAAATAATAATAATAATTTCCCAAGGAAATTAAATATATAATATATAAATATCAAGTAAAAACATGGCTACAAAGTTCAATACGCTGTACTTTGCTAATAGTTCGATTTCGATGATTTGTTTTTTATTTATAGGAAATTTATGGATTATTACAGGGCATTAAGGAGAAGCCTTTAGGCAAGTTTGGTGCTCGATTTGGTACATGGTATCGGATGTCGAATCCCTATAAAACCAAAACAACAAAATCAGTCCACCTAATCAATAAATTATGGTGGCACAAACAGGCACACAGAATCGAATATTGAAAGAAACATTGATTTTGAATTGCTAGTTTATTTTTCGTTAAAATCGTCCAAGGTAATAATAATGGCTCAATCATTTCTTTTGATCTAGTATTTAGAGACATATGGCGCACTGACAAAAAACATCTTTGAGAATTAGTATATAACGATCAGTGATAATTAATTCGGCCTTAAATAATTCATCATGGCCAATAGCGTGAAAAAAAAATAACATTTATAAATAATTAACGAATTGTTGAGAATCAATATTTTAGCCTAAGTGCTGGAGATTAAATAGCCACGTCTTACTTTCCTTCGGTTTTCAATAGAATGTTCGTTCACTTTGTGCTAATCAATATAGATTTTATCTATTACTCAGGTAGGTTATGCATGTATAACGATTTGAAACAGGTATCATTATTTCTAATTCTGACTAAAATCGATTCAGCATTATCAAACAGCTCAAGGTACCGATAACGCTATTCAGACAGATTCCACCGGTGGCTGGGGGGGGAGGGGGGCATATAAAAAAGAAATCGATATGCCATTGCACGCAATGACCCTATCTCGACTTATAAAATTTTAAGAATATTATAAATTAGATTTTTTAGTCGATAACTCCTCCGTGATTAAATAGTTGTCTTTGAACAGTATCTGTTATCTATTTTTATTGATTCTAATGATGGAATTAAAAATAAAGAAAACTTTAAAGTAAGTAGTTAGTAAGCATCGCTCTCAACATCAGAAGAGTTGAACATTGGAGTTTTTTTTATTTCTCACGCATGAGGAGAACATTTTTTTTTCCGACATTTCTTTTTAGTTCCGAAGACTTATTTCAATTGCTAAAGAGTATTTTCTCTTGATTAAGAACGAATAATTTACTCAATGTTAAATTCTAAACGAATAGGAATTGTAGTAAGCTGATTTAACCACCCCGAACTGGAGAAGGATCAGGTGATCATTTTACGAAGGATGATGCATTCTAAAAGGGCATATAATAGAAACTATTTCCTCAGAGATCTTTTCACTATTTCTGAGTAAAAAAAAATTACTACAGTGCTCACCTGCATCAATTCAGTTATACAAGTTCTTATTTTTTTTTTTTATTGAATCTATTTATTGAGCAATATTACATTCTGTGGCGTAGGGAGTTGGCAGCCCCATGGCCCGGTCATTAATGCCGCAATCAGCCACTGGTCCTCCAGGTTGGGCGAAAATTTTGGCTTTTTGGCACAGAAATCAGTTGATTATAATTTCGATCTTTACAATAAAATTGATAAACAACGGAGGAATGTTGTGTTTTGAAGATTTCCTCACTCCCTACAAATTTGATATGTTTCATTATTTATAGAGAGTGATGATTTGGATGTTTTCATGCTGAGCTGTGTAGAGGCTACGGATTTTTTTTATTACGAAAAATCACACACAATGTTGACACATAAGTTCAAAATAACTGACTATTATTAACTAGTTAAACACTTACCTTAATTTACTGAAGTCTTGTAGGAAATGAGAAAGTATAAAAATACTCTAAGGAATTTCACCACGAATAATTTTCTCCAAGGAGTACATGATGTCTGATGAAAACAATATTAGTTTCCTCTCAGAGTAGTGTTGTCTCAGATATTTCTAAAAGTGAAATTTGCCTTTTCCTGGTTTCAGAGGTAGGTATAAGAAAGTTTTTAGGAAGTGATAAAACACTGTGTGACCAACACAAAACCTATTTATTTTCTACCCAGATACAAAATCATAGGAGGGAGTAGCCTAAAGCCAAAAATAATTTTGTCGCTAGTGAAAACATTCATTAAGTGTAATATGAAAATTCGAGAAGTTCGCAACCTACCCCATGCTACATGGGTAGGGAGTGAGAATTGACATGATTCGGAATTTTTAATTATGAACCTGATCAGCTTTTTGTCTTCAAATCAGTGTATCCATATTGAGGCCACGGTATTTTATTCCTTCAAAAAATTTGAATTTCCTATCACAAATAATATAGGCACAGAAGCTGTATGGCACAAAATAATCCATTTTTTTGAAATGATATTAACAAATTTTGAAATGATACTAAATAAATTTTGTATGATTTTTTTTTTCAAATAAATTGCGTTCCATCTTCATTGACTTGTATTTGTTATTGATTAATTTATTTTGATGATTGTTTATCAATTGTAAAGATCGTAAACACACGAGGGTATGTATAAAGCATGTTTTCAGATATTTCATATTGTATACTGCACTTTTCAACATTTTTATTGACCGTTTTCAAATTTTTACTTCACAAAAATCCGCGTTCTAGTTTTCACCTTTAGGAGACCCCAAATTAAAATCATCAAGTCTCTCGAGTATATGTCTATTACAAGCCCGTCAACGACATATTTGTCTTATTCAGGCACCTTTGGGAATATAGGTGACTTTAAATCCATATTTTTAAAATAACCTTAAATGTATAATTAGTAAAGTTCTGCATTTTACGTGATTGGTAACATAAATACCTGACCAATGAGGACATTCCTAATCTAACTACATTAAAAATTGCTAAAGGTTCTTCTTCTCTTTTTCATGCAATAAGAGTAATAAGCCAGTAAACTGACATGGCGTAAAAGTCATAACATTGTTTTTATTACTCCAATGATTTTTTAAATATATTCAAAGGTCACAAGGCTTTAGGTTAAAAGGGTTCGTGACATGAAGGATTATCTGGAACAGGCTGGGAACATTAAGGACTTGCGAGTTCGTATGGATGTAGAGTTTATCATGGAAGGAGTTTGTAATCTATTTCGTGGCAAGTTTCCAACATATTGGATATTATCATTGTTGATAATCCTTTATGTGAACATAATAAGGATAATTTTAAGGATGTCGGCTTGAAGGATTTGGGTACTAGAAGAATTAGATGCGTTGCTAATCACGTTGCTTAAATTTGTATGACTAATAAGCGTTGGTTCACAAAAAATCTTAAGAAAAACGGGGTTCAGTTTTCGGAGATTTCATTCTTGGATCTGTTTGGTGGATATCAGCGGTGAAGGTAACATCGATTATTCGTTTAAGATGTGTACTGTAATAGGATTATGTACCAAATTATTTGCATCTTATATATACTACCTAGCCAACAAATGAAATTCAAGTAAAATGATCAGAAGAAATATTTGGGGATTATTTTGAAAGTTGCAGAAATAATTTATTATTTAACTTTTTACAACACCTGCTCACAGTCCTACAGACAATCGCTCACTAGGGATTTTTTTTTTCCCAGGAAGATTTTGGTTTCAATTTAATTTATGTAAGGTAATACTTATTAATTGCTTTTTAACTATAAACCGGCATTAATTTAGAGGAAGGTAATTTTCATTACATTTTATTTATATGAAGAATTTCTTGTTTTAAATTTTTCCTTTCCGTTACTTTTAATACTTATTGAATGATTGAGTTAAAACAACTGCTAATTTTGGTCAACGGTCCAAAGTATGCTAAAACAACAACCGTAATTTGATAAGAAGTCTCTATTTTTCATGATATGGATATATATTTTGTTACTATAAGCACATGTGATTTTCTCGTTAGAATTACTTTTTAATAAACAATATATATCACAATAGCAGCCTGCTATTCTCAAGTGAGTTAATAGTTGATAAATAAGACTGAGGAACAAAAAAAATATTTTTTTTTTTTTTTTGCGGAATAGGTATAGGAGTGATTTGGATACAATGATGTACAAAGATACACGACGTGTAGTCACTTTGTTCTAATTGCCTCTATTTTTTTACTTTAAAAAGTTAATTCTGTTTAATTGTGATTCATAATTCTGTTTCTATTGTAAAATAAAAGTTGTTGCATATTTAAATATATAAATAACAAATTTTAAGCTTTCCAAAGCACATTTATTTCATTTAAACTTGCTATGCGTTTCAAAACACATGCTCTTTTCCCTCATCAGGCTCAAGTTAATAAACAAATAATAACAGTCTTTTAGTTTAAATAATTATCACATCCAAAAATAAAAAAGTTCGCTTTTCTCTATATATAAGAGATAAGAGTATTGCCTATATTTTACAAACTGGAGCCTATTCGGCAAATCTGATATTCGTCACGTATTTAGATGATTAGCATTTGATTTGATTCTGAACCCTGCGCCGCAAAATAACTGTTTCCTTTTGTAATAAAAACTAACGAGTATAATAGCTATCGTATCTCTAGGGCTACTATTTTTTCAGTCATAGTTGACAGCAAAACGAAATAACACTTCGTGTCATTTTATAGCGAGTAAATGATTTTTAATAATAAACATAATGTGTCAGTTTTCACGTATTACAGCTTCAACTCTATTATATAGAAAAGGGAAGCTTTTATTTAGTAGCTATTAATTTTTAACCTGAATAACTGTAATTAGCAACTAAAAGGAAGTAATAATTAAAAAACTAAAGAGTTATCTATTGAGTAAAAAATCTCTAATAGTTAATACGTACATGAGATGATTTTGCTGTAGAAGCCAAGATGTACGCCAAATACTCCCTCAGAAATACGAGGGTAGTTTGAACGTAATATCAAACCATTTATTGGAAGAATGATTCAACTCACAAGGGACTACCATAGTCCAAAAATTTCTATTTTTAATTTCTATGAAAATTCTTTTTTAAGGATTTTAAAGTACGCTAAAAACGAATCTGACTTGCTTTTTCTAAAATAACCTTTCTTGGTCTGCTTTAGTTTAATTGTCTTTTGGTTTTCCTAATTTTTTTGTACATTTTAACTCATTTAAATGCAATTAGCAATATTTTTTTCTTATTTTACACAAAAAAACAAAACAAATCTATCGGTATATGAGAACTTTTAAATCCATTCAAAGCAAAGGCAGAAAACAATTATATAAAAAATTGTTGACATTTTATAAAAAGATTTGTTTCTCGGCTCTTAGGGCGCATTGGCAAGAACCCCCGAACATGTGTCTAATAATTTTTGACCTGGTATCACCCAAAAAAAGTTTCATTTAAACCGGTGATCCCACATCCGAAGCCAACCCTTGTCAGCCAATTTACCCGTTAAATATTACCTCTATTCACAAAGGATGACAAGTGGAAGGGACGTACGGCGTTTGCTGAGTCATCACTTATCAAATGTGCTAGAAGTCCATCAACCAGGGGAGCAAGTCAGTTTTGAATTTTTTTTTAACCGACATTTCGGCATCGAAAATGGCGCATACGAACCCATCTATTCCGAGTCCATCAAGAATTCTGAAATCGGAGTTTATTAATGGCCGGGGAAGTAAGAAACTGAAGCGTGGGCTAGGGCGGTCGTGGCAATTAATAACGAAGCTAATACACCGGCGGCCACCTGGCGGGGACATTTATTCTGAAATATTCCCAGCCGCTGTCAGTTTTAAAAAGCTTTGAAATATGAAGTGGCGAAAATGTAGTAGCCTCTCGATGTACACGCCTCCTTATTGGTATTCCCCTTCTGTCCTATCCCTGTCTCCACAACCACCGAGGCGTTTGTTTATTGAAGCTGTTTCCTCATGTCAGGGGGGAGAGAGAGGGAGTGCGGTTGTAGTCTGACAGCCAGCCGTAATCAATTCTCCACTGCTTGTTTTGTGCTTTTTTGACAAATAGTTTGAGCTAAGTTCACCATCTATAAAATCATGAAACCCTGACACAACTGAACCCCCCCCCAAAAAAAAAAAAAATCCTCACAGGTAACAGAATTATTTTAATAGAGACCGTTAAAATTAACATGAAATAATAGTAATTATGGATTTGATTATGGCAAAAAGAGTGTAGAATGATATTTTAAATAGTGATAGAAGACATGGATTATATAAGATGCTTGTCCTGAAGATGAGGAAATACCCCGAAACGTTGGCAATAATGATGTAAAAAAATTATAATAAAAGAATAAAGATACTGGAAGAAATTACTTCACAAAAAATACCCAAAACAAAGTGTGGAAATATTTTTTAGACAAGCAAAGGCCCCAGTAATGACGTGAAAATCGTTTCAAAACTGATTTCAAATTACCAATTGCAAAGTTAACATTTTTTAAAATGTTAAAAATCTTGGGTTAGGATGGAACTAGTAAAATATTTTATTGCTGTTTAACCACATTATTAGCAACTTCCGTAAATGTTAGACTCCATGGAGTTTGATTTTAGTGTAAATTTTGGAACTTATTTTGTTGTTTGAGACCTTTTTGGTGACATGATTCGTTTTAAAACCATTTTTTTTTCAAACTGTTATGTGGGATTTTACAATTCATACAATTTTTTTTTTCATCCTTATTAAATGTACTTATAAATTATAAACGCGTACGAAGTTACATGACCTAGTAAGCCGCATTAACAATACTCGGGAGAATTCATATTTCTGTACAAAAAACTGTATAGCGCCTTCGTAAGAGATAATTACACAGCAAAGTTGGATATGAATAGAGGGTTCAATTTGGACATCGTACTAGTCATTTTAATGTATTAAGTTAATACTTATTTACCTTCAAGTTTTCGAATAATTTGAAAATAGTGGCAGCTGATCATAAACTTACATTCTTTTAATAATTTGTTATGTTCTTCTGTAACTCTCAGTTGGTTTCAGTGATTGTCAAAAGTTACCATTTTTTTTGCTTAGAGTTATTTTACTTCAAGAGACTTTAGTTTACATCAAGTGATATTGGACCATCTTATTCTAAAACTTGATAGAATTTTTGACTTCCCCTGATTTTTTTTTTCTAAAAAAAAGAATGATACTAAATGAGTCTATTATTTTAACCGTTATAATTCTATCATTGTTATGGAAGTAGGTACACGAATTCTGAGTTCGTCGGTTCTCTATTGGGTCTGGTAGTGACATATCAGATAAAAGTTAATATATGATTAGAATTTACCTATTATCAACCTGTCTCAACACGGCTCATTAAATATAGACTAACCTGACTATAAACTATTATGTTTTGGTTGATAATTTAGAAGAGAAGCAGAAAGCAGAATGAAATAGTAAACATTTTTTTTAAAGTGTTAGGTGAACCGTGAAGAACCTTTTTACATCACTAATGACAGTAGAAATTTAGAGAACTCACTAAACTAAAAAAGAAACAATGAAATAGTAAACTTTTTTTTTTTGCATTAAAAAAAAATGTCAGCTAAGTAAGTCGGTTTATAGCTTCCTCACCATTTCTATTGGGTACATAAGGAAAAATAAATGCAAACAACAAATATGTAAGGAAAAAAAAATTAATGTTTTAAAAGTTTATTTCGAAATGTTTTGGACAATTACACACACACATCATTTATTTGCACAATTGTCTTCAACTTTACTCAAATTTTGGGCCGAATCGGATGAGCCGTTTTTGAAAGATATTAGGTGTGGCAGGGAAAATAAGTTTGCACATGCGTAAGCAAAAATACTTGATGAAATTTGATAAAATTCATACTGGACAATCTAGATGTCAACCCGTACTATCCCTGAAAATTTCATCGAAATCACATTAATCGTGGTAGATATTGTGTCCGTCACATTGATTAGAGTACTGACACGAAATCAAATTTGTTCCTTGATGTCTAAAACGTAAAACGCAATTGGAAATTTAAGATTCATAGGATGAATTGTTTTCACTTACTGCATGGATACAAAGCTTCCCTACCTCCGGTAGCGAGGAAGTAAAATATCACATTGAAAATTAAAGTAAGAGTAGAATCACCAATTCCAAAATGAAATATTTTAAAATTATTTACCTCCAGAGAACCAAAACGTAGAGCGTGAACAGTACACAATGTGAGCAACTGTTTAATGATATAGGAAACTCAGCTACTTCTTCGAAAGCTGGAAGAACCTGATGCGATGTCAAGTCCAGTCTTTTTGGCTATTTTTCAAAATTATTCTTCAACTCCGGCTACTGGAATATGCAGTCAAATAAGGGAGAAAAACATATCTCTTGAATAATAAAGTCGTCCAATCTAAGGGTGTAGGGTGTACATGAATAAGCTATTTTTCTTATAAACTGAGGAGGCCAAAGGAATGGGCCCTTTTATTCCGGAATAGTATAGTGTTGCCTATTTCTTTTATACCTTCATTGCTTAACATAGACGTTTCGATCGTTAATCATAAATAAATGGAAATGAAAATCGTAAATTTATTGAAAACTAAAATATTTCAAATAAATCTAAATTCAAAGATAAATTTAGAGCCAAATTACCCTGAAAATTAAATTTTTCTAACAGTAATATGAATCCATTTTTTATATTACACGTACGAGTATCGTTTTATAATTTCAATAGACATTTACACAATATTTTTTATAAACTAACAAAATGTGTTTATTTATTTACCTACCAATTTGAGGAGGTAATTAAATTAAAATATCATTTGAAAGAAAATTAATTAATATCAAATATCTTGGTTTTAGTTTTTTAACCACCTAATGTAGAGGAGTCACTCCAGTAAGTCAACTTTGTTTCTATCGAAATCTCCCATCGTTTGCCTGTTTTAGGATTGATTATCTAGGTCTAAAAATGTTCTGCCTTCGTTGTCTTTTCTTACAATATGCAGATGAGCTATATTATTTAGTGTAGTTTTTGGTCGAGTGTTCACTGTGATGTTAAAAAAAAAAACTATTTTAATTATTATTTTTGTTTGTATAAGTATGCCTGCGCTTTATGTTATAAGGTGTTACGTTTATTTTATTTTATATAAGTTTATTTATTATTTCTTTTAGTAAGTTTATTTTTTATTTTGCTGTTATTTCTTTTTCTTTTTTTTTTTTTTGTAAATACGTCTGAATGATTTCTTGTATCACTATTACCACTGTACATGCTGGGACAGAATGTAATATTATTCAATAAATAAATAGTTTCTCTCTCAATTATTATTTTCATACAATTTTTAATTACCTAATATTTACCTAAATCAATTCATGTTCAGATTCAAATTGAAAAAAATAATCCTATTTTGATATGGCACCATTAATGGCTAAAGTAATATTAATCTTTCCTTCTAAATTTTCTTACCTGAAATCGATGAAAATTCGGGAGATCAAAACAGGAATATTTAATTCATCAAAAGTTTGTACAATGAAAAATGTATGAGAAAAATATTAAAAATTGAAATTTAGATTTTTAAATAACAGATTTGGGATTCAAAGGAATTTTTATAGTTAATAAATAATAACATTTGCTATTTGCTTTTATGTTGTACATACATATCCAATGAGTACTAGCCCATTTATTATTAGTATTATAATTATTAGTTTAAATTAATAGATACTAATATAGTAATAATTAATAATAGTAAAGTAAATACATTGTACATGTTAGTATAAATACATGTGAACGTGTGAAAAAGAAAAAAGTATTTTGCAAACACAAAAAAATTATAGTAATAATGAAAAATAAATAAACATTTGGTCTTCTCACCATTTAAGCCCAATTGTATAAATTATATACAAACATGTTGCTATGTTTCTGGCAAACTGCTTTTCTAAGGCAGGTGGGGGTTCCAGAAACCACATTTACTCAATTTATTCATCTAATTTATTCTCTATTTACATTGGTTCCAGAAGGGAGCCGATCAATCAAACTATATTTTAACATAAAAGGCTAGAGACCGCAGACCCCCCCGATATGGCCAATAGCTTGGGATATTATAAATACCATTGGATTTCCTTTCCAAGGGTGTCGTGTTTACCATTTCACTTAATTAACTAGTTGATGGCATGCAGGGTAAATAGAATGGTAGATTTTGTTATAGATCTTGCTTTATCTACGTTATTAATTAATTATTACTTTATACGTTATATATAATTATAACGTATATAATTATACGTTACTACTTTTGGTTTACAAATTTCTAATTTAAATTACTCTCATTGTAAAAATCTATGGACTGTAACATATCTATTTGAGAATACTGGGAGAATTCTTGCTTATTTGAAATATTTCTCGGATGCCACATAATATTAGACATTGATGTACACAATTAATGAAAGGGCTAGAACTTATCTTATAGTTGCCTTCTAAATTCGGTGCTCGACGGTCTAGGTTTCTCTCTGTTGTAGTGGCCTCTAGCTCGAACCTCCTTCTTCCACTTTCTCCCCAGAACTCCCCTGAACTACTCAGAACTCCCCTTATTTCTCTTTTCTCTGTCTCTTATACTATTTTCCCCTACTCCTTCTTGAAAAGATGAATTTTGTCCCCACTCTCCTTTTGGGACATCTTATTGGCTGACGCTATAACAATAATTGAAAAGGACTTCGAAGATATTTGATCTATTTTCTCTATTGTCCCTATTTTCTGTAACCTTGGGTGGCAGATTTTATTACACCATGTCGACCTGGTCTATCTCTAGTTTTATGGTGCTCTTACTTTCGCTTTTCTTAAGCGGCACCCTCGCACTGCCACGGGCCTTTCAGATATCGACCTCAAGGGCCCGAGCCCCGTTTTCTTTGTTTGAAAATGAAATTGATTAATGTTGATATTGCTGAATCGCGTGGCATCTCTTTAATTTATCCCTTATTTAATTACTATTATGATGATTTCCTTAATGATTTCCTTCAATCCCAGTATTCTCAATACATTGCAATGTATGTAACATATCATTAACACGCACATACATAAATTTGCCTAATCTGTATTTATTCTATAATGTAGCTTTATAACCTCGATGCTACAATTGTAAAATAATAAATATTGTTCAGTTTGTCAATAATGTCTATTGCTATTAGTTGTTTTATTTGTTCAGCCGGATCCGCGGTATCGTTTATATAATATTTTATTAAATCGTATCGTTTAGTCTGCATTTATTAATATCACATTTGCAAGTTAGATACTATTCTGGATAGATAAAGGCTGATATATACCTATAATTATCATTTTAGCTGAAATTGAGTGCTCTTCCTATGTCCTAACTTAATAAATGATAATCCAAATATTCATTCAGTTGTGTTTTAAATCGTTTTATGTGGTTACTAGACTTATTATGCAATAAGTTCTCAACCTCTATTTCAGTTAGACATATTTTTATTTGAGTTGGAATATTTCTACATTTCTACTATATTTTTTTTTTTTTTGTACCTGTAGTAATACTTTTGAATATTTCAATGAGGCAATTCCAATATATCTGTATATGGCGGATCCCATGTTTCTGAGCAATACAGAAGTGTTCCTCCTATTACTGAATTAAATAATGTTATTTTAGTTATTCAGATGCCTGATTTTGTTTTCTTTAAGATGTTAAGTACTGTTCCTATCGCTATTTGCGTTTTTATTTTTTTTTTTTTAAGATTCTGAAGCCGCTTTCCTTAATTTTGAAGAGAGTGAAAATGTGACTCCTAAATACTTATAAGTATTCTCTGTGTTGATTTTATCACCGTTATAAATAAAATATTTAATATTGTTGTTACTAAGTTTTCTTCCTTTGTAAGAAGTTATAACTAGAATTATAATATAAAATGAAAGTTCTCAAAAAATTTAATGATAATTTGAGATAATTTATTGTAGGGTAACAGGAGCATTTCAATAGCCTAGTCTGAAACAATTAAAATGAAGGCCCGGTTTTACAATGTTTTTTTTAAAACTATTTCTGATGCACTGGCGCAAATTATATATTGTCAAACCATTTTTAGGAATGCAGTTTTTTGAACTACTGAAAATATTTTTTTAATTTTTGAGTAGTGTTTTAAAACTAAGCTATAATCTATTTATTTTTAATCGTTGATCTGTAATATCAATTGAAAAATAAAAAATAAAAATAAATAAATGCTAAAATTACGGAACCATCGTCCAAAACTAGATGATAGAGTAAATCGCATGATTCCGATAAATAATTTTACTTTATTATAAATTATTTGTTATTGCAGGACTGGCCTTAGTTTGTTATCACAATCCTGATTTTTCAACGTTATTTGAAGAATTTGGTACTTTCTACTGAATTACAAACTATGTTGTTTTTGTTAAATTAAAAATGATTGCTTTCATTCAGTAACAAAATAAAAAAAGATGTATGAAAAACTAGAAATGAAAATAATGAAAAGAGAGGAGATATGTTGCCATGAGATAATATGAAGTGAAAAGACTTTCTTAACAAAAAATGAAAACTTTCAAGCTTAAAGGGGATGTTACTTCTTGGCCGGCTTAGCCATAGGATATTTTCAACTATTACGGACTTTACCGCACTCCCTTCTCAAGAGAATAAACATCCTTATTTTTTACTAAGGCATTGTCAGCCAGATACTAAACTTATAAACAACAAGTAAATTTACATCATCCTGCCAGCTTTAGTAAATTGGTCCGATGTTGTTCAGTTTTTTAATATAGACGACGTTGTTTTTTCGTAGATAGTTCTGAATAAAATAATCTATTAAAACACTTTCTTTACATACACTATATATATATATATATATATATATATATATATATATATATATATATATATATATATATATATATATATATATATATGTAAATATGTAATAGACATTTTTTTAAAGATACGATTAAAATAACTTAATTTTAATTTTAAATATGAAAAAGGCTACGAAAAACCATATTACGAAACAAGATCATACAATAAAATATGTCCCATAAATTTTAAACCATGGTAAAAAAAAAATAGGATTTATTTC
The DNA here is from genome assembly GCA_948150685.1 of Rhaphigaster nebulosa. Taxonomy (NCBI): domain Eukaryota; kingdom Metazoa; phylum Arthropoda; class Insecta; order Hemiptera; family Pentatomidae; genus Rhaphigaster; species Rhaphigaster nebulosa. Next base: position 72,061,420 of record OX411307.1, on the reverse strand, counting down.
GTAATGATTTTACGAATTAACATAATTAAAGAGAAACCTTGTTTATCCGACCATCGTTTATGCGGATCAGATTTTTAGACATTTTTTTTATTTAATTTTCAGATTAAATAATAATTTTTAACTATGTATGCATACGAAAAATATTTTTTTTTTGTTTGATTCAGCGTACAGTTTTAGGATAGATTGTACAATAAATTATGGTAATAAAAAGCTTTTTGTTGAATTTGAGGAAGGTTTACTGGACTGTTACAGAACGTTGACGTCGATTGACTTACCATGTTATAAATAGTTTTTATCGTAATAAACGGCAAGTCTGCTTATTTAAAGATTTTGTATTGCTAATTACCCATGTTATCCGGATTATCCAGATTTTAGATTATCTGGATTGCTTTTGGTCCCAGTTAATCCGGATAAATGAGATTTTACTGTATTTTAACCTTAGAAAATCCAATTAAATACTCAACATTATAGGAAATTAAAGTACAATTGCTTCAAATTCAGATAATCAAGGACTGTTTACATTGTGATCAAACTAGCCGATATTTTTTAAGTTGAGCATTTGACAATATAATGCATCATATTTTAAAGGACATATCGGCTTCGTAAACTGAAATTAAGATTATTTCCTGTTTCCCACCAGGGATTTTTATCCGATACATAAGTTTCTCAGTTTAATGCCAACCCAGGTGGTTAGCTATACTACTGAAGCAAAAAAAATTTTTGTTTGCTCGTAGTTCAAGTAAATCAAAGAATCGAATGGGTGGTGGGGGGAATGTAGGAGGTGAAAGAAAAATACTTCTACCTACATATAGTGTGAAGCATCAGAGCTGAGAGTGAGAAGCAGCTGTGTCATAAAAAGAATTTATTATATGCGATAAGGCATAAAATTGTTGTCGTGACCGAGTCTAGAATCCCAGTTGTAGAACCCACCCTACGATTATTTTACCTTTTTGAGTCGAGATAGAATTCTGATATGTGTAATAAAAAGCTTTTATAACTGAATACCTTAAAGAAAATGCTTAGATAATCTTTTTTTTATACTTGAGGAGAATAAAAGTAACCCTTTCATTTTTATGCCGATGAGAAGGAAATCAACCTATCAATCTAAAAAATGTTAGCAATAATGTTAGACTTAATTACGTATCATAAAAATCAAAGACTCAAACCGATGCACGGATAAGAGATTATTCAAGTATACACAATTTCAAAATATTGTATAAATTATACATATGCATTCCGTGTTGAGCTTCAATAGCTCATAAGATGTTTTTTTTTTATAATAAACGCTTTTCGGAGGTGAACTGCAAAATTAAGTATGGGAGATTCAAGGAAATCCCTGACCATTCTACGCTCCCATCTTTGTGCTCTGGAAATGGAAGCTTTCCCCAACCACACAAAGGCCACTTTGAAACATCGTCAAGGGATCATCCATCTTCTGCAATGTCATTCAAAGGGGCTCGCCGTCAGTAAAAGTTCAATGCGAAGTCCCTACCTGCCCGCCTACACAATCGGCAGCGGTATCCTCACAATGCCTCACAACCAACCACTGCCTTTAGATTTCAAATGTGGCCATTTCAGTTCCTAAATAAGAAGTAATAAATTAATTTTGTTATAATGTTTCTTCTTTATTTATCAACCATCAACATATTTTGAATAATATATTGGCAGGGTATTTCAGAAGGTTTTGGTATAACTTTATGGTGCATAACTTATTGAATTGATTTTATAAAATATTCATTATGAAATAAACATAAAAAGTAATCAGAATAGTTGAAAGAACACGCTGATATTGGAGCGAATGAAATAGCGGACAGATTGGCATAAGGAGCTTCCAGGGATTACAATTTCGTTCTCAGGGATCCATTTTAATTATACGGCATGGAACCCTATTGTAACTAAGGATATAAAACGAAACGTTCAGAGGTTTGTTCCCTACAGTCCTGATTTAAAGTGATCAGCCCATAATTTGCGGGCACTCTCACAAAAGAACACTTGTTGGAGTTGAGAAATGTTATGTGTTCTGTTTATTTTATCGCATCACAAGAGTTGTGTGCTGGATTTATATCGGATTAACAGAAAGACACAAAAAAATAATAAAACATTGTTAGAATGGATCCTGTAACAAAAAAGTGAAAAATAAAACGAGGGTTTATTAAGATTTTTTCGTTTTTTTACATTCAGTTTAAAATAATTTCCATTCAATGAAAGGAGAAATTGTGAGAAGGGTTTAAATGCATCAAAACATGAATGGATTAACATTAAGATCTTACTTGTTGTTATATTTACTAGGATGTCCTCAGGAACAATTAAAAAATTCATGTGTGAAATTGATTTCCATTAATAGATTTATTGAAATAAATTATATTGTACTGAACTTTTTGATGCTAAATGGAAACTCAGACAAACAGAACAAATTGAATAAACAACGTAAATTGTTTTCATAATTTGCTGGAATTACAATTATTAGGAAATTTTAGAACTAAAAAAAAATAATAATCATAATGAAACATTCTACAATTTTGAAATAATTTTCAGTGAAATGAAAAAGTTGAGTGAGGAAACATAATTTGGAGAAGATTAAAATAATTACCAATGGTATTAGTATACATTTTCCGAAGGGCTATTTGATTCCATATTTCTTTTTTTTTCAGCAAAGTCACTTGTTTTCTCAATTACGGTATACATTTTAATATAAACAACATTTGTGAAAATGCCAGAATGCGATAATCAGAAGGTTTTGATTCTCGTATGAACTGGAGCATTAATTTAATTAATTAATTATAATTAGTTAGATAACTTTGTATTAAGGTTTTAATTTAATTTTTCTTTTTTGAAAAATTTTTCCTAATGAAAACAAAAGATATCGAATGACGTTTAAATGTATTCTTTGCACACTTGGAGCTCTGAAAAACTGATTTAAGCTGCTTGATTAATCATTAACTTTTAAGCTTCTTCCTGTCTTGTCATATCAGTAGTTCTCATATTTTTCTACTTGAGACAAGTACCACTTTGAGAAAAAAAGTCAGCAGAGAAAAGGGGATTTAAACTTAAAAAAAAAAATTATAGTTTAAAGTATAGATAAATGTGGAACTCCTATGGGTTGATATTGCTACTGTTGATTTATTGAGATAGACCACCCTTTCATTGGTCTTCATTCCTGTTAGTTGAAATTTACTTTTTTATTCATCAACCCAAAGATTTTCTGTGCCATACTGTCCTAAAAATTTTGCCAACACTTCAATATACCGTAATTTTGTTTATCTTATCTCCTATATTTCAAGATATAATGATCATATAGGAACCAGGATAGCCTTTGGCATAGCCATCTGACCATGGAGTTTGTTTATTGTTCTCAAAACTCATCCATCAAGAGTTATAACCTCTTAAAGATGATCTTGCTGACTGCAATAATTTTCACTCGAAAAATCTTTACGTTTGTTATGCCAATGCTAACGGTTAGATTTTCAGTTCCCCAAGCCTTTGGAACACTGAGACAAACAAGGGAAACAATTTTCGGAACAAGAAGAATTAGGAGTGGTTTGAAACGTTGATTGAGCATGGAATACGAATGGGAACGGACGCTAATGAAGTCGTTTGTATTGATCTCGAGTAGGCCCTCAATTAAGGCCTACAGACGTGTACAAAACCTATCAACCGGAAGACATTTAACCGATAGGAGGATATATGAGGGGCTAATGTTGATCATCACCAACTGTGCTCCCCTCCCCCCAAATGACTACTTTACTCGCTTGTCCGAATGGATTTTCCATACCGCTAGCCCTATTTGTAATATATAAAATCCTATCTTATAGCCTCGTATATCAACTCAAGCTGCAATATATGCCTCCACATATAAAGTGGAATACGGCTGGTGATAAAGTTATACCCATTTGACCAAGAAAGGACCTTCGACACACCGCCAATATTTTAATATTTAACATTTACAAAACATTTTTCATAGATATTATATTTTATTCTTTCTGGAAATTAACACTTTTATTTCTAAAAATTTTCATCTGTCAGTTAAAGGAAATAAGAAATAATGCTTATTCGGTACTTATTAATATATACTTTAAGATCTTCAGATAAAAACGTATTTATTTTTTCTCATATATTTTATTATAAATGTTATTAAAACATCACAGTTTATGACTTTTCGGCATATATCATGCCATTTTTAAGAGTTGTAGTCCAAAATTATAAATAACAATTATAAAAAAATAAAAAAAAAACGCTAAAAATCATTAATTTAAATCATCAGCAGTTTTATATCACAGGATTAATTAAAAATATATTTTAAATTTTTTATAGATATTGAAAATTAAAAAAATAAAATAATAATAAAAATCCACACACAAGTCATTTCTTACTGCATTTTCTCGCTAATATTAGTCCGATAAATTTATTTTTTCCTTTGTAGACAATGTTATCAACTCCGCCGGTAGAGATAGCATTGCTAGAGATACTGCCAGTCCCAAGTCTGGATAAAGGAGGAGGGATGACTTGTTGTAAAAAACTACCTTGTTATGAACGCTGAATCAACTAGCCCGCGATATCGGACGGATTTATGAAAACGACCTGGACGTAGGAAACGGACTATCAGAATTGATACATGGAACGTCCGTGCACTGTACAGAGCCGGAGCACCGGATGAGCTCAGACTAGAGGCCCAAAAAGGTAACCTGGATATAATAGCTGTGCAAGAAATAAGGTGGAAAGGAATTGGAAGTGTAGCGGAAAAGCCTGCATAACTCCTCAAATGTGAATGATAAATTTCGCATCCTCAAAGTCTTAAGTAGTGATGAGTACCATATTCCCGCATAAACCCCAACATAAGCAATCTTGGTATTCGCCAGATGGCAACACAGCAAATCAGATAGATCATGTGCTACTATAAAGTAGATATTTTAATAGTGTCAATGATGTGATGTCAAACAGAGGCCTCATCCATAAACTCATATTGTGATAAACCTAGTTGTGATGAAACTAAAACAAATAATCAAATCCTATTCAAAAAAATCAAGAAAGGAAAACCAAGGCATGGAATCTGTTATACCTCAAAGAAAAAGAAGAAATAAAAAAGTTTCAACAATTAGTGACAGCTGGTGTAAGAAGCATACTAGCAGAAGAAATACGACATAAAAATTCAGATAGGAGATGGTCTGAAATAAAGGATGCTGCATGTGGACTGGCAGAAAGACCCCCCAGAAACTCCTGGTTTGATAAAGATTGCACACAGGCAATAAAGGAAAGGACTGGAAAAATATATAGGTGGTAGCTAGAAACACGCGCAATACATTGAGAGCATACTCTGTTGCTAGGAAACGAGTGAAAAAACTGGTGATGGTAAAAAAGAAAATGCCACTGCAAAATGAGATCCAAGAACTGGAGGATTCTTGGATTCTTCCAGAAAGTACATTACATCCAGAGGAAAGGAACAAATCCGTCCATAGGAGTAAGATATGAAGATGGAAATATAAAGATCCTACCAGACGATGTGCAGAATAGATAGAAAGTTTACTTTTGTAATCTTTTGAATTCTGAAACTTATGAAGGTTCTACATATGTCTCTCATGGAATAGCCAGGCAAGACCTTTGCGATTAGAACATTCCCCGAGACGCAGAAGACAGCGAAGAAATAATGACCAAATTAAAAAACTGTAAAACACCGGGAGTAGATGGTCTACCAGTGGAACTGTTCAAGAATACAGGAAGTGAAATGAGAAAAGAACAACAAGAGCTCATAGCACAGATCTGGGAAGAAGTATCAATACCCAGTGATTGGAGCGAAGGGATCATTGCTCCAGTTTATATATTATGTACGCTATGCTCTAACTATAGAAGTATACTATAGAAGTACTATACTAAGTACGGCATACAAAGTTTTCTCAATAGCGTTGTATAACAGACTACCACCATATGTTGAGAGGCAGCTTGGGGACTATCAGGGAGGTTTCAGATATAGCAGGTCGACAGTAGACCAGATCTGGACACTGAAAAAATCTGCGAAAAAAAAGAAGGAATATGGTCAGACAATGTGGATGCTGTTCATCGATTCAAATCAGCGGAAGATACAATCATTGGACAAGAACTCTGTAATATCATGCAGAAAATGGAGATCCCTCAGAAACTAATACGTCTTGTGGTGTGCACAATGGAAAACAAGAGTTGTCGAATAAATGTTCAAGGGGAAGTTTTTCTTGTCAGAACTATTCAATATACAAAATGGTCTCACAAGGAGATCCTCTTGCAACTCTCCTTTTCAACACTGCACTACAGGCAACCATGGAAAGAGCGAGATTAGTTGGAGGTGAAAGTATCTTTCAAATGAGCATCTGGAATGATCCGGGAGATTATAGTTTTCAAGATATTCGATAAACTAAAAAAAAGTGAACTGGCTTCCTTGAGTACATGCCTAGATTAATTTTGAAACATGAGTACGAAGCCCAATAAACAGTATCTTTGTTATTACTGGTCTGATACAGATGATTTGTGCTGAATTTTGTGAATAATTTAATTACTTTTCAAGTGATTGCATAAAACTTATCACATACTGATTGAGTTATACGCAAATAAAGTTCACTTTTCTTTATAACTTTTTTCTGATTTTTCTTGGGAATGTACTATATATATATATATATATATATATATATATATATATATATATATATATATATATATATATATATATAATATATATATATATATATATATATATATATATATATATATATATATATATATATATGAATAGTTAAAGGGCGTTGAGGAGAAGACTTTAGGCATGTTCCATCAAAATCGTTGGAGACGTTTTGACACTACAGTCTATAAAAAACACGTTTTGGGGTTAGTACGTTGCCACTCAGTTCTGTCTACACATTGAAGAGATTATGGTGGTACAGACGGTGTGTCTGTCTGTAATTTGTGTGGTGTACACACAAAGATAGACCGACTAATGGCCGACCAATGCGTTTTTGGGCTCAAGGGTCTATGAAACGCATAGGTCCGTTTATAACTGTACATATAAATTTTGACCCGAATATATGTTAAATATATAATACTCCCCTTGCCTAATAGCGGTGGGAAAGTAAAATAGAAAATTAGATATATTTTGGTGTTATAGGTCAAAATATTAATTTATCATAGTTAGTTTCCTACATGGATAATTAGTGATATTGTTTTATAACAATTCATAAGCCAAATTATAAGTAAGTATATTATAGACCTTTAACTGGATTTATTAGCGCTGTATATTCATGAGTAACATCTGGAATGAAAAAGAAATGATTCCATAAAAATTAAATATACTTATTCGATCCTCGAGTTAATAGCTTATTCTACAAATTGTTTATTGCAAAAACAGGTGATATTTTTATCCCAAATAAAATTAAATATTAATGATATTTATATATTTGAACACATTTAATAAATTAGACACTTTTGTGTGGATAAGTAGGCTTGATACTCTCACACAAATTCAATACTCTAAAATTTAAATACGTAAATTAAAACAGTTCTTCAAGTTTCCTGTTCCTAAAATTTGTAATATTTCAAAATAAAAATAATTTAGTTTTCTGGCACCTGTTTGGTGACTAATCATTTATTCCATGTTATAAGTTATCTGCACTACTTCGAGGAAAAATCGTGAGTTTGTTTTTCTAATTTGGTAAATTTTATGTTTGTTGATACTAGAAATAATATTTAAATCTTTTGCGTGTTCTGCTAAAGAATTATTTACTTCTTTTTCACATGTTTTCTCCTTTCCATGAGGGATGAATACGTTTATAAAAAAAAATTGAGTTGTGAACTAAGAAATCCAATTAAATCTATTTTAATAACTTGGTATACTATAAAACCATAAAGCAGGATTATAAAAATAAATTAAATATCTCGAATAAACTAATTTATTTTAGTTCAATCTGAGAGTTTAACTCAAGTGGCACATTCTGTGTAAAGTTAATGACAGTTGTTTAAAAAAAAAAAAAAATATTCATTAATGAAAAAGAATTTATTATTACTAGAAAATACTTATTTGTCAAACCCTGTTTTTAACAACTTAGTATTTAAAGCATAATATATTTTATTTTTTGTATTGCGTTCTAATTTGGTTAATTGGTTGGAATTAAATATGCTGTCATATTAAAAAAGTTTAGGACTAAATTTATCCGTTTAAAACTTTTTGTATCGCATTGGTGTTTATTATTTTTTGACACGATTGTACAGCCATGATTTTTTAAAAAAGAAGTAGATAAAATAGAACTGGGTTAAAAATTGGTAAGAAAGGGACGGGTGAGACCCTTGCAATATTCAAATAGGGCCAAGCCCTTGCTATGAGACGATGAAGATTTAATAAGCGAGAAGGGATAAAGGAGTCGGGCCTCAATGCAGATTAGTTTGTCATACATAAACATCTAAATTGAATTTCAAATTTACTTAGTTCTCTGAAACATTAAATTGTGGAGTCTGGTTATTAATTCTTAGTTAACCAATTACTAACTGTAATATTTATCGCGTTGTTATATCAAAGCATATGAGGGCTACGTCTGTAATTCAGTGAATAGCGTAAGTTATAAGAATCAGGTAGGTACAAGGTACAAGTATAGAGCAGGATTTACTCGATCTCGTGATAACTGAGTATATCTGAATAAAGAATGAGATAAATATTTTACATCAAATTTCCCTGGAATATATTATGGAGAAAGTGGCCAGTATATAAAGGAAGGGATTCGTCATCACACTAATGATAGTAAAAATAAAAATAATCCAAAATATAATTACAAAAACCGGTATTAGTACACCATATTGCTGAAAAAGGTCATCAGTTTGAATTTGAGGATTTTAAAATTCTATACAAAGAAATGAATAATTTTAGAAGACAATTATTAGAAGCAATTACTGCAGATCTGGAAAATGAAATTAATTTTAACACAGAATCAAAAAATATTAATATATCATATGCAGAGTTGCTAAATAAACTGAATAAATAATATACTGTACTATTTCTCTATCTTGCAAACAAAAATAGTTACAAAAGGAATCCTAATAGAGTGCGCTAAAACAATCTTGTTCTCAATTTCAACTAAATTAATATGGGTGATAGTAATAATTATAGAAAGTAAAAGTGTTTTCTAAAAAAATAGTGTTTTAAGATATTGAGAATGAGGTAAAAATAAAAGCGGTTTTACTAAATTTAATTCAATGTGAATAAAAAAAAATAAATATTAATATTAATGCCCAAATATTAATTAAAACTTAAATTATTTTTTTCAAATTTTTGTAGAAGTGTTAAGTATGTGTTGTAAAATATGTATTTAATTTTTGATTTTTAGAAATACTATGTCACCAAAATGAATAAAATGACACAATTATGCAAAAAAAAAATATATGAAATTCAGAGCATTTAAAGTTATTATTTGCTATAATATACTGCGTTCAGCATTATTTTAAGAATATTTGATATTTTAGTTTCGGTGACAGAAAATTGTTTGGAAATGGCCAAAATTTTAAAAAAAAAAGATTGTACACATATAGAAAATTATTTACGGGCACTCTTATGCAACGGACACTTCTGAATATGGAAAGTTCCATAAAAATAATTAGAACACAATTTATATTTATCACCGACACCAAATTAGTTAACTTTTATTTTAGCGTGTTTAAATTGACCCGTAAAAGGTGCAATCCGTTAACACAATGCACGAAACATCCAAATTACCTATCCTTCAGTTAGTCCTTTAACTTTGTAATATATGTGCACAAAGTTTTTAAATTTTTCTGATGTTATAATTAATTTTGAATCATGTATATATTTGTAATTTGTTTATTTTCTATTTTATTGCATTTTTTTAATCGTTCAAAAATTTCTCCATATTTCATAGATTTAACTTCATTCAACTTTACTAAATAACATTTTATAAAGATTATAAACATCTATGAATAGTGTATGTTGATCAAAAACAGACTAAATACATACCCACAATCTAATGAGAATATAAAAAATGATGTAAGTAATAAGCTCAAAAAAAAACTTCAAGGACGGAGTCACTAGGAGTGTGAGCCAGATAGATGATATCACTTAAGGGTTAATTATACACCTCAAAAGTAGTGATAAAGGGGTAGTAAAAGTTTTCAAAAAATTCAATCGAATTTTACTACCTTAACCTTATAAGTAACAAAATAATCTCAGATATTCTGGATAACACACATATCCGTGTGGTATATTCGAATGAATGTTAGATTTCTTGCCAGGCAATATAGTTTTCAATCTTGAAAGGTAATGTTCATGAGGCACGTTATTGTTTCGTCACTATTGATTTGGGTAAGACATGAATATTTGAAATTAGTTTTAGACCTTCGACTAACAGAAGTAACGTTTTCGATGATTTTGACTTACGAAGAATTCTTTGAGTTGTAAAGCCATTCATTTTTTACTTTAAATGGCAAAAATCTCCAGAAAATATTTTTGTGTTTTCTTATTCTTATTTTTTTGGGTGACAGTTGACATGAATTCTTTTACTTTATTTCACGCGGTTAAGTTGCATTATTACAGCTAGGTTTCGGCTTCATTTTCGGGGATGTCTATTTTAGATATCACCACAGATGGTCATAACGCCTAGGCCTTTTATGACTTGCAAGTCCGCCTGCATTTACGAATTCGTATATCTGAAATAAACATCTTTGAAGAAGAATCGGACACCTAGCTGTGCATTTTGATAGTAATAACACAATGTGATAAATAATCCACGTGATAAAAAAACAAATGAACCCATTTCAATCGTAACTTGAATCAATGAAAAAGAAGATTATTTTCAGAAGTATATCCCAAAGAAACATTAATAGTAGTAAGAACTGACTGGCCTATTAGTTCGTCTTCTTCCCATACGCTAGTACATCTCCTTCGTAAAACTAAGACATCTCCTTGAGGAATAGCTTGAAGAATGACTGTAAGATGTTATAACTTCAAAATCATACTTTTGATCTTAATTTAAATAAAGCCACCATCATGAAAAGCTAAAACATGTGATCTTACATTACGATGAGACTATCTTCCCCTCCGGAATTCAATGCCACGTCTTTTTTCAATGAGGATTAAGACGATAAATTAGTCCAGGCTTTTGAGATCGTGGATTGACTATAGAGGATGCTTTAGAAGCTAACTCTCTTTAGGAGTAGACCATATATTTTAGGAGGAGTAGGAAGATGAATTATTTTCGTATATGGATATGCAAATCATCTATACCATTTAGTGCACCGCAAAAAATGTTTCTGAGTTATCGGGATACGCTTTTAATATTATCAATTAGTTTTACAAAACGTTTTGCTTTATAAATTACTAGATCTCGTTGAAAAATTAACATATGCTTTGTTAAAAATTGAATGCTATTCTACTAGTATTTGCTTTTTTTTTTTAAATGTTTTAAATCTAGCGTTGAGGAAAATTTAAAATCATCCATCGAAACTACTAGTAAAATCCAAGAGGAACGTCGGGGGTTTGGTAAGCTGAGTTGGCGCAAGCAGAAGAGGTCCTTTTTACCCTAGGCTAGTGAATATATCAGGAATGCTAAAAGAGCTTTTATCCCCCTCTTCCTGATCCTTCTGAAAATGTGCCGTCAAAGCGTTTGTGGCCTAGAAGGCTTTCGTCGTAAAATGGTTGAAATCTCGGAACTGAAAATTACGTTCCGAACTTCCGACCAACCTTTACCCTTGGGACCACATAAAAGGTAGCCCGTAAAACCCGAACTCATAAAAGACCGAGCATGAGAAATTTGCTAGATGAAATTCGACCTGATATAGCTTCAGTGTTATATGTTGTCCTTGGCCCCTTATACAGACAACCGAAAAGTTATTAGTTCTCAAGGTTTCAAAATACAATCTCACCCCTAGCATTAATTAATTTTGGTAATTATATTGTTAAAAATAAAGAAAAAAAAGGTTTTCAAAAGAAAAATCCATCAAGAAAGGGAAACTGTGGTGAAAAGGGTGGCGGATTTACGTAATGAAAAATACACATTGACCTCCTGATAAGTTTAAGCTCTTGGGTTGAATACGTGGATTGAGAAACATAAACTTGATTTAATCATTTAATTTAAATAGGGTTAATTTGTTGTTCAGTTAATAAATATTTGTTGATTAGAATCCCTTTTAACACACAGCTCAATCGAAAAAATATAGAAATAAATAAAACTGTACCATTATAAACTAAGAAGGATCTTGGGGTTAGTACACGAAAAGATAATTCTGAATTTTGACAATTCTTAATAATTCTGACTCTTGGTTATACACCCAAGATTCATCTCACGCTCGATGAACGAAAATAAATTTACTGCCACAGAATTTTCCTTAAATTTTTAAACACCTAAAACTAAAAATTATTTCTATTATTTATTTATTTTTTAAATTAAACACTAGCTTGACACAAAAAAAGAAAATGTTAATGTTTTCAAATTATTTATTCTCTACATTTGAAATTTTGTTGAGTGTTATTGGAAAAAAAAAAGTGTCTGGTTTCTTGTAACGGAGCAGGAAGACATTTAACATTCATGTGGGAGGCACGTACCCTAGATTGCTTGTTGATCCCGTTCCAAGATAGATTGCTGACAAAAGGTTCCGTCAAACGGAATGTTATGTTCCACGCCCTAGCAAATCTACCAATTTATCTTCCTCTGTTCTTGCCCGCTAGTGAAACAGAGATTTTTACACCTCCGGCGAAGTGTAGAAACAATTTACTAAACTTTATCGGAAGCGTAAAATTTATTAAAAAGTAAATCATCTATTTTTTAAATTCCTAGTTAAGTTATACTGGGAGCTTTTTCATTGTACAACGGTTATGAAGGGTCCCTACTACTCAAAATCTTCGACAAAGACTAAAATTTATCCATGGGCCTTACATTTTAAAACTTTTCCTGCTTAAAATGAACGTCTAATAGATTATGATCGGATCGGATGGAGATCGTATCTGAAAAATCATATCAAATAAGTTAGTTCATACTTATAATAATCAAGCTAGGAAGTACAAATTTCACTATGTCATCTTAAGGAGCTTTCAATTCTTTCTCTTTCTTCCTAACCTTTACTTCTGCATTGATTTTTAGGACTTTTAGCAAGAAATTTTCAAGATATTGTTGATGTTAATCCTAGGGGTGGGGTCTTTTTTAATTTCAAGACAGCTCGTGAGAAGAAAGAAGTAGGAGATTGCTAACAAACAAATTTATCCACTTGGTGTCAGCTGCATCCTCTCGCGATATTTAATTGTTCAGAAATAAAAAAATAATATGTCGGTACTTATTTGGTTTCCTAATTCATAATTGAAGAGTTTAAAGTATTGAAGAGGATAAAAGTAACATTTTTGACAAAAATAAAATATTGCTACGGATAAGGGTGTAAAGTGATATTTCTGGAAAAAATGAATTATTGCTAGGGATAAGGATGATAAGTGACATTTTTGGAAAAAAATAAATTGTTGCTACGGATAAAGTGCTACGGTGTAAAGTGATATTTTTGTAAAAACTGAATTATTGTTACGGATAAGGGTGTAAGGTGATATTTTTTAAATATTTCTTCTATCCATTTACATAAATTCAATAGTTGGCTCATAGCTGAGTTAATAAAGGTGCCAAGTGATGCTACATATCTGCCTTATAGTGGATAAAGGCGATTTGACTTAAGTTTTATCATAATTCGAAAAATGTGACTTATCACCTTCATCCATTAGACACTTCAATTTGATTTTCAGATACATTCCTCTAATAATGTATAGTTTGAACAACACTTTACACATATTGTATATAACCATTTTATTAGAACAAAAATATTAAAGTCTAGAGAATTGAGTTGTAATGAAAACTCAACGCTTGATCTATGGTATATGGTAATTTACATATTCAATTAAAACGATTCATATTCCTGACAAATAATATTTAAATTATTTCATTTGTGTTTCTATGTTTATCAAGTGAAAATAAATGCAACAATACACCAGAAAATAATAACTTCAAACTTAAACTTTTATATTTTCAACTGAGCACAAGTGATCACAACTCATAAGGTGAGCAGAGGTTACTTTAAAAAAAATAAGCTTAACATCTGATTAAACTAATATTCTATTTTTGTATTGCAAATTGATGCCAGATTGAAGATCTTAGAGTTAATTTTACAAAATTTAATCTATGAATTATGAATTAAAATTATTAAAGTATTAAATTTTTAAATTAATTTTTAAATTATTATTATTTCATTGCAACAAAAAAGTAATAGTTTTATTCCAACAATAATATTAAGAAAACAGTTCAACAAAACATACGATGGAAGATAAAAATTTGATTATAGCTAAATCTGATATAATTCATTATAAAATTAACATAAGCTGGCCAAAGAAGAATCAATGAAACAAATTAATATTGCTTATTAATATAAATTAATTGATTGACTGTGTAAGCTGATACAGAGAATTTTTAAACATATGTAACAGATTTATATAATTAATTTTGTGGATCTGGTTCTATAATATTGATAATTATAAGGATATCGTTTGCAAAAACTGATATATTATCAAATATAACTATATGAACATTAATAGTTTTTAACCAAGACGGTAAATGGGTTTGGACTCATAGCCGATAAGCATGGAATGTACAGAAAATATTTCCACATACCTCGTCATAAATGAAGTTGTCAATCTCTTCGAGAGGTTTGCCATAGAGGGACCTGGGAAAAGGTTCGAACTTGTTAGGCAGGATAGAACCATCCTCCACTGAAGCCTTCCGCTTCGGCTGGAACCCGTACTCTTTGACCATCTGTGATCGGGTCTCCTGCTTGTTGACGGACATCCGGGTGAAGGGTTTAACCTCCAGCCGAACCTGGCATTTCTGCTTCTCGCTCTCATCCTTAGCCTGCTGTTGCTGGGCCCGCACTGCGCCGGGGAGCACGCCCCCTGGGATTCGCACTGGGAACATTTCAGCTCATTGCAGACCTGTAACCAACATATCATGTTCATCAGCGGGGTTCATGAACTTTTCAGAGCTAAATTGTTTTAATTAGCGTGTTTTATCTTTAAATTATATTAATTAATGAATTGTGCTAATAACTAACAACATCCAAAACATGATTATAATTAATAGGTAATTTTTCTAATAAGGTTGTTTTTTAATATTCAATTATATTGTAATTTATTGTATCATTAACCAAAGATAGACAAAAATGTATACTTTTTATGGTGTAACAATAATTAAGAAGATACGTTTATCTTTCGGCTTCGGATTTAATATACTACAAGCATTATTACGTCGTATAATTAAAATGAAAATCATTGACAAAGAAGCTCATGTCAGTGGTCTTATTATAATCACAGGATTATTAAACTTTGAATAAATTCAAAAAATTTCTTGACTGCCACTAATCATCATTCCTTTGATTTTGTTGGCACCTTTCATATTTTAACAATGTGCTTAAATCTTTAAACAAGTAAAATAGTAATAATATTAAAAGTTGCTGGTGTTAATTTGAAATATAATCATTTAAATTAAATTGAAAAATGAATCATATTTAAAAAAAAATGCCATATTAACTATATGTAAAAGACATTATAATTCTGGATATCGGCGTCATAGATTCTTTAAATATATTCAAATTTTAAAAAAACAAAACATGAAATTAAGGATTGATAAATTATTTGTCACTTCTATAATTTTTTTTTTTTTGAAAACTAGTTTCGACTGCTATACATTCATCTTTAGTTCTAAAACACACAAAAATTCAAAAATTAGCAATTCAAAATACAGTTTGGTATTATTATACATATTAAATTAGATGCAATATAAATCACTATTATAAAATATTTATGAATTATGAATTTAATTAAGACAAGAAATCAAATACATGTTGGTACTTTAAACCTTGGTTAGTACCAACATGTATTTGATTTCTTGTCTTAATTAAATTCATAATTCATAAATATTTTATAAAACTGATTTATATTACATCTAATTTAATATGTATAATAATACCAAACTGTATTTTGAATTGCTTATTTTTGAATTTTTGTGTGTTTTTAGAACTGGAGATGAATGTATAACATTCGAAACTCGTTTTAAAAAAATAAAAATAATATAGAAGTGGCAAATAATTTATCAATCTCTAATTAGATTGATCCTTCTGTACCATCATGCGGATGTGAACTGAAAACATGAAATTATTTCATTTTCCGAGATGAATCAACAACAATGAGTTAAATACTATCAAAAATAATAAATAAGAATATTTTAATGCCGTTTGTGTTACGAATACCCCGAAAAATATTTCGGTGAAAATAAGAAAATTGTTTCGTATTTTTTCTGTTATACAATGCGACTGATTATTTTTTATTATGAACTAATGAAAATGGTTTATTTAATAGTCGCATGAAGGGCATTGGCAATTTAAAAGACTTTAGTACCCGTTGGGCGATTTCTGGAGATCGACATCATTATTAATTAAATTTAAACCCATGTTGGATATTGGGTTTTTTGTTGGGTTCAATATCCTTAGACATCCAACTAGGTTGAGAGAGGCAAGTTGGTTATTAATTCACGATCTTAATCCTCTTACTAGACAGAAAATAAAAGTAAATAAAAAAGAGAGATGCCGTGTAATTAATCATGGATCTAGTGTTTACCCTTCGTAACTCGGAAACTTAGCGACCAATGAAACGATAGCTATCGCTTTAAGCTCATAAATAACAAAAATCAATAGAATTAATCCTAGGTATTGAATATTGGATGTCAGAAATGTCAATACCTATTTATTTCTAATTTGCAGTCACTTTATATCATGTACACTTTAAAAATATATTTTACACATTTACTTTTATAATAACAATTATATTTTTTTCTTAGATAGTTAAAATTGTAACAAACTTAAATAAACGCAATTACAGTGGGCTGGTCATGTCACGGGTGAAGGAAATTTCTAGTTAACTTCTGTGGGAATGGGTTCCTGTAAAGAGGAGAGTTGGCCCAACCATACTTTGTTGAAGGGACTTTTGGTTACCGATACACGAATAAAACTTCGTTGCAGTAACTAGGGCATTACAAGGAGGCCAGCAGGGTAAAAATAAATATAAAACGCCAATATTAAATAACATGCTGCATTTTCTAAAACTTTATTATGGTTAGAGAGGGATGTCTTGTACCGTTATGACTTGATAATTATTGTAGGCCATAACATAAATTTATCTTTTCGCAGTAGTTAAAATTTATAAAAATGAAAAAGAAAAGATATTTAGGCTTTTAAATCCTTTTCTAAGCTTATTAATTAATACGAAATATAATACACATGCTATCATCGTTGTAATCTTCATTCTGGACCTTACCTGTTACGGACCTGTTACCTAATACCTATTACCTATTATATATAGCGTAGCGAAACGAAAATTGAGTCATACTGTATGATAAGATAATGAACATTACCTATTTAAATAGTATCTTAATAAGGAATTCAAAGAAATACCTTATTACGCAGAGAAACAGTAATTTTGCGCCGCAGTATTGCAGAGTCGAATCTAGATAATACCAGTTTTCTAATTACGAGAAAAACGTCACTTTGGCAGATTTACTCCAGTTTGTGAAATAAAGTACAATAGTTTGTAAAATACACTTATTTTAAAAGAAAAACGAACTTTTTTTTTTAAAAACCGTTATTATTTATTTAGAGCCTGATGAGGAACAGTGTGTTTCGAAACGCCTAGCAAATTTTAATAAAATAAATATTGGTTGGAAATTTCAAAATTTGTTATTTATTTCTATAAATATAAATTTTTTTTTTACAGTAGGAACAGAAATATGAATAACAATTAAATAGGATTAATCAACTGAGAATCTATTTTTAAAAAAAAATCATTTGAACAAAGTAACTATCTATTCGTCGAGTACCTTAGTACATTAATGTATCTAAATTCACTCCAATACCTACCTATGCAGCAAAAAAAAAGAAGTATTGTTTTTGTTCCGCAGTGTTATTTTTTTCAACTTTTGATTTTCAATACGTACATTAATGCTAATATAAATTACTGATACATTCATGAATATGTATTTTTTTTTTGCTTAAAGAAACTTGTTACTGTGAACTTCATATTTTCTTAACTACATGTTTTTTTAAAGTTTGTTGAAAGTGTTATGGCCGCAACTGAAATCACATCCAGTAATCGTTCTGAATTGATTCCCTTATTCATAGTGGTATTAACCACCGTGGTATCGGTTTGAATATTTGTAAATATTCTTATTATTCGAAGGTGAAAAATTTTGTATTATTGTGGAATGTGGTGAGTGCATACAAATTAACTTTTGATAGTGAGAAAAATTGCTCGTAGGCTAGAGGTATTACCAACGTGGCAGGGCAGTGCTCACTACTGGCCTCAGGCTATCATTGTATAGAATTGTACCTGATCTAATCTCCGGTAGCTCAGTGGGCTAGATGCTATACTCCCGTTCTCGGAGTTCCTATCTAGATGAATTTTTTTCTTCTTTTTTTTTTTAAATCTTATTCTTTATAAGATATAATTTTGTACACATTTGTAAATATTCTAGCAGTTTAATTTTAATATGATATCTATATTTTCCTCATTTTTTAAGTATAATTTATTTGTACTTTATTATTTTTTTAAAGTTATATTCATAATGCCTACTGATAAATTATCGGGCATGGAAACGGATGAAGAGATCCCCTTCTCTGAAATTAGCGAAGCTGAATCTCAGTATCTGAAAAGACGAACTCTCCGGAAGCGTCAAAGAAATGCTGCACCTGGCTCCGCTCGGAACTCGCCAATTAAAAAAAAGAATAAAAAAGGAAAGTCTGAACAGGCTCTACCACCACCTGAAACTCGCAGTAGATCTGCAGTCACCAAATCGAATCGAACCCAACAACACCAGCCATTCCTACCAGCAATTTCTTTGCAGCCCTCAATAACACTGTTACTGAATTATCTGGGCCCCGGAAATCCGCTTAATCTGACCCACCATACTTATTACCAATATTCGCGACTTCATGGCATTTGGTAAAGAAATCTTTGAATTAATTGTACAAACACATTTTAAATATTTTCCAGGGTTAATGATATTAAAATTAACACGACCAATAAAGACAATTACAAAAAAACTCATAAATCATTTATCTGAAAAAAATTTCGACTTTCAGTAGTTTAAGGGGACTACGCACCCCCACCCTCATTATTGCCATCAAGAATGACATCGAAAAATTAGGCTATAGTTTGCGACATGTTTCTGGTGTGACCCATCTAACTGAAAAGTATTCATTGCCTTTGTTCTTCATTGACCTGGAGCCAGCTCACAACAATCCTGAAATATTTAATGTAAATAGACTTGTATACTCGAGTATACGATTTGAAGAGCCCAGAAAAAGAGTGGAAATCGTACAATGCACCAAATGCGCCAACATCTTGGAGACACTTAGCCTATTGTCACCACCAGGGCAGATGCGACAAGTGTGCTGGACCGCTCGCGTCTGATACTTGTCCAAAACCTCGTGACACACCAGCAGATTTTGCTTTATGCCACAAAGACTATCCAACAAGTTATAAAGGCTGCATAGTTTACAAAAACATGCTGAGACAAAAATCTATTACTACAGCTTTTAAACTACAAAATCAAAAGAACGTAGTTCCTGAAGAAGAAATACCTGGTTCTTCTAAGAGGAGTGATCTTGTTACTCAGCGTATTCCAGGAATATATGCGAATAAACGACCCACGGACTCCAAAAGTTTGGTTAAAACATACTGAGATGTCACCATAAAACATCTACGACAACTACCGGTGACTCAAACCTCCTTTTCTCAGACTCAGACCTCCTATTCTCAACCCCAGACCTCTCATCTTCAGCCTCAGACTTCTTATCCTCAGCCTCAGACCTCCCATCCTCATCCTAATATACGAAAAAATGACATCATTTCTAAAAATGTTTTACTAAGGGTGAAGTTACCGTCACCGACCCCATCACAGATCAATCCCAAACTTCCATCTCTATCCCAATCTTCCTCTCAGTTCAATCTCTCAGCCGAAGCTCCATTATGAATCCTCAAGATTGAAATGTACGACAAATAGAAGTAAAAAAAAACTGATGTTCTGATAATGGGGATATGACCTCGAAACGTAGATAATTTAAATGATGTGCAAGTGAGTCATAAATAAACCAGATCAAGGAAGTCCTGTTCAATTATAAATATAGAAATATAATTATGATTGATATTACAGAAATGTTGAGATTAAATTTTAAAATATATATAATGACAGCATATTAATAATGGCAATTCAATTTTTTAGAATGGACAGCCAAACAGCTCGAAACGAAGTTGAATAAATACAAATAGAACGAGTGAAGTGTGAAGGGTTGATCAATTTCCTTGATATTCTAATTATTGTAAATTAAATACATATTTAAGGAGATTTTCGTTGTTTAAACGTAAAGTTGTTAAACCTTGATATACATATGTGGTATAGATATACCACATATGTATATAATATATATGTACATATGTGGTATTGATAGACATATGTAGTATATAGATGTGCCTAATGAATCAAGGAGATAAAATACCCCTGAGATGGGAGATAGAGTTTAGTCATTCCTTTTACCTTGGCCAGAGTCAACATCGTCAGTTTTAAGTGCTAAGTGCCACTAACAAAGGTTTCCAAGCCCTGGAGAAAAAAACAAACAAAGATGAATATAAAAGTGGCTGAGCACTCAGCTTCATCTCAGTTTTCCAGGTTAGCGGGTCACTGTACCAAAATTTACATCACGCAGAAACATGATACTGAAGAGAGTATCAGTCTTTTGATAGTAAACCTAAAGATGGGATTTTAAATGTATTCATTTGTAGCAATGCACGATAAATAAAAAAAATGGTATAAAGAAAATAAATTTCACAAATTATCATTATTAATGCATTTAATACGTATCCTCAACAGCCTGCAAAAGCAAATCATCATTCATTTTATTCTTTCTTTTTTTTATGTACTTTAAAAAAATACATTTAAATTTCAAAAATAAAAATTAATAAGATGTTAAATAAAATCAAAACCATTCCTTAGTTTTAATAGGGAATTCTCTCGAATTAAGGCTCTAACGATTTTGATCAAACTCGTTATATGAATGTAAAATTAAATAGTAATTAATATCAGCTAGGTCTTATCCTCATTGAAATAGTCTGAGAGGGCATAAATGCCGAATTTTGAAAATAGCTTCGACCAAAATACCTTTAATTTTGTTCATTTGAAATAATTAACTGTCTCATAAACTATGAAAGAATCTGATAAACAATGAAAGGAAAAAAATTTCCCAGGTTGAAAACAAATTTCCGGAAATAAGAGTAGTAATATACCGTCAGTATGCTAAAGATTTTAGAATAATTAATATCTAAAGTAGTAGATGGTAATTAAAAGTGAAGAAATAGGCATAAACTTATGTGATCGCTGTAGTTAATCATTTATACTTTTACGTTATTTAATGGAAACTACTATAAATGTTTCTATAGAAAATAAATAGAATTTCCATGGAAACTAAATGGAAGCTTTTAAAATTTATTTTCAACTAGATATACCAAAAATATATATTGAAATTGTCGTAATGTGATTATTTAAAAAAAAATATTTTATTGTAAAATCTAAAAAAAAAAATTAAGACTTTTTAAACAAAAACTATTTTAGAATTATACAATTATTTTATAGTTTTATACTAGCAAATTATTTAATTGTTTAAAAAACTATTTTATTGTAATTTTGTGAGACGTGGAGAAATGCAGCAGCATGCTGAAAATATTTCGAGTAGTGCTAATGTTAATTCTTTAAAATTATTTTAAAAGATAGATAATTACAAAAACTATAACAAAAAAATGTTATGGTGCCCAGGATTTTATAACTGATTTTTGCTATATTTGGCGCCCTGAATTCTAAATATGAAATAAGTTTTCTCTATCAGCTCTACTTTTTTAGATGCATCCACTTATTTGGCAAAATGTTGTTTTATTCAATACATTCAAATACGGATGATTTAATGCTACTTATTAGCCATCTTCCGTCCAGATGGTCCCGGAAAAATCCGCTAGAAAAAATACGGAAAAAGTACGGAAAAAATACGGAAAAAGTACGGTAACTGTAGTGACTTTCAACGTTTTAACAAGATTTGAGGTTAGTTTGTGAGCTGGCCGTGCTGGGTTTACTGAAGTGTGCCTCGCATGATATTTCTGTTCATAAAAGATTTGT
Source organism: Rhaphigaster nebulosa (assembly GCA_948150685.1). NCBI lineage: Eukaryota > Metazoa > Arthropoda > Insecta > Hemiptera > Pentatomidae > Rhaphigaster > Rhaphigaster nebulosa. The sequence continues at coordinate 72,039,176 of OX411307.1, read as the reverse complement.
TATAAAAGTTGTATTTGTATATATATATATTGGTGTTGTATTTGTATAGTAAAATGGAAATTAGATGAGTTTAACTCATTTAGAATCCTGTTATTATTATTACTTGAATGAGGCTGAATGAAAAGCCAACTTCGTTTGTTGCAGTTCTTGATTTTTTTCTGGGCAAACGCAAAGCTGAAAACAATGTTGAACTAGCAAACGAGATGCTGAATAGTTTCAGATCAATATAGCGGACCAGACAGGATCAGTTAACCGGTCCGACTTTCTGAAGCCTAGCCGGATGAAAAAACTTACAGATCTATAAAACTGACCATATGTGGCCGCTCATCAGTTTTCCTTACAGGATCGTCAGTTTTTCCTTTAGTTTGTTTTTCCTTTAATATTAGAAACAATATTAAATTTCGAATAATAGCAAATTTTAAATATTTTGTTTAACTAATATTTTTTTTACTTCAAACTAAACTAAAATAAAAAAACATGTGATTGGGCAAAAATGAATCAAGAATGAGATGTTCGAAATTTAATATAGTTGATGTTAAAAAAACGCTGATAAACATAACGATCCTAGGATAAGGCCGAAACTTTAGAAACTTTCTCACATTTGTAGAAGAGAATAAAATAAAATATTATTTACAATATTTTCTTAAATATAATATGAAAACATATTTAGGGCCTGGTATGCCTAAAAAAACCTACCAAGTCTCTCAAATTGCAGTAAATAACTTACTAGCCAGGACTGAAAAACATAAGATCATATAAATCCAGGCCAGATATAGCACATCTCGCATCTGCAGCTATAAAATAGCCTGAAAAAATAGACATAGCACATTAATCTAAAACAATTTAACACATACTGACGTAAAAGTGACGAGGAAACATTAAATGTATTGTTCATGAAATTGTTTTTTTACCGAGTAAAGAAATTGTATTTTAGTTGTTTTGTTTTTTTAATCTCATTAATTAATAAATTCCATGAATTAAATTTAGAAAGTAATCCTAATATATTAATTTTTTAGTCAAAATAATACTATAAGCAAACCTTTATTTTTTATATTTAAAAATGACCTATAAATGGCTTGTTTGGTTTATCAACGTTCTTTTAGAATCAACTACAAATATTAACTTTCGAACATCTCATTCTTGATTCCTTTGTGGCCAATTATATGTTTTTTTTATTTTCGTTTAGCTTGAAGGGAAAAAATAATTAGAAGAATAAAACATTTTAAATTTGCGTTATTCGGAATTTAATATTTTTTCTAATTATTGAATTCGATTTAATTAATCATTCCATGCGGGTTTAGCTCTTTTAATCATTGATACTTTAATTAAAAACATTTTATTCTAGTGCGTTTGGGATTATTTAAATTATATCATTAAAGTTTATAAATTATTGAAAAAATATTTACCTAAGCAATCCATTTGTTTTAATTGTTAAAGTTTCTAAAATATGAGGTGGTTTGTTTGGATTTCATTACTGAGTTTAATATAATTTTCAAATTATCATTAAATAAACATGAAGTTCTTTAAGATAATTGTGAATACCAATTATTCCTTATAATTTTATTAAAATATTACATCACGCTCAACGTTACGAGGTATTTTTGCCTCATCTTCAGGGTTTATATTCAACTGTTAAAAAAAAAAATATATATATATATATATATATATATATATATATATATATATATAAAATATTGCACAAGTTTATTTAGTAACAATCACTAATTTAAATTTTATCTATTTAATCTTATCAGGATTTGATCCTTCTATACCATCATGCGGATCAACTGTGACTCTTCAGGCTTCTGGTCCAATAAAAATAATATTTCTTTGAAATAAAAAAAGGAACGGTACACATGTTGAATCCGCTGATGCCCCCGATTTTTTGGTTTCTTCTATTTCTTTTAATTCTTCACGAAAAGAAGATCGGATATGTTTAATATTTTTTGCAACCGAATCCCGATTACTATTCGGTTCAATTACTTTTATTTTATCAGCGAGGAGATCATACCCTTTATTTATTTTTTTAATTTATTACTATAATATGGATGCTTTAAATCTCACAACTCGGGAAGCGACCTATAATTTTCACTTAAAAACAATAACATGTTCTCCTTCTTCGCGGTAGCCATGACGACCGAAATTTTCCTAGCTGATAAGAGAAGGCATTGAAAATACTGTCATATGACGTCCCGAAACTCAGACCAAAAAAGCCGGATGGATAGACAAAATTCTGCGCATTAGCTTCAGTTATCGTTCAAATAAGAATCAGACAAAAAACCGATCAGTTAACTGATCGTGTTTGGCCCACTCCAGTCCAAGCATCTGGCAGCCGGACTAAAAAAAAGATGGATAGCTTCATTTATCAGAAATGACGTCACACAGAAAGCCGAACCGGTTAACAGATCATGTATGGCTTTAGACATGAGCATTGAGGTGCACTATTTACGCAGCCAATTAATCAAATAAATTTAGGAGACACCAGTGAAGAAATTAAGGAAAGATTTCACCAGGATATTAAAATTATGGAGGACCGTTACTGAGGAATATGGGATAAGCTCATGATAGCAGATTACTGCTGAAATTTCAAAAATGAATGTTCTAATATAAATTCAAGAATGTCTCAGAAAAGAAGCTTCCGAAGTGTTCAGTGACTAGTTGGTTTCATCAATGACTCCTTCACCTTTCTTTGTAATGCGATAATACCACAGAGCAATATTCTCTATGGCTTTTTAGTTTCTTTAACATTTTTTTAAAAATATAATAATATAAAAATTCCCGTGTTTAGTTTTTCTATTGGATCTATCGATTTCACTATAAATAGTGTCACGCATAATAAACTAAAATGTTATATCTTAGAAATTTTAGCTTCTAGGCAAAAATTAATGCCATATTTGAATTCAGGTCATCAAATTCATAAGAAATCAGCTTCGAAAACCCCGGCACCAAAACCACTGTTGGATTATGTTATTATAGGGTGGTAAGCGAAAGTTGTGTGATGCGCGCATCTTCCGGTGTTATAAATTAAAAAAAAAGAACTCTCTCATGTTATTGGCTTTCAAGGTTACTTTACAATTAATATATTATGACATGCTATGAAAACATCATACAGATAAACATAAATCGATATGAACTTAAAAAAAAACATATGATCATAGAATATATATATATAGTTTTTAAGAAATCACATTGAAGGAAACATTATGCTGGAGGAAATTTCTAGATAAATTTATAACTAACTCGCAAACCTGTTGCTCATAAGGCAGTGATAGATAAACTGGAGACATGGGCGTATTGAGTGGTAATGAAGTGACAAGATGCCGTTTTCTATGCCATTAACCCTTTTTAGTCAGGCGGGTCTTCAACATCAGTGACTTGGGATATAGTTGATTCTATAAATAATTCAGAGGTAACAGCAAGAATGGACTTTGGTATAAAAAAAACTGCCCGTAATGCAAGTATATCGGTCTTAGATTGTGTTAAAATATATAGCATCTTTACTAAATTAAAACCACCACCACCGCTAAATAAATTAAACTTTTCGGTGGATAAATAGAATTTTACGTCAGATGAATTAATCGTTATTCTCCAACAAAATTTCCCCCCACCAGTCTAACTACTCTTTTTCTTTAATGTTTTTGCCAATTTACCACTATATCTAAATCAAAATAAATCGAACTGGATTACCTTTATTTGTACTTGGAGTACAGATATGAAATTTAAGAACTTTAGAAAAAAAAAGTAAAAATATTCGCTTGATTGTTTTAATTTTCAAAAAAATACACCTATCTTTTATTACCAAATGATTGAAAACAAGTATTTTAAGTTGTAGTGGGATTTGCAGTTTCTATCCTCCATTTATGTTGTGTTTTTTCAGTCCTCATGATCCCTGAACTAGCGACATGTTGATTGGTTAGTTATTTCGGAGCAGAAGTAGTTTAGCCCTAAAAATTAAACTTTACAGGCGAGGATTTTAGTATTTGTTTTATCGTTTCATAATATATAAATGTGAAATCCAAATATTTTACTTTCTTGCTTAGTTTTTAAATATAGCTACTTATTCATCAAATCCGAATTATTCTGAATCGTCTTAAGGTGGGTTTATACCGAAATGTTAGCAGAAAAATGTTAATAAAATTTTTGTTATTAACATTTTGATACCTACTGTTTACACAGGTCAATAGAAAAATATTATTAAAACTTTCAACGAATCGGCGTATATGATCGAGAAAAAATTTTCCTTTTCATGTTGCTTTGTGGTTAACTGATTTGTGGTTAATTATTATAATATTTCAATCTGATTTGTAAAGTAAAAATGTATAACCAACGAGTTAAACACTGCTTAAAAAAATAATCATTATTGAAATTAAGTTGCCAGATAAATTTGAATTTGTATATTATTTTATATCAATGTTTGAGAATTTTTTAAATTAAAAGGTTTAATGAAAAGAAAAATGTTTGGTTTATTTTTTCACATCATATCAGCTGAATTATAGCAATATAATTTTTCTGTTGCATTTTAAATTAATATAAAGAAATATATATTCACATTAAATGCAATTTATATTTAAATAATGTAATTTGTAAGTTGTTCATAGGAATTAGTAACGCGATGTTGGGTTTGTTACTGTAGGAATGTGTCAAGGAGGTTCAATCTATTAATAAATATTCAGATACCTCAAATAAATAAATTAATTAATCTTATTAAGAAATTTACATTTCTACATTACATTTCTAATTATTTGTAGGGGGAATGGGTAGTGTCTGAAATAACCAAGATCCTTCTTCCCTTAGATTCGATGGTTCTTCTTTTCTTTGTTATTAAAATACATTTTTATTATTACTTTTCTTTTTCTCGTTTTTGACCACTCGCGCGTTAACATATGCATTAATGTAAACACAAATTTGATATTATTTACTCTCAAAGTGGAATGACTTTCCTTTTCGTTATTCAAATAAATTCTTAAATATAATTTGAAATGAGTCGAAACAATTTACATTTAAAAAAATAAAAAACAAATGTTACAATTTAGAATTTTACAAATTTCTAAGAATTGAGAATGTATATACACACAGAGGCACTTACATAAATACATATATATATATACACACACACATACATATATATATATATATATATATATATATATATATATATATATATATATATAGGCAGAGTACCCAGCCTAGGAATGTGGGGCTTTAATCAAAATGTTATTAACATTATTAAATCCAGAAGTCTCCCAGAGTGATTGCAAATTTTTGTTATTAGCAATGTTTTTGACATAGTTAATAACATTTCGTTGGCCGGTGTAAACGGTAGGCATTCAAATAATAATAACAGAAATGTTAATAACATTTCAAGTGTTAATAACAGTAACAAGGTTTCTAACAAAAACGTTATAAACATTTTGATGCCTATATACACAAGTCAATAGGGAAATGTTTTTAACATTCGATGTGACCAAAATCAAATGTTATTAGCAAAAAAAGTAATCGATATTTTTCAGAGCACATCCTTAAAAATGTTAATAGCACGTGTTATTAGCAAACTTATCTCCGGTGTAAACCTTCAAGGTGAGGCATAATTCCTGTACTACTTCATGTTAATATATGGTCCATATTCTCAAAATCCGTTTGGCCAATCACTTTAAATTTTTTTTGTTGTTGTGATATTGGCTCTAGGTATGTATCTTTAGTTTTTTTAGTACCAATATCTAAATAATTCGTAGTAAAAAAATTACATAATAAAAAAGTCGTGATTAAAGTTTTAAATATTAAGCGATTTTTTTTAGTATGTAAATATTAGGTTTTTTTAATCGGAAAAAAACTCAGCATATAGGTAAATATAGTTATTACTGCGTAAAAAGTCAATAAATTCAGACAATTACTTTCTGAGAAAATTTCCCATATTTGCAAAAAATATAAATTTTCGGAAAACCACACAAAAACCTAAAAAAACCAGGTTCATAGCTTACAGATTAGACATTTTTAAAAAGTAAGTTTGGGCCAGGAAGACCTTCGTAAATTGGTTTAATAATAATCATTATAGTTTCTGAAATTCTATTATAATGTAAAAATATTTCTAGCATATTATTATTATATAAAAATATTCCTACTGTACTCGTAAATTATCTGGAAAATGTTAGTGCAGCGGTATATATATATATATATATATATATATATATATATATATATATATATATATATATATATATATATATATATATATATATATATATATATATATATCTTTTAGACGAAATACTTCAAGTAGACATATTATATATAATTCAAACCAGAAACAGTTCTACTGTCTTATAAAAGTATGAAATTTGTTTTCATATTTTTTACCTTCTCCATAAGTGATAAAAAACAGAAAAACCCAAGTTTTGAGATGGAATAGGTCTGCTCTGAAGCGACAATTAACTGCATTTTGAGGGACTAAAGCTTTGTTTTGGAATTTCCTAATAATAACTTAATGATTGTTTTTGTCTTGTTTTTATTATTTATTTTTTAAGTTTTTTCTTCATTATTATGAATGAATTGGTAAAGGAATTAATTTGAAAAAGGGAAAAAATAATAATTTTCATTTAAGAAGGTTCGTTTGGTTGAAAAAAAGGTTAATTCGTTTGAAAAAAACTTTGTGGTCAACAACTTTATTATGGTTGTTCATTTTATTAAATGGGATTCTTATTTAATTTATGATGTTAATCAATATGGATTAAGACATCAAAGAACCACTTGGCCCCACCATTTATTACATTAATAAAAACTTTTTATGAAGTCATTATTTTATTTTGTAACGTTCCAGCCCTCTTTTTTACAAGGTTTTTAATGTTCTGAATTTTCTAAATTATTTTTATTTTATTTTTTTGACACATTCAGGTCAAGTTTTTCATTTTAGGGGCATAAGAATTCTATTACACATAAATTAAATATATATATATATTACAAAACATATTTAACGCTTTTATTATTATTATTATTTAAAAATCATAAATTTTATTAAATTAATATTTGGGTAAAATTTAATTAATTTTTTATTCACGTTCATTAAATTTATTAAAACCACTTTTATTTTACCTTGTTCTCCTTATCTTAAATCACTATTTAAAAAAACAAAAAAAAACACTATTATTTCCGGAGACATACATCACTATCACCTATATTAATTTAGTTGAGACTGATTGTGAGAATAAAATAGTTTTGGCATACTCTATAGGGATCCCTTTTGAGACCATTTTTGTTAGCAAGATAGAGAGATAGTATAGTATATTTAGTATTCAAACGTATATGTCATAAAGTTGGATAAATCCAAAATGGTTGCTATCGTAACTAAAGATATGTATAATGAAAAAATGCTTGAGCTCCTTAATGATCCTGATACTTATAGAATGGTGGATAAAAATCAATAACCAATGAAGTATTTTCTAAGGCTTACAAACATCGAATTTTTTATCGGGTACTCCCAACAGGACAACACCAGACTCTAATTTGTTAATTGCAGACAAGATGAACTGTGTTAACACTGCAGGAAATATCTCTTGTATAATTATTTATTCACAATCTATGACTTACTACAAACTACAAAGTAGTAATTAATATCCCCAGCAAACATTTGCCGAAACTCTGCTGGACAAAACATTGATACGGGTAAAGTTGTGATACGAGCTTGGCAATAAGCAACGGTAGTTGAGTTATAACTGACTACACTGGACGTAAATCATCAGAATGTATTAAATTTGCCAAACAAGTTATAACATGCCATCAAGCTAATAGGTTTTACAGGAACTGCCTTATTTTTCAAACCCGACGGTGAAGCGAAAGCTATTTATCTTCGGTTGGAAGTTTGCTCCTTTTAGTTTCCATCATAATATTTATGACTAAATGAAAATAAAAAGCCTATGAAAACCCAAGTGTCCCGAGCAGAACGACTATTTTATGTCAGAGAGGAGGTGTATTTAGCATCATCAACTGCATGATTTCATCAAGACATAGCAAAACACTACAAAAACTTATAAGAATAAATAAGTCAACTCACAGCGATTTATATTATGAGTAGAAATTCTTTATTTTATTTATTTTTTTTTATCATAAAGCAGTCCAGTCGAATAGAACTTCGTTAATATAATTTATTAATAAATATAAAAGAGAAAAAACTCAAAAAGAGACATAAATTAATTGCTAGAAAACAATTGGAAGATTTCAAAACACAAAGCCTCAAGTCTCTAAAATACCGGCAAATGGTTAACCAGTCACCATTTCGCCAATTCAAGCATCATTTGGATATACACCAAAAAATCACATCTATGAAAATCAAATACAGCACATCTCACATCATTGAAATCGCACATCACCGTATTGAAAGACGCATAAACCAGAGACAGCATATCACTCCAAGACATCCAATCACATACTGAAGGCAAAGGGAGGCCACATAACAACAGCTGAGAAGGTTAAATTCAAACATCTGATCAACAGAAAATACCAAATACACATAGAAAGCAACAAAAAAAGGCCTGAATAAAAATATAAATACAAATAAATAATAAATATTAAAGACAAATTAAAACTAGAAAAAAAAATTATATATATATAACAAATCAAATAAATAAATAAAAAAATGAATAAATAAAATATAAAATGATTAAAATAAATAAAATGCATAGCAAGAAAAGGTTGTAATAAAAACAGCTGATAAACAAACAAATAAAACAATTGTTTTCTTGTAAATAATTAATATTAACGAAGTTCTATTTATATTTTAATTATTAATACTAACGAAGATCTATTGGTTATTCTCGCTCCACTCACACCTATAGCCTCCTTTAAATTAATATGAAAATGTCCCTCATTTGGCATGAGGGTAATTCTCAAATAAACTGTCACTTAGGCTGTCCTGAGGTTTCTAGAACCTCGGCATTTTTCACTTTTTCGGTATTTATTTATTTGTTCAATCATCACACAGTTCGTTTCAAAGCAGAGTACATTTTGTGATATTTGATGTTTATAAATAAAAAGTTTATAAAATAAATTTCTTTTGAAAATTTCGCGCGGGTACTTTATTTATTTATTTTTTTTTAAAGTACCTATAAAATCGAAAAATCGTAGAACTCGCAAACCAAGTCAGATTTTGCATTCTTTGACACCGATATAACATTTATATGGACTACTTTTCAATCAACACTCAATAAGAACTTTTACCTATGGTACTTTTCATGAAAATGAATATATTGTTTTATTTTTTTTCAGATTTCTAAAGTAACAGTTTATTTGAAAATGATACACGAGAAAAAGAGTCTGGTCATTGATCTTCAGTTATAGCGTGACTGACAAGGATTCCCGCGCCCTTGAGCCCACATAATGTATGCTCAATGTGGTCAATATTATTGGGTCAATATCGAGTTCCGTCAATATATTGACCGTCTGAGGGGTATATTGTTACAAAAATGTTGACACATGGGATATATACACCACGTTAAATAATATTCCTTCAATGATATTCACTCAACAATATTAACCGGGTAAGATGGGCATTATTCAGGATCCGCTGGCTTTCAATTACAGTGACGCAGCAAAGGTGCCTTTTTAACAGCCTTACTTTGTTTCTTAAAAAGTTCATTTTTTGGCTATAAAGATTTCTTTGATTTTTTTCCACTAGTCGGCTCAACCTTAATCTATCTAGGGTTTAATCTATATAATCAAATCGTGGCTGGCCTAAAGTTTTTTTAGACTGCGAATACGAGGGCTCAGTCAGAATGAAGACTGCGGCAGGAAGAACGCTTCTAGAGTATACTAAACCCTAAAATGAGTACCTAATGTTGCGTTCGTAAGGCTATACATCAAGTGGTTGGAGCTCACTGTTAGACACGTTTCTACCTAATATTCATCTCCAGATCATGGGCTGTGAAAAAAAAAAAAAAAACGATTTCTTTACTATTTTATCGTAGTTAGGACAGCTGTTATTACATAATCAAATAAATATTTATAGCAACGACTAATTAGTGGAGAAGCCCTCCACTGTACGTAAGTCATAAGCTAACACTTTTGTCATGATATAGAGTACATCATGAAAAGAGTGAAATTTTTTTCGGAAGGAACCTTTATTAAGTAATATTTATTTATTTTTCATTACCGTTAAACATCTTCTCGAATTTTCATTTTTTTATTTTATTATTTCTTATAAAACAATTATAGTTAATTTTATTTTGGGTAGTTTTATGAAGCCATATTTCTTCCTGAACCTTCCGTTTTATAAAACTCCTATGTTTTATCTAGTTGATATATATTTAGCTGATAATATATTAGTCTGTATATAGGGATGCCATTGGGCAATCATTGAGGATGATTATCCCAAAAATCATGTTTTAAGTCAATATGAATTACTTGTATGTCCTCTAAATTGGATACCTTTCCAAGGTCCTGATTTGTGATTACCATTATTTAATAATTAACCAAGATAATATATCCTAAGCTTAATAATAATGCTAATAACCATAATGATAATCAAATGTATTGCTATCATACTTAATGAAATATATTCAAATTAATAATGGGCATGGTTACTAAAGAACAACCTCCTTCCTAACTTAATCTTTATTCATCAAAATTAAAATAATAAACTGTTACAAGAGTTTAACCATGGAATGATTCAGACTAGACCTAGCCATTAACTGTTCCAACATAAATCTCTTATCTGTAATAATTGGTGTTGATGGTCCTTCAGCATCTCTCCATCGGGTTCTCCTGTATATCTTAAGTCATGGAGCCTGAGCCATAGCATCTGTATCAAGGCAGAGTGAATTAGTTGTCCTCGAAGTCGGACCTTAAGCGAGATCAGAGCAGCAGTGTCTCCGTTGCTTCCTCGGCTTCGGTCCCCCTTTTCTTCCTTGTTTTTCCTAAGAGGGGGTCAAATACGCTGTTGGTTGGTTGGATCTCCGGAACTGGGTGGCACCTTTTTCGTTATTGGCCAACTAGTTTTATAGAGGGAGGAAATTCTGGGATTTCAGTGTATAGTTCCCGTCTGGGGTGGGACGATCTCTTCGAATCCATTAGTATCCTCTAATCGAATTTTGTCCTTCCCAGGCCTTCGCCGTTTTTTCGGTTAACCAGTCATGATCCGAGGTTGACAGGTTTCCTAAAATTGATTACGTCTTCCTGGACTGACCATCTCTTGCCTTTGTCACACTGCCGATTTATCGGTAGTGTTTTAAATTAACTTATTTTTTATATCTGCGGGTAAAGGTCGTGGTGACATCTGCTGTCGCCTGTCAGTTACCTTTCTACCTACCTGCTCGTCCCTTATCATCTTTTGTTAGCACCATGTACATGTTATATATAATTTGTGCCTAAGAATAATATTGTCCAAAAATATCAATTCATATTAACACTAATCAATGCTGTTCCGTAATTCAGAGGTTGTCCTGAAGGTGGAGATTCCTCAATTCCCCGAAACGTTAAAACATAATGTAAGAAATCTATTATTATAACAGATGATTCAGAAAGAAATTTTGCTACATATAACTGTCCAAAATAAAAATTATTTTCATTCTTTTATTACGAAATCAAGTATGATAATATCAAGACTTACACAATGGAACCATTGCGATAAATGATGAATTATTATTGGAAACGGACTGCCAAAACATGTTTTGATGAGATAATAGAATATTTAAATATCAGCTATTTAAATTAAACACCTAATAACGGGTATTAATGTTTTAGTTTGAAAAGAACACATTTCATTGTTAATCCAGAACGAAATGAACAATGACTTCAAGAGATGCATAACTTTATAACAGAACACCAATTCAATTCTCTTGTCTCATGATTTAACGGGCCCAGTTGAACTCGTGTGTAATTCAGTTTAAGGTAATGCTTCTTCGTCAATTACCCACAGGTTAAACAATCAGTGGAAGAGTTTTCTCCCATGTAAGTAAATTAATTCGCTTAGCAAATAACCAAGTACTTGACGTGTAGTTGGAAAAACTAATTGTTGAAACTTTTGGAAACTGTTTTATTTAATTCAATAATTATCTAAATATGGTGCCGTGTTCAATATTTGTATTCAGTGTTTTTAACAACTATCACTAAAAAACAAATTTATTTCAAAAACTTGGTACTACTCCATTTTAATATTATTGTGTATCCTCCATACAATAATATTAAAATGGAGTAGTACCAAGTTTTTTAAATAAATTTGTTTTTTAGTGATAGTTGTTAAAAACACTGAATACAAATATTGAACAAGGCGCCATATTTAGATAATTATTGAATTAAATAAAACAGTTTCCAAAAGTTTCAATAATTAGTTTTTCTAACTACACGTCAAGTACTTTGTTATTTGCTAAGCGAATTAATATATAACGAATATATATATATATACACATTAATTTCAAGTAATTTTTATAAAGTAATTTTTTCTAGTATCTTTCATTCGAATTTCTTTGCATCATTTTTGTCCAAGTTCCGGAGTATTCTTCAGGACAAATAACGGAAATTTGAATTTAAAACATGCTCAATAATTAAAAATTAATTTACATATTTACCATTTTATCTTATACATATCTTCTAGACTATTAATAATATCATTACACACTCATTTTGCCAATTGCGGATGAATAATTACTATTATTTCATATTAATTTTAACTGTCACTTATTATTTCATTATAACTTATAAAAAGAGTTTAACATTCATATTTCGTTTTTATTTTGACACAGTGCAGATTAATGGGAATTAGACTTTTTACTTTTATAAATGTATTTATTAGCGTTCCATCTCCTATATGTCCCCAGATATTATGCATAAAAGCTAATTAAACATTATTTTATCAATAAATATTATTTGTTTTATCAATTTAAAATCTGATTTATGTTCTATTACGTTTGTTGATGATATCTGCGTAATGGGTATTTTGGATTTTCTTGTACATTTTAAAATTAACAGTATTTTTTATGTTCTTAGGAATATATATTGCTTCAATTAATCTTCTACTTTTTGTTAATTCTACTCTACCAGAATGTTCATAATCAAAATTATGATAGAGCATTGTACTGTGGTGTGCCAAAGCTGTGATATCACTGGTTTTTTTTTGTTCTTACAATTATTTTATGTTGTAAAATTATAGTTTTTAATTTTTTAGAGGTTTCTCCTATATATGTTTTATCACAGTTTTAGCATTTTATCCTGTGTACTACATTTTGTTTTTCAATTTTATCTATCCTATCTTTCTATTTGTTAACCATTGTTTTTTGAAAAAAATCATTAATTAATTTTATTATCATTAGGTATACTAAGATTTATGCTATAAATGTGATCATATAAAATAAGTGCTTTATTAATTTTCTTTAATTGCCGTTGAGATTAGAACAAAATAATAATAATTTTGGATTTGATTAAAATAAAAAAAAGAAGAGTTTATTTTATAATGGCATTGTAAATAGTTCTAGAAGACATTAATTATACAAAATAGGCTAGTATATATATAAATTAATTTTTAATTTTTGGGCTTGTTTTTCATAATATATTTCTATTAAATTCTAATGATGTATGATGAAGAGATTTGCCATGAAATAACTCGAAACGTTGGCAATAATGTCGTAAAGAAGATTCTAATAAAGGATTAAACATAATGGAAGAAATGATCTAAAATATTAAAATTTATATTAAAAAATGTGAATCCGGCTTAACTTACATTATTATTATAAATCAATCTGAATTTTCATTCGAAAATTGAAAACAATTAAATATGTGCTAAATTAAAATGGGTCACGGTCTCCGATCATGTCAGAATTGGATAGAAATTGAAGCCTAAATAAAAAATTCTTATATAAAATTCAATGTTCTTTATTACGCAACAAACCGACTTGTGAGCTTTGACCTTAATATCCATTATGCAATAGATATTCTGACATAGTGTTTCGCTATACCGTGGAAATTCGCCTGCTCTTACCCTCACATAAATATTAAAAAAATAATTCCACGATCGATGTACATAAATTTTTCTTACGTAATACTGTATGGAAATTCGTAGTGTAAACTAAGTTCACTAAATTATTTCCTTATATCCCGAAGCCAATTCCAAATCATTTATGAATTCTCTCAGTTACTTATGTAACAAAACAAGAAATTCATTTATGGCCATGCTCTTTTTTTATGTATTGATACCAGAAAGTCTTTTAAAGCACCTTTAAAGAAATGAGCTCAGGTATTTAAATTGAAAATTGGGATCTTTCAGAACAATATATTTTATGGTGTAATAAGAAGAATTGAGGATTTCGGATAGTAAGAATTGGATATGTGTGGAATTTTATGGTTTCGTTGAATTCTATCACGCCAAATTATTAACATTTTTACGATATTTTTTAAATAGGAGAGACGTTCAGAGCGCTTATGAAGTATATGTTGAAATAGTCGAAAAACTGAACAGTTTCTTGTCGTTTCGTATACAGGGATATTGCGTTAGTCGTTTGGAAGCGGAATTACGATGTTTGTAATATTTTAATATTAAATGTTATATCATTCATCAAAGAAGCTAATTAAATAGCACAGAATGTCATAAATTTTGGTATAAGACATCATAAGTGTCAAAGCGTTAACTTTGGAAATTTCTAAATCGAGATGGATTGCCCATTTTGATAACGTCAGGGTCACGTCATCATATTATCTCCCGAGGTGATGCAAAACTACCTTTTGAGTCTCATTTTTGAGATTTTATTGGAGAATTCAGCTTGCAAGTCTTTTAATTTGATTTTTTTTCTGCGCGCTTTCTTCACCAAGCAGAGTTGTATTTATTATATCTCGAACATATATCGCCATGTCTATGGCTTACTTTACAGATCATTTCTTATTTTCAAATGCAGTTGTAATATTTTCAACCCTTGTTCCTCCGATTATTTCTGGCCTTTTTCATCTTTAATTTAAGTCGCGGCTCTTACAAAGTCATCTCAAACAACAGGAATAGGGGATACTGCGATAATGACAGTTGCCTAAGGGAAAACAATTGTAAAAATTATAATTTTTACATGTATGAAAAACTACAATCTCTAATTGGACACTTATACTCTTTCCTAGGAACTAATTACATGATATTGCATTAAAACTAAATATTTTTTGTTTAATGGCTAAAATATCAGCTTTGACCGGTATTACCCCGACCCTAGGGCAATATTAATCGGTGGTGTCAGTGATTATTTATTGAATATACAACAAGGAATATGGGAATTTCTTAATGTATTTCTGAAAAACTGATATTTGTGTGTATATAGCATTTCAACGTCAATTGTAACTTTTTCCGAATCAATTGACACCTTTTCCATTTCAATTATAGCTTTTTCCAATTCCATTGTACCTTTTTGCAATTCAATTGTACCCTCTTCAATTTCAATTGTAAATCTTTCCAAATCAATTACCTTTTCCAATTCAATTGTAACCCAACCGGACATGAATTAATTCTATATTATTTATTATATTATTGAAAATATTTATTTTAATTACAATAATGACTTTTGAAATAATTTTGGCATAGTCTGCCAACAACTTTTTTTCGTTGAATAGATAATTGATATTAAGTGCTAATTTTAAGTAGTTTAAATTTTGTAAATAAAATTGTTATTAATTTATTTTTAAATATTTATTATTTTGTATTTATTTAAAGGGGGAGGGCAATGGATTTCATCGATTTGGTGATCGTTCATTTGGTTTTAGAATTTGTTAATTTCAAATTCACTACCGAAATTTTGCTTGGCCATGAGCATTTCTGCTTAATTATTAGTTTTCAAAATTCTTCGGTATTGGAATCGTTTTCTAAGTTTTCAAGGGCGCTATTGCCAAAACTCCTATCGGATTTCCGATCGCGAATGGGCACTTCGATTTTCCGTTGCTATTGAAGTTTTCTATGATAAAGGGATCGTTTATTAAGTTGTCGAAGTTTCTGATTCCATTTTTTTAATTGGATTTTTGATCATGCATGCCCATTTTGGATTTCCGTTACTGTTGGAGTTTTCTATGATATAGGGATCGTTTATTAGGTTTTCAAGAGTTCTGATTCCATTTCTTGAATTAGATTTTGGATCGCGCATGTGCATTTCGAATTGCTATTACAGTTGATATTTCTTTGGTACAGGAATAGGAATATTCAAGGTGACAATTGATTTGGAAACGGTTACAATTAAAATGAAAAAGGTTACAATTGACTCGGAAATGCTATATTACACTCTTTTTGTTGGCTTTCTACGATAAGCCTTCAGAAACAGCTTGCTTTGCTTTCTTTCAAATCTTCCGCATTTATTTAGCATTTAGCTTTTTGTTTCTTCCTCATATTTTTTTCTAACCGTCTGAAACATAAAATTGTTTTGATATGGTGTCCATGAACATTGACACTATTACCTCGAGCGCATGGTTTTGTTCAACGATTAAAAAATAAAATCCTTTAAAACAACTATGTTTTACAAAAGAAGGTATTATATTGATGCTGTGTTTTAATTGGTATGTATGCAGAAGCAGTGAGTTTTTATGCGATTAATTGCGATTTGTACTGTGACTGTGCTTAGAACAAAACGGAAAAAAGACCTTATCTCGCTCAACATCCACACAACAACTGACAAGACGGCGAGCTCTGGTGAAATAGTTCAAGAGAGAGGCGCTTAATGTAAGGTCCTTTCTGGTTACATACAACCTACGTTAGCGACTTTACGAGAAACCATCGTGACCGCGATTATCCCTTGACTTCCATAACCTCAGCCTCCCCTAAATCATATCGAAAGTCATTCATATCCTCGGGCAAATAAGCACTATTTTGAAGATATTCTCCTTTTCTATAGCTGTCATTATCAGTATAATTGTTGGCTACATACTTTTTTTTTTAATTTTACAGATAGGCTGTGCCGATTACACAAAAACATATCATAAATCACAGTTTTAATGTGTATTATAAGGGTAGGTGTCATATCTCACGCAATCATAGTACCCATAATGTTATAGGCAATACAAACATTAACTACTTATATATCGAATGTTTCCACGAGTGTTCTGTCCGAAGTATATATGTTTTAAAACCTTTAGACGCTTTTCAGCATAGCATCAATTTTAAGAATAAATAATACTTTTGAATAGAATTGTTTATTTGTTTATGCATTTTATAATATACCCTTAAGAATATTAAAGAATTGAAAATCAGATAAATTTAAAACAATAAACTAATAATAAATCTCGTACTATATACATAAAGGTTGAATTGCAAGCTTTGAGCACGGTGCCCGGGACTCTATCGTGATACTTCACTAATAACGTTAGTAACCAGAATGTTGGTAGTTGTTCCAAAGCCTAGAGGAAGATGATTTATTGTCAATGCGATCTATTCTTCATTAGAAGATATAAGGACACACATTATATGGTTTCAGGCTATTATTTTTGACGGATTGAGTGCAGATTGTAGTGATAGCTTAGCGGCAGTGTTGCACAAATTGGGATTTGTGCAACAATGCTCAACGTTAGTTGAGCATCGGGAAAATAATCATAACGTGCATTCCTTGTAGAATGTAGTTTGAATTGCGTTGGTACAAGGGTATTTGGAAATGCCAAGTAATGAAAATGTATATAGGCTGGCTTGAAGAGACTTTGATATCGCTCCTTTTGCACTTGAGCCAATCTAGTGAGCAATCCCAAAAAGAGAATCAAGGCGGCTTTTCCTATTAATATAATGCTTCACTCTAAGCTGTTTATAAAGGACCTCTACTGATTCAGCGATAAAGCTGTTCTATTAATTGACAAAGTGGTATTCATTGGATTGTGTTCCGGCCACTTCAGCCTCAACAAGATTAGTGGAATCACCATTCTGCTGTTACTAATGACTTTATACTTCGTCTGTGCAATGGTCTCGTGTACAGTTGCTGCATTTTGGGCGTGGGATGTATTGTTGGTCCAAAACTACGGGAGCCGGACAAAATATGTGGAGATTTGCCTGTCTCAAGAAAGGGTATCGGACGATTTACAATAAGATGTCTAAGATCGTGGTGCTATTTTACAGAAGAAAAACAATAATACCCAACAGCTCCAGGTAATTTCTTTTGATCAACGTTGTTTGATTTGTGGTCCTATCTCTAATTAGCTTGACAATAGGCCAAATCGCTCCCTCCGCATTCTCATGACCATTCCTAAATTTTCAGAACATCTTCGATTGTTCCCGATGTATGACTTACCAATGTATGAATTACCATCACGAGTACTTCTTGGTCACTTTTCACAACAAAAACATTATTTCTCATTCTCCCAGGTAGACCTCTGAACTGCCCCAATTCAAATCAATGATCCACTTTTGCAATTATTGTTCCCGTTCTTATATTTGAGATTTTATTATTATAGAAATCCCTTTCTTATATCCATCTTCTACCGACTTTTAATTTCGCGTATTCATTCACTTTTTCTATCTTCAATGCTTATTTCTTTATTGGCCTAATCCTCATCTCCATTTCCTTCTTCTCCTCCCATTCAAATTTGTTTTATATTTTACAACTTAAAAACAAATAACATTCGCATTTATTCACAAGAATTTTTTCACTCATTATTATTTTTAGGGGACTTTAGTCCAAAAATAAGTAAAGTATTGTTCTTGTTTAGAGAAGATATTTTATTTAGCAAACAATCTGCTACTAATTCAGAGAACTCTGCTGCTGCTATCTCTGGACCAGTCATGGGATCTAGACGAAATCCTGCAAAGAGTACATGGTTCAGAATTAAAAGTACCTGTCCAGTTCAAGTTCTGAGTACAACACTCTCTATATATTTTATCCTTTTTACTATTGAATACAAAGATGGAGTAAATCTCAAGACCAGAGCCAAGCAGGGAGAGTGAGGAGAGAATGGAGAGGTCTAGCATTCGAAGAAAACCACAAGTAAGATCTACCCAATCTAGAAATATATAGATCAAGATCTTCAGTAGAAATCACATGCATCTATATATTACGCCGACCTTTTCAGTAGATTATAGTTCAAAATTGTATTTCTAAATTTTTTTACTTAACTTTTTTCTTTCTCAACAATGTAATTTAATTCATTATAGGTTGTTTTGATAATTTATTCAATATTTTATTTAAACTTATCCAAAATATTTTTTTATTTTCATACCGTCCACTAGCATTTATATTTCATCCATAGACCGGGAATTTCATAATCAAACACTTCTTCTAACAAATTAAGAAAAACATAAATGTGTGAACGTCATAATGTAATTTGTAAAACTTGAGAAAAAAAATTACAATAGAGATATAAAGAAAAAAAAAAGGAATTTGATTCTTATAATATATACAAGGTAATCTTCATCCTTTAAGAATCCAAATATTGAATAAAACATTTATAGAATAAATAGACAGCTCTAACAATAACGGCAGTAAAAACGACAAAAATAAACGTTTTTTAAAATAAATTGATCCTTAATTGATTACTTACATATGAGAGTAAGCTATATCGGTTAAATTTATGTTTTTAATAGAGAAAAAAGAATTTCAGTGGGGGTAGGTTACCTGCTAAGTAGGTTAAAACTCACCGAACCGTCTCCTCACAAATCAATTCCGCTTGACGAAGCCGATGCCAATAGACTCCCTGATAAATCGCTCACCAAAACAGGTTCCTGTTTTCGGCTCTTCAACTGCGACATTTATGTTTCATCGTCGTAATGGATGACACGTAGCAAGTGATATTAAAAAATTTAAAAAACTTTTTTATGTGCTTTGGAATCTTTTTAATCATATTTAATCCCTGGTTCGATTGTATGATTATAAAATATTCCTTCTTCTTTTTTATTTTTTTTTCATTTCAAATTAGAGAGTTATTTAAATAAGAAAATAACCATATAAACTATAAATATTTTTCCCAACCCTCTAAGTTAATTCGTCTAAAAGAGCTAAAGTACTTCTTAAATCCTAATTAGGTTTATTTTTTTAGGGCATGGCTATTTAATAAATTTTTCCTCTTCATTAATGCGACTATTTATATTTACATGCGGCTATTTATATTTATATGCGCCTATTTATATTTATATGTGGCTAACAGGCCCGCAGTGTTAAACGGTACTATGGTATGTTGTTCGCAGCCATTGAAGGTGAAAAACGAACATAAGTGAAAAGTATATAGGTACACGGATCCTTTTTAACCCCTCTCCTTCCGAGAGGGGTTAAAAAGGGTTCCGAAAACCATGGGGTCCTTTTAGGATCCAACACATTTCTGACTTTTAAATTAATCTTTAAATATATCCTTTGATACATATCATTTTCAATGAATTTTAATGTGAAACTATTTGAAATATTTAGAAACGGAATCGGCAATATTTGTTTCTCTCTCAAAAACGTGGCTGGGGTTCTTTCGGGACCTCCTTGGTATTGGACGTTACCTTTTTTTGTTTAATTTTATTTTTTTTAATTCTATATAATAAATTACAAATTATTTCAAATATAAAAACATGTTTCTCAAAATAATTTGCTTAAAAATAATTAGATAAAAAGGTAGCACAGAAAATGTCTGGTCAATACTACATTAGACAACAATATTTCAAAACTACAAGATTATTATTAATTATTTGTTTAATATTATCATATCCATAATCAATATTGAACAATTTATCACAATAATCTATTAGTAGCTAATTAATTTACTGAAATTTTTATAGTAAAAGTTAAAAATGTTCGTAATTATTACAAAAACCTCGTTTGTAAGAAGCGTAGGTCTACAAAAATAATGTGTGTGAAGTGCGAGTGATTATTTCTTTTTAGTTCAATTTTTCGAGAGAAAAAAATTGATTTATTTTTGCAATTAAAGTATTTGATAAATTTATGTTTATTTGCTCATTTTATATCCATGCACTCATTATTTACTAGTAGCTAGGATTCGTGAAGTATTTGATATTCTAATTATAACTTAGCAGCATGCAAAAAAAAATAATTAAAGAGCTCAAAATCTAAGATGAAAAAACAAGATGTAATTTTTATTTATTTCTGGACAAATGTTCGATAAGAAAATCGAACTTAAAGGTGAAATTCATTATCAGAAAACCAAACCCAAGTGGAAGTACTAAGATTTTACTACATATTCATTAATAAGAAGTTGAAAGTGGGTTTCATTCAAACTCCCGACCAAAGGGTTATATTATTTATATAATATATGATTCTTTAGTCAGCGACATGAATAGATACATATTATGTAACCATATTCTTTTAATTATTTGTTGGCATCTTAACAATGACAATGTTATAAATAGAGATGGGTATAATATACGATAATGATTTCGTAATCATAATCATCAGGTTCTTTAACGATTATAACCTAGATTCTTTTTTAGTTTATAATCGTTTATAGCCTAAAGCAGAACCTGATTTCTTGATTACACGATTGTAATCATTATCACGATCATCATCATCATAGCCGTGAAAAAAATTACGATCGTTTAATCAAGTAATCATGCTTGAGTATTTTCGACTTTTTGCCGATATTTCTTGTCATATCAGCGAAGTTCATAATTATAATAAATAACTTGGAAATTGCCAATAATTGAATAACTTAAATAAGTACGATAAAATGAAATTTAATTTAACATAAAATCCGACTGCGGAAATAACTTTTTTATCTTACTACCCTATTCGTCCCAAGGGACGGAATGTACTTGCATATCTACCTAAACAAATTGCTGGGCTGTTAGTGAAGTTGAAGTCCATGAATATTTAAACTTGGTGTAGAAGTCGGGGGTGCCTTCCACTACACGTTACGACTCCTTGTAAGTACATTCCGTCGCATCCATCTATGTATGTCAACATACAGAAAACTCCTTGCATTTGTGCATGTAAACATACATCAAGTGAATTAATGTATTGAGTAAAGAAGAGTATTGGTTTTTAATCATGATTACAATTATGCCCACCTATGGTTATAAACAACAATAAATATATTCATATTTCTCCTCATCCAATAAATTAAGTTCATCTAGAAATGCTGATAAAATTCTTAATTAATTCCTTAACTCCTGCATGTATTTTATTAACAGTCTGGCTATTTAACCAAACTTGCCTCTTCATTTATAGAGAGGCGACCCGCAATATTTAACAGTAATGCGATATAGTGTTCACAGCTATTAAAGGCGCAAAACGAACAAGTGGAGATATAGGGCTTAAACTGTGCACATACTCATTTTAATAATTTCACATAAGCTGCCAATTAAAGGATCACATATATATGCATCAAATGTTACTGTTGATTATTTTGTTTGTAAATAAGAGAGCGTCTTGTAAAACTACACCAATGCAAATACCTTTAACTCTTTTAGGAATTAACAGTATTTACCTATTTTCTAGCAATCGGGAAATTGATTTGTTTCGAAAAATAATATATAGAAATCTTTTTCTATTATGTCTTAATTAACATTGTAGTAACCTGGTGTCTCATTCGATTTAAAATGAATAATGATGCCAGCTGTTTCCCAATCTACTAATAGAAGGTCGTCTACTAGAGATACCAATCACTACGATTGGTGCTGCTGTTGTGTTTTATCTAATATCTGTTTGATGCATGTTTTAAGTATTCACACAATCATCTTTAATGATTCGGTTGATCATGTGGGCCACTGTTCCGTATGTGCCTGATGGATGTGAACTGTTTTCGGTGAGAATTAAGTGGAAAGAAATTACGTCAATGGATTTATTTGTCAGCCATTTTTAACGGCGGATGTACTAGAATTGTATTTTTTCTATGACTCAATAATTTTTATATTTCATGAAAATTTGGTATTTTTACTTAGAGTTTAAATTGCCAATTCGCCTTTCTTCTCTTAGTTGTATATTTTTAATACCCACCTGAAATAGTAACTATCCAAAATATTTAACCAATGGCTTGTTAATTTACCAGGTAATCATAATGTGCAAAATCTTAAATCACATTTGAAAATTAGCTTGTTTTGATCAATACGTCAATAAAAAGGCTATAAATTTTACGTTTAAACCTACAGAAATAAAAAAGATTTACTTTTATGCTTCAATTATATACATATATCGTTTAATTGAAAGAAGATTGTCACGATACGAAATGTTTTGTTTTTGCTTGGAAAGCTCCCAGTGACGTTTATTACTTTAAGAATAAATTTCAAATTTTTAGTTTCAATATCTTCCGTAATAAAAAAATATTGTTAGTCTATCAATCATTAGTTTACTAGTCATAATGACTTCCTTCAAATTGTGATTAGAGAATAACTTTAAAAAGATTGTCTTGATTAGGAAAATAATAAATTATCTGCAATGTTTTTAAAAATAATATTCTTATGTCAGTAAGATGGCCAAAATTATCAATATTTTACTTCAGTATAAATAATTGAAAACACAATTATTTATATTTTAAATACTATTTTGTAATGCATCACATTCATAAAAAAAAATTGTGTAGTTTCATCTTTTCAAATTAAATTTATTGATTTACTTACTTAAGCCCATTTGGACGCTTCGCAGATATACAGAAAAGCCAAAAAGACCTAAATATGTAAGCCGCATAGTTCATGGGTAGCATTACTTTACATACTGACTTTCATATGCCAACGGACACAAACGGTCCCACTACAAACAACGACTTCATGATAACTTATACTGACATATTAACTCACTCATACAGCACATGGCCAAAACCAACATGTCTGAGAACACTCGCAGAAGGCTGAAAATGAGCTGGATGAAGGATCTCTTTTCCTAACTGAAAACAGTAATCAAGACAGGAAGAGGTGCCGCTGGGCATTACTCTCAATCATGACACAAAACCAAATTTTTAGCCAATAAATTCGTTTTTGACAGGTGTGAACACAAATATAAAGCTTAAAAATAAAACTTAAAAATATTTTTTCAAAAATGTGACTTTGTTATACATATACTCTAAAGGAGTTTATACTGTTTCAAATGAAAAACTGCCACAATTTGATTCATGATTGAATTATCAAAAAACGAAGATTAACTTTTATTTTAAAACAAACAGAGTAAGTTGTTGTTATTTTATCAGTGATCTGAGGGACAGCGATAAACCTAAATAGACAAGCATCAAACCCTTCTCCTGTGAAATTCCACTTTTTTCTGCGGCACTCTTCTTCCAAATGAACGATATATGTACGTGTGCGTGTATAAACATTCATAATAAGGCCATTATTAAGTATTATTGCTGGGAAGACTGACTCCATGTCCCACATGTTCCATACCCACATGCCAGGCTTAAGAGATAAGAACTCAACCGAAGATATGGCCAGTTATATAGACTATTGAACAGAACATCACATCTTTCAATAGAAAACAAACTATCTACAAGACCATACTGGACCTACGGACTCGAACTGTGGGGGACAGAAAAATCTTCGAACATCAAACAAATCCAATCCTTCCAATCCAAAGTCCTTCGAACAATAGTCAACGTTCCCTATTATGTTTCAAAAAAGACCTTACACCATGACCTGAACATCCCATTTGTACTTGACCTTATTCCATCCAAATTTTCAAACTTTCACCAGAACCTTACCTGCCATCCTAATCCCTTAGCATAATCCCTATCCAGCTCAAGCCATCCCTATAATCCTCCTCGTAGGTTGAAGCGGCAGTAAATATGCCACAAGAACTTCTGTAAATATGGTATTAGGGTCCTGGCAATGGCCAGATCCTCCACTCAAGTCCTGAGCGACTGTGGCCCTAGTGCTATCACTCAGTCTCCACTGGCTTTAATCCAGTGATGCGGCTCAGAGAGAAGCGCTGGGACCTCTTTGAGTCTTGCCTTGCCATCCACAAGTGGAGGGCAGGCCATGGCTTGGAGTTCCCCGGGCAGAATATGATAATAGAATATGTATGAATGTAATCTGGAATTTTTATTTATATAATTCTTTCTTCTTTTGTTAACATTGCACATTTATTTATCTCCAGTGTCCTTTTATTTTATCAATTTATTTTTCTTTATATTTATTTTATTGTGTATATAGTTTGTACATACAGTGTAAATGGGTACTTCAGCCCTAATACTCATTGCCCTTGAGAGTGGCAGCTTGTATTATGTTCAATAAAAAAAAAATTGCTGGGAAGTTGCGAATTAGCGATAAGAAAAAGTTTTGAAACTCAGGTAGCATATAGTTTTATTATATTGAATGTTTTGAAATCAATGTTGTATCTTTCAAAATTAAATAATCTTTATAGCTAATCAATCGTATTCTGCCAACGACAACTTTGTTTCCCTAACAAAAGTTTGCAATCTATGCGTTATTATAAAAGTTGACTTCTCATTAAAACTAAAGAGAAGGATTTGAAGAATAGCTTAGTAGCCAATGTGTTAGCTCTAAAAATAATGCCTTAAATTACAGAAGGGAAGAGAAAGGGGAGAAAAAGTAAAATGTTAAGGAAAGTTACTGCTAAAACTTTCAAGATACTTCCTCTAACAAGGGGCGAGAGCTAGATCAAAAAGTTTATTTAACATCGGATATTCCTTCGAATTATAAGTTTATTTTTTTTTTTTTTATATATTTCTTGAATATTAAAAAGCTACGTGAACAAGAGCACTGCCTGTTTCATCGAAATATATCTTGTGGCAGTTAAAGTAATTTAATTAGGAAAAAGCTCCTTATTACGACAAAATGCTTCATAAAATATCAAAACTTTTAGAATAATTTAGCATAAGCAGTAGAGGCTATTTTAATAATTAATACAAATTATGAAATAATAATTTGAATTAGTTGGAAAGTCCTCTTACAGGGCTTGAGGCATTCAAATTAATGAGCTATAAGTTTTAGTGGAGTTGTACGGAATTAAATATTCACTCTAGGGGCTGCATTTAAATTATCTGTTAATATAAATAGGCACATAATCATAAATATACATACTTCTGATATAACGCCTGAGTGTCATATTGTAGAAGGGGTACAAAGTAATTAAATTTTAGGACTATACCGTTTCTAAATTAGAAAATGCGTTTAATATTATTTATTCTATGAATCTCTTTTGATGCCCTTATATTTTTTTACTTAAGTAAAAACAAATATTATTATGAAAATTTACTAATAACTTAAAAATCCAAAACTCTGATTAAAGTTAAAATAAGACGGTAACATTATAATTTTTTTTTTTTTTTTTGGTTTCCCTGCACTGTAGCACAAAAACTAATTGAAGAAAGAAAATACTTTGGCGACGCAATTGTAATTCCGTATTTTTTATGCCACGTCTTTATTTTGCACCCTGCTTTATTTTTTTTGATATTTATTTTTCAAGAAAACATTCTAAATTGACTTTAAAGTTAAAATCTTACTCCAATCATTAGTCGCCTCTTGGAAAAGAGAGAATAGTTAGAAGTCCCTTCTGTAAAGTGTTGTTAAACAGTAATACATTTTCCTAACAAGTTCTTCCACGAATATGTAATATATTGCGAAAATTAGTATCATCTTTATTCTGATTCAATTTCAATTTCTTCATATGAACGTAATCCATGGGTCCTTTTAAATCCATAATTTTTTTTTTAAGTAAACATTTTTTGTTCGAAATGCAAAAATTTCATTCGATCTACTCAATGCATTTTCAAATGAAACTTCGGGCTACTGAAATAAGTTTCTTCTCTTGCCCATCTTTTTGTTACCTGGAAACCAACAATTATGAACGAAACGAGGAACTTAAAATAACCGATATTTTTGGGAAACAATAACACGAATAAACAAAGAATACTCGTATATCGATAATCAATATTTTTCCCTATGTTTTTATAACTTATTATTATTGATGTGCAATATCTTTTTCTAATAAAGCATCTTTTATTAGATATATAGTTCTTACAGTGATTTATATTTTTCTACATCCCCCCTATAGTGCGGGGGAATTATTTATTCATTTTCAGTTCATGAAGGATGACTCTCAATAGGCAGTGTCTTTTCGTAAAGAACTAATTAAGAATTGAAAAATAAAGAAATGTCATGTCACCTAGAAAAAAGATATGTGCCAAAATAGAAGATCTGAGAGTTCAGCACTTTGAAAATGAATAAAAATACTACTTTTAGTAGTAGGTTAATCGTATTTTAATATAGGACGTAGGTGACATAATAGCATAGTTTGAAAATTGCCTAGAAATAGATTAAAAAGGGCCGAAACGTTCCAAGAAAATAATATATTGACTATGTGAATTAGTTTTTATTAATAAATAAATTCGATTATTTCTTAATCTAATTTGATTAGTTTTATAAAATAATTTAGAATCCCATTGAATACGAACAATAACAATATTGTTGTTGATCACGAATATATCAAATATAAAATAATTTTTCCCTAGTAATTTCATATCACACAAGTTACAACGACATGAGCACACCAAATGTTGAATATAGCATATATGACAAATGCATCGCTTCACACTCTTCTACTTGAAGTCATCCTGCTCCACTAATGCAATACCTTTCCTCCTACCCGGTTAAACATATGCTAAAAAGACAAAGGCTAGAGAATCCCATAAAATACTTATATAAAAAAACAAATAAACATAAAATAACCCATATATGAGAGCTAAAACGGAAGGTAAGAAAATATCAATTGAAACAATTATGTGAATCAATACGCAACCGAGTTTATTATGAGATCTTTACCATAGGCTAAGATAAAATGTACCTCAGTTTTTTTTGTGTTACGAACACCCAAAGAGAAGTGTACTGCGCCATCAATTAAAAAAATTTTAGGTCTTTTTTAGGTCACTAAGGGAGACGTCATTAATATGGTAGAAAGACAAAAGTCAGAAGATCTCGCCCAGGTTACTTTGATGTTGGTGCTACTAAGACCGCTCATTAGTGTAGTTCATGCACCACTAGTTCAATTTAACGTGTATTAAAACTCATCCAACAACCTTAGGCAATGCTTATATCAATGTCTGTCAGGAATATCAATGTTCTATCATCTTAAAAAAAGTGAACGGGATTCCTTGGGAGCGTAGAATTAAAAAAAAATCTTCTAGCTTCTTTATCCATCCCGTACCTACCCCTTCTAATGAAGGGGTTTGATTTACCCATAAAAAAATTTTCAATGACAATAAGAAAAAACACCTCTCCCGAACCATCTTATCCTTCATGATTACTTATTTAGTTAAAAAAAAATAGTTGTCCGTCGACAAATAACAACTAATTACAACTAAGTTAGTTTGTTAGTTATAATTAATTCTTGTCCAATTCTGGTGTATCATAGTTTGTTCTATCTGGTTTTTGGTATCCTCTGCCTGGTACCTCGCCCAAAACATTTATATTCACTTCGATAATGAGGTGAAATCGTGAAAAAAAAATTATTAAATTCCAGAATCATAATAAATAATTTGGTGACGGATAAGGTATTTAAAAAAAATAACAAAGGTATTGCCTGGAAAACCGAGGACACCAACGGATGTAATCCTCGGTAAGAGGGAGTGCCACAGATTACATCGCGGTCAGCTCTCGACGACAGACCGCACTAACCTTCTAAATTGAATGCCCACGTGAAAGGTCACTCGTGCCTGCAACAATTACCAAGAACTGTAGGAATGTTTGCTTTATTTTTAGCAAGTCCTCTTACCTGTCATGGAACATAAAAAATGTTCTGGTTACTCGGTGGAGTAATCTGGCTAATGAACAATCCACCGAGCCCTTCAACTTTCTAATGAGAAGAACCATTTTTTACTCCCCTCGCCAAGCCTTTAGAGCCTGGCCCCAGGTGGTAATTTCATTTTAAAACTTAATAAATTCACTCCTAATGATACCTGCGATAAGCGTTTCCAGGAAATAAGATGGAATTTAGGTGAGATATGCAACGTTATTATCGTAAACTTTCATGCTTAAAAATACCTAAACTTATGGCAAAGCATTTGTGGATTTAAAATTTAATAGAAAAACTTTATTAGAAAGTTTATTCTGGAACTTAACTTAAGAGCATAACTATAATTTTTTTTTTTTAACAGGATTTAAAAAATTAATAGACTTAAAAAAACTAATATTATAAGAAGTTTTATATTAAAAATCTATATTACGACATAGTTCCAATTGTAGTACCAGCTTGCTATTAGTAGCGTGATAATTTTATAAAGTCTTTATTATTATTAGCCAACGCCCATTCCTGCCTGTTGAGCCATTTTGTGACTTGGTGACCAGTGTAGATGAGCTTCAGTGTAAACAGTGTCTTCCTCATCTTCTTGCGAGTGGTCCCAAGTTCTGCAGGTTCTTAAATGGTCTGCATTCATAGTTTCGTGGGCACAGCGTTGGCATGCTGGAGAGTGATTTCAGAACTCGTATTTGATGGAGGTGCGAGGCCAGATAGTCGTGCCCGGTTTTTAATCTGAATGCAGCAACGATGTCCGCTCGAGGGAGACTAGAGCTTATAGAATCATGAAACAAACTGAACAATTAAAAAAAAATCACGAACAGACGCGCGGCTTACTAAATGCACCACAATGTTTTTTACGCAACGTTACGACTACCATCCAATAAGAATAACACAGTTAGGAAGGAGTTCCAAAGAATGATGGAAAAAGGAGTCTGTCGTCCATCGAAAAGCCCTTGGCCAAGCCCGTTGCACACAATGATGAAGAATGTTTTTTTTTTAAACATCACTATTCACGGTTAGAAGATCTTTAGCAATATTGATCTCAACTGAGAGTACTATCAGGTTCCTGCTGCGCCCAAAGACACCAACGAGACAGCCGTGATAACACCCATCGGTCTGTTCGAATTTTTTTTTTTTGGTGTTTTGGTCTTCGAAATGCAGTCCAGATAATTCAGCGTCTCATGGACAAAATTCTAGCATTAACATTCCTATTCATCTTCCTAGACGATATCATGGTCTTTTCCGAACAGGAGCACCTCATTCACTTGGAAGATGTCTGCAAGCGACTCGCAAAACACGGAGTAACGATCAACCTTCACAATGTATCTTTTGTATGACCGAGATCGAGCTCCTCAGGTTCGTCGTCGATTCGCAAGGAATTAAACCAATTGCTTTCAAAGAAGAACAAAAAGCCGAGTACCCGCTACCGGCAAATAAATGTTAGCTTCGAAACTTCTAACTACGTTGTCTTCCAAGAGCCACCGAAAATCAGAAGTTCTGGTGAGAGTTGCGAAAAAGAACGACGCAACACACTTGGAATGTACTCCGGAGGCCGGTGAGGGCTTTCAACAATGTCAACATGGCATCAGGGAGGCAGCAGCACTAGCTCATCTGACAGAAAATGGATACCTCTCCATTGCCTGTGATGTTTCCAATACTGCTATTGGAGTTGCTCTTCGGCAACGAAGAGGTACAGAGTGGAAACCTTTCCGTTTCTTCTCAAAACCCCACGGAGCCGAATTACTCAACTTACAATCGCGAATTACTTGCAGTACACCGAGACATACGTCACTTCCGTCCGCTTAAGAAGGTCGTAACTTGTGATCTTCACCGATCACAAATTTTACTAAAAATGTTTACCCAACGGCAGGAAACGGTACCAATGAGGATTAGACTTGCTAATTCCATAAGCCAATTCATAACCAACATTTAGCACGTATCACGTTCTATAGTTACATAGACAATGTATAATACTAATCGATTAAGCTAGTACGAGTAACCTGCCAATTAGAAGGCTTACGAAATGTGGTGTAAATTAAATGTGTTTTTCATTATGTTGTTTATTTGACTTTGTATTTTCTGTACTAGTTCAATACATTGCGTTTAAAACAATAGTGTTGTATCTTATTATTTCAGATTTGGTAACAACTCTAAAATATATTTCGTGAATTAGTTTTATTTACTTTATATGTATGACTTTAATAACTCTTTAAACTTTTTATTTTGCACCACATTTGTTCAAAGAATCTCAATAGAGGCTCAATATATTTTAAATATAGACCCATGATAGATTCAGTGGAAATGGAAACATCAGGCAATATACAGCCATGCGACAAAGATATAAAGCCATAAAATTAAGAGCTAGTGCGGATTTTTTTTTTTTTTTAGATTCGAACTCATTAAAAATTATTCAGGTAAGAGAAGAACCTATCGATGGGGCGATACATTAAGGAGGTGTGACTGATGAAGTTAAGCAAGTGTAATTGGCTATTAGTTAGTGGGAGTAGGATCAGCTGCTTAAAGGATCGGGGAGCTTATGCAATTTAAATTATGGGAGAGCTAGCCCCGGGGCATCCCTTCCACTGGACACTAATCCCACCTCGTGTAGTAATTAATACTTTAATGGCTTACTCTCGCTTTATTACCTCCTATTAAGGGCCTGTGCCGGTATAGTAATAAACAATTAAATTATCGGATAGCCAACTTATAGGATCAGGTGTTTAAGCAATATTTCCAAGGAGTTTATTATTAAGGCACGATAAAAGGATACTTTGATGAAATCGACCGTAAGATATTTTCTTGATTGGAGAGGTAATTTAGCAAATGGATAAATGATAACTTCACAGGATTTTCCAAATCTCTGTCTCCGGGTGGTAATAGTGGTATCCGCTTCGATACAACTCTCAGACGGTGATTCTTTTTATGTTATCCATTAAAATTTTATTAATTCCATTCAATTTGATTTGAATAAACATTTCATCAGACTTTTAATTATTATAAAGTTTACGTCTTATCTGAAGATGCGTACAGGTTCTATGTAGCAGTAGGGATGTTGGAAAGTTTTTTTTAATTTAATATATCGATATTTTGGTCCGATAGTTTTTATCCAATATATCGTAATATCGATATTAAAATTTGAGTATCGAAAACCGATATTTTTTACCAAAAAATAAAAAATACAAAAATTAACAAAGAACGGTGGGTTCAACAAACAAAGAACTGAAAAAAACTTGAGGTATGGTGTGTTCGTGTTACTTACTATCTATATGGCTGAATCTATCAATTCAGCCATCTTCTTAACGGTTTTTGATTAGGTTAAATACCGAACAAATATATCTATATCTGTCTTATCGAGTTTTCAAATACATCGAAATAGTGATTCGATATATTAATGAACATCTTTGATATTTCGATATTTCGGACCTTGATGTTTTTAATCTTTGAAAGCAGGAGAAGAAGAGGGTTTTTATATTTAATTGAAGGATAGGGTAATATAAATTAACAAGTCTTAGATTTGTAACAGCTACAATCGCAACAATTAAATCTTCATATATAGCTCTTCACAAGAACTGTATAAATTTATCAGCATTTGTCAATTAAAATAAATATATTGCATATTAGGAACTAGAGAAAACATTAATTGAATTGCTTAAACGTAAAAAAAAAACAATTAAAGAAGACAGAAGAAAATCATTATTGAACGAATTAACAAAAATCTATCATGATATTAACATTTATTATTGATACGAAGGCAGGTTTCCAATCGCATCACAAAGTATCAAATCGTGTAAAACATTGCACTTAGAAATTCTTCAAAAATTTTAGTTAGGATCGGACATGGCAAGGATTACTAAGCACTTAATACTAACCTGAAAAAATTAAAATTAGGGGATTATAGCATAGAGAATTAATCTAACATATACTACTACAGAATACTTTACTATTTTACTGGTGGCGAGATTGAATACTCGTTCTATTGCTTTGAATTTGAAGAACACCCAGGGAACGATCCTCTAAATTTTTAGAAGCACCCTCCGCGGAAAGTGGCACAAGAAGTGACAGGAAGGTTGGAGGGAGGCTGCTCCGAGATGACTCTGGGAAGGTCCCAGGAGGTGTCAGCTGAAGAGCCAAGTGAGTGTCTCTTCTTCCTAACCCTCACCTCCTCTCAAATAAATCCTTTTACCACCACCAATCTCTTTTAGTGATTAACAAGCGACCATTGAAGTAGCTGTACAATCAAGATTTAATGAGAACGGTTAAAGATGGAAGTCAAAAAATGCTTGGAAACATATCTAGATTCCATGTATCGATTTCGTTTGTTTTTTATAAAACAAATACATTGCTATTGGCCACTTAATCGAGTCTAAGTGAGCCAAAAACGTGGCTTAGAAAATAAAAAATAACTACTATATTCGTAAACAAGATTCTCTATGAATCTAATAGATAAGAAAATTAGTGATTGATAAATTATTTACCACTTCTAATAATTTATCAATCCCTATTAGAATGATCCTTCCATACCATTATGCTGACGTCAACAGACAAGAAAATGTTTTGCGAAAAAAAAAAGTATGAATTTTGAATTGAAAGCCTTATAATCAACATAGAGGCTAATCAAAGAAAATTTTAAGAGACGTTATAAATCCAAAAAAATGAAAACTCCGTAAATTTCAATAAATATATTAATTGACCGAGCGTAAGAGAGGAGGTCCTGTTTCAACTTGACTGTTTGGCGTTTCCTCTGTCTGACTGTCTATTACGTGATTACCACCAAAAGCGTCGTTCGATTTCTTTCAAATTAGGCACAAATGTTCTTTGAGGTAAGAAAAAAGTCATATGTTTAAGGATTTTTATTTTTTAATTTCGATCCATGATGACAGTCGGTTAAATGGCCCCACATTATCAAAAATCTGTTTCTTTTGCAATCACGACTTTATGCATTGTTCGATTTTCTTCAAAAATTGATCAATCGTATAGATAGCTAATAGGTTCTGTAATTATTTGTAAACTTTCTTTGATATCCTTGGCTCGAATCTTGTCGAATCTTTGTGACTTTTGTAAATAGAGAATTTTAATTACCGATATTATTTATGTCGTCGCTATTACAAGAGGGCAATGTGAACTGAGGCGAAAGAGGTTTTTGCAAAGTCACATTCGTATTCAGCTGATTTGCGTTGTGATTGGAATAAACGGGTGCAATATAAAATAAAAATCTCTAAATTGGTTCGCGTGATCTACACCTCACAAAACTTTAACTAATATTATTCGTTAGTATTACCTTCATTTATCTATTAATCAAATATATATTAAGGGAAATTATTGCGATCTTGAAAAATTTCGAATTCGAATTTCCAACGGAAATTCACGTTTTAAGTCCCTTGAGTCAAAATGAAGGATTGAAAAATGGTCTGTGTGTGTACATGTGGTAAAGTCCAGTTTAATAACAAAATAATGCACGAAACTGAAATTGCGAATTTAAGGCAAGTAGTAGGTAACACAATTCTAAAAAATACCACTTGCTGTAGAGAATAAGTGAACAACGTATTACCAGGGAACTAAAATGTATCTTTCTGCCATATTAACCTACTGTACTGAAGCGAAATTAATTCTACATACCTTTTCATTAACGCTGAGCAAGTCGAAATCATCCAAATATAGTTTTTACAAAATAAATAAATAATAAGAAATGATTTTTGTATTTCAATCCATTTAACTAGAAACTGTCCATTGCTAAGTCAACGGGCCGGATTCAAACTCGGCATCATCTCATTCTGACATTCAGACTATACTGAATTACAGTGTTTCCCAACCAGAGTTCTTAGGAACCCTAACGTTTCGCGAAATATTGTCAAGGGTTCCGCAAGAAACACGTATGTCATTAACTATACCATACTCAGGTAACTTTGGTGAGGGTGTTACTGAGACAAGAGTCTAACCGATGACTATTGAAAGGCTGCTTTTGACTGTTCGGCTATTCTCGGTTAGTAAAATAAACAAACTTCAAGTGACAAGATTCTTGGATTTAAAAGAAAATTAAGCGTATGGAATGGTCATATTGTAAAAGGAAATATTGATGTGTTTGAATTAATGCCGGAACTAAAAAAAAAAAAAACAAATGTTAAGTTTTATTGTATCCCACCTAGAGGAGATGTTGAAGAAAATTATTTTCTATCCCTTTCACACAACTACACGGTTGGATGAGGAATCCATTCTCTTGCACCTCCGTTCATCCTCATAACCTATATTTAAAAGAAGAAGAACTTTGTGATATCCAATCGGATGGTTCATTAAAAATGAGGTTATAAGACGTGGAATGTTTTGGACAAATTCTGGATTTTCATTTATGGTACTCACGATAATTCATGGGAAAACAATTATTATATTGATTCAGATTTCAACATCGTACAAATGTGAACAAGTACTGTGTATTTTTTTTTTAAATTAAACTACTTATTTTTTTCTTTTATTATAATGATTATAATGATTTAAATCAACTACTTATAGATAGCCATTTTTAGTTCTCATTAATGACCGTTTAAAAAAATACTGTTACAATGAAAAAAATATTGCTACATAGTCGCTAGATTTCAACTTCAACCTTTCACCAGGATTCCATATGAGTAAAAATGTTGGGAAATACTGCTATATATTATTATATCGAATGAATCGTGTCTTTCTTATTCAGTATTGGGGTACCTAATTAAGTATTTACCACTAAATTATTGTTAAATTTTCTCCTATTATCATATAAAGAGCGAGTATAAATATTTAGTAGCCGTTTAAGAGGAGTTGACGAGACCTAACGGTTAGCAGTCATGCAGGTAACTTCTATATCGATCCATGTTCGTCCGCTGCGGTTCACTTTGAAGTAGATATTGGAATACATCATCCCTCGATAGAATACAGCCCTAACTGGTCCATGTCCAAGCCGATCAGTTAATGCTGTTTCCGACAGTGAAGCGATTCCAGTGAAATTTCAAACAGAAATCGGAATGAGCGTTTGGAGTAAATTAAGTTGGTTCGATATTCCTATAGCTTTAGAGATTAATAGGGTATATCTAATGACTATAATAGATTTGCATACGTAATTAAACAGGTTATATCAAACAAATATTGAACATAATCACTTTGTGTTAGAAGGTAGGTAGGTAATCGTGTCAATGAATTATTGTAAGATTCTATTATAAATAATTAATAGGATTGAAAGAAAGAGATCAGCCATTGGTTATTTGTATTAGCTATACGAGAGATCGGAATTGAATGGATTTTACGGTGTGCATTGGATGTATTATTTATTGTATTACTGTGGAATTTACTTCCTTTTTATCTCCGAAATAATGTATTTAGTAAATTTAAAAACCCCAAAATTAAAATAATTTTCTTAAGAAAGAAAATTAAATTTAAATCAAAACTCTGAATACAGTGAAGACTGGTGGAGACACCTACATTAGGTCAACAACGAATCAGTACATTTGAAGTTGTAAATTATCAAACAACGCGTCGTGCCCGTCTTTCCCTGTTGTAAATAACTCGTAGTCAATCAATTAGCAATTTTTTAATTGCTTTTTTCCATTAGCCTAATAGCGTTTAATTGATGACAATGTTCATTGTTCAGCTCGTTTAATTATCAGTACCAAATGGCAGAAGGGGCATTACAGAATACAAAGAGAACAATCCCAATGCCGAAGGCAAATGAAGCAAGTATTTTTTAATATTTTCAGTTGAAGACGAGCTTTAATATATACATCATTAATGTGTAAGATATGGAAGAAATATTCAGAAAAGTGAATACAACATTACACTTGAGGCCTGTTTCACTGTAACCCGACTGTCGGATAACGCACCTTTAGTCGACATATAGCTGGATGCCGGCACGAAATTGGATATTATTCAAATTTGTTAATGTATTTACTTCGGCTGTTCGATGTGGTCTTACAGACATTTTGTCGCTTGCGGGAGTTCTGACTTCCCGGAGAAGGCCCACCCAACCTCACGTTGCTACTTACCATGGTTTCAATGGTACAGCGGCAGGCTAACCATAGCTCCATAACCAGACCCTTTAGAGCCGATTCGGTAGTGTACTCACTGACTCACTGTGGTTCAAGGACAGTGACAAATCGGTCTAGATCCACGAATTATGGCTGTTCGGGGTCAGCAGACGCACAAGGATCTCTAATTCTTTTCCCGAAGCAGACCGTCCATGGACCAAATCTCCGGACGGCTATTTGACATCCTGGAAGACCACAACACGATTCGCAATCAAGATACACAGGGTAGGGCCATCACTCCTACGCCCAGTCGTTATGGGTTGTCTCCATTAGGCGGACGAGCCTCACATATCCGAGGGGAGAGGGGGTTAACCGCATAGCGTGGCTTTCCCATGTAGGCGGTCACCCATTAAAGTACTAACCACGCTCGACGTTGCTTAACAATGATCACCAATATAATATAATTATTTAATATTATATAATCTAATTTATATTATATTAAATTATAATTAAATTAAATTCATGACGGTACCGTGATTCGAACTCACAACCTTTGGGTTTCGACAAGTCACTACAGACCAATCCAAATTCCCTTAAAAGGCCTTGCTATTCTTAATAATGGTATCCTTGCCCTTTCTAACTGATTATGTTGGAGGTTCTGTACCAAGTACATATTCACTGTTTGAGCTAATTTAGTTTGCTATTTCTAATGGGCAATCGCAGATTATAAAGAGGAGAAGGATTAGGACTTTCGAGTATTTAAAATTGCCCTAAAAAGAAGTCAGACACCGATTCTCATTTCTGATATAATCGAAACTCCCTAGAAAAGCAAAATCAGTTACAAGAAACAAGTAAAACATAATTTATATTTTGTATTCATTAACTGAGCCGATTAATTCAGTAGCAGATATGAATGCACTCATTTATTGTAATCTAAATTCTATAAATCATTAATATCAATACCACTACATTAGCTGGACCATAGTTGGTTCTAGATGGTCAATAAAACATGAGCTCCATTCCTATTATTGCCTGTGATTTTCGGGCTCTTTAACAAAACTAAAAATTATTTTTATGTCTCTTTAATGTTCATAAGTATTTGTTTTCCTTACATTATTCCTAATAATGGTTTTATCTGACAGTTTCGAGTAAATAAATTCACTTTATTAAATCGGTGAAATAAAAAAAAACAGTTATGAAAATCATAGAGGCCTGTTGGCTACCGGTTACACAAATTGAGAAAAAAAATGAGAAGGGGTGGGTTAAAACCAGATTTTAGGAAGCCTGCCCTAATGTGTATTTGATGGGATTTGACCAAAAGTACATTTTATGCCTTGGCTAACGCAATCAAAAGTTGAGGGGGTCTGCACGAATGGATGGCAGTTGGGTGACCCTGAGATTATAAACTAAGCGAACAGTAAACCCACCTGATACCTTCATTAGGTTTATTATCTTGGGGTCTCTAATATTTCATTTAATATTATTTAATTCAGAACTTGCCTGGACGACAGATTGCTCATTTCGACAATACTGAAAGATCTAAGCTCAAAATAAATAGCTATCTAGATTATGATCTAATCTCATCGGACCACAAGTATATTACGACCTTCCACTGGTAACCAACAAGCGATATTCCTGATTGATTTGAAGATGCATACCATAAGCAACAAAACATTTAAATAAGCAAAAATATGAACAAAAAACAGAAGTAATAAAATAAATAAAGGAACACAAATAAAAATTCTCTATCCCAATCATACAAATTTGTATCATTCACACTCTTAGAGACCCACAAAAGAAGTGGTTTCTTCACGGATACCCATACACCTGTCCCCAACTCTGTGATCTTATTGGAGTGAAGGATAAGGGCGCTTAAATAATTAAGGAAAAGACGAAGATCGCACAGGTCAGGAGCATAGAATGCCCCATTCCCAGGACTCTAAAAGTCATAACTTTCACAATTAATGCAGACTACCATTTCAATCTTCTTTGGGTATTATATGAATGATTAGATCTGAATAGTGTATGCAGGGTATTTGAAAGGGTCCGATAGAATATTGAAATTTCGGAAGGTAAAAAGGTATTGATTGGCAAAGGAAAAAGGTAATTTGATATTATTTTGTTTCGTGTCTTTGACAACATAATATGGAGCATTTATAATATAGTGGACTTCAATGCTGGAAAAAAAAATATGATGTGCATAAAATTGGCGCATGTTAAGAGAGATAAATGGTTTTCTGAGAGAGAAAGATAAAATAAGTAAGAGTAGAAAAAGAATACAGTCCTTAGAAAAGAAAAATCTCATTTAATTCAGTTATATTAAAAGAATCTTACAAGAGAGATAGATTAGATTCAAGAAAGAAATTGCACGATTAATATAGATAGATTTAATCCAAGAATTCCTAGCAGAACATGAAGTGAAAAAGAAGATTTTCTTGAACTGACAATCTTTGGGTTAAAAGAAATTCACAACAGTTGAAATTAAAAATCTGGTGCGGTGCGGGCATAACACCGTGTTCACTTTCAACCCTTTTTTGAGTGGAAATTAATATCTGCTCAAGTAGGGCTAGTGAAATTTTTAAAATTTCCATTTAGTTTCCAGGGAAACATTTAATTTCCATTACAAAACAACAAAGTAGAAATTATGTACTACAACAATCACTTATGTTTATGCGTATTTTGTAACTCTCTATTAATTTATAGGAATTTATATGTTAAATATCAATTTGTCTAAAGTCTTTAGCTTTATACAACGGTATATTATACATTTATATTACTACTCATACTTCTGGAAATTTGTTTTCAATCTTGGAAAATATTTCTCTTTTAGTTAATTTTTAAATTCATTCAGAGTTTATATTTATCCATTTTTTATAACTAATAACAATGAGAGACGACTAATTATTTCAAATAAACAAAGTTGAAAGTACTTTAATGAAGCTATTTTGAAAATTCGGCAATTAAGCCCTGTCAGTCTCCTTCAATTAGAATAAGATCTAGATGGTTTTGCAAAATGAGGTCTGAATTGGAAGAGGAGAAGAGAAATGGTTAAGGATGGTACAGTTTGGTCCAGGTTATTCAGAAAGGAACCTCAAATTGTATGAGCAGTAGACGAGGGTTGATTATGTTAATGATGATGATGATAAGAACTATGTGATATAAATCGCCATTTAAATTGCAAATTGATAAAACGAGTTTGATCAAAATCGTTAGAACCTTTTTCGAGGTAAAAGTAAAATCAATGAAACAAAATGGCACTTCTGGTAGGTCGATTTTGGCAAACGAAATTTCTGAAAAATCCTAGGCATAACCTACCTTAAATGCGTAATTTCAGTTCCGTACAACTTTTTGTTTTCGAGATAGACTTACCACATACAAACAGATCATTTTGCGAGCTTTGGTTATTTGGACTCAGGGGATTTTAAAACGTGTATTTCCGTGGAAAAATCGAATTCGAAATATTTCACGTTCACAATACCGTTCGTTACCTTGCTATATATTTCATATATGAAGGGTATATATTACGATTAATATTAAAAATTTAGGGATATATCAAGCTGAAAATATTATGCGTGTATAAAACAGTTATTTTAGGCTGTCGGAAGAAACCTACAAATGGATGTAAGATATATAAGATAAGAAGCGTGTGCTCTACTGCTACCGGCTGGCACAAATGGCCACTTGAAACATCTGTAACCACTCTATCGTCAGCTCTCCGCCTCTTATATGTAACTTATGCTAAACCACCGTCCACATGTTCTATTTATGTTTCTTTGATTTATTTTATCCGCTTGTAAGATGAAGAAAAGTACATGATCATAATATACTTAAACCAATATACTTTTCAGCAAGGACCAATTATTATATTCTCAGAAATTTATGAAAATTTTACAGATTCGTTTTTTTTTTAAAATAGATGTATTTTTTCAACTAAAATTCGTATAGCAATCAAATATTACTTCATAAAATCAATTTACTAAGAATGAAATGAAAAATAAATACGGCAGCAGAAGATTTGTGAACGAATACATAAATACAATGATTTTTTACTACTAATAAATCTAACAGTAAATATCCATTTTATTTAAGAATGACCCATATGCTATTCCTGACCACCTGAGTACAGGGCTACTACTTTACCTATAAATAAATCTGATCTCGAAAACAAAGATCTTCCCGCATACCATTTTCGTAAACCTAAGAGCAGAATTTAAGTGTGCAAAAATTAGATGGTAATTATCCGACAGCTTATAAATTTTGCTAATGAATGCTTGTTGATTTGAATTTTTTACACAGTGAAACATTTTATATCTTACTATATATGTCTTACTGAAACCAACTGATCGTATAGATCTTTTCAGACATGACGCAAAAATTTCCTCTTCGTTAACAAGGCTGGTTATGTAAACGGTAAGTTCAGAATGTAAGTTAACGATATGACTGAAAAATCAACAGACGATTCAATAAGTAGATAATCCAGTGATCAATACCAAAAGTTTTTAATAAAATATATATATCAGCAGGATTTGCCACTTTCCGGGAGATGTTGGACTATAGTGTTGCATTGCGTATAGCGACCAATTAGATCGCTATCCTAACCTTTTCTCTGCATCAGTGATTAGCGTATCTTAGTAAGAACATTAGAGGCACTAGTAGAATTGATGGGATCATGAAGATTTTTTTTCTGAAATTATGAGTTTCGGAAATAATTTTACAAAGCTAACTGGATAAAGTAGTAGCCCTGTGCTCAGATGGTCAGGAATAGCATATGGGTCATTCATAAATAAAATGGCAATTTAGTGCTCCGGAAAGTCCCAAAATGTTTTAAAAATTTAGTACCTCATTCCTGTTCAATGGTGTTAATGGATCTTACAGCCCTACTTGGGAACATGTACCTGAGTCAGTTTATTAAATAACAGCTTCCCTTATTTATAATTGAATTTTATAACATCATTAAAAATTAGGTTCGTTTAAGGAATCATCATTGGACTATGCTTAATTGGTTGTCAAGCGCTGAGCCATTTTAACCATATTTATGTTACAATAATAATATATTTTAAATGAAAATTTAACGTACGTTACCCTAAAAAAAAATTAACTTTGATATTGGTTTAATGAAAAAACAGTTTTGAGTCACGAGAATACGGAAAATATGTATTTATTGTCAAGAAACTTTCACTAAATCACCTCCAAGCAAACAAAAAGGATGTATTTATTTAATTTTTACCATCAAAGTAATGTACGCCAGTAGTAACGTACGTCAAGTTTCAATTAATAGAAGTTCAAGAAGTTTTAATTACAAAATGGGTCTTTGAATGCAATTTTTTTCTATAATAATGTTGTAGTAACATTCAAATGATTCAAAGTTCCAACCTCTGAAGCCACGGAGAGCAAATCATGAATCCAACATAATAAAACAACGTTAATGATATGATTTGGAAGCAAAGGATGTCTGCTAGCTAAACAGCACCTAACCTACTAAGCAGTGCCTAAACAGTCGCTTGGTCGGAACGGCGAGTGGCCTATACAGGAATTCTAGTGTTTCTCGGCCCCGCTTCCAGCTATGAACTCTTCCCCTCCAGTGATAGTTACGTATGGCAATTGAATAATTCGATAAATTTATTTGTAAGTAAACAATATCTTGCCTCAATTCTTGAAAATGGTAGCTTTTCAATACAATGTTCAACATCGAGTTAATGTAGCTTCTGTTAAATAAAATAAAAATTGTTGTCGATTCTTATGGAAGTTAGAAGTTCTCAACTTGAGCTTTGGGCAGTAACGTACGTCAACATTTTTAATAATAATTTATACTACAAAACGACCCCGCGGTAATTTAATGTAACAGTGGTTTCAATCAAATGCTCTGAAACGTTTGCAGGGATCAAGTTTTTGTCAATATGAGCAAAAGTCTCCATGGATACAAACAAAATTCTATGACAGGATTTTGAGTTATTTAAGGTCTCATTTAACCTGTACCGGAATGGAGGAGTATCGGAGGCACATATCAATCAATTCTTACATACGCATGGACTATTTCTGATGTATAGGTAAACCCACATACGCTAGGAATATATATATATATATATATATATATATATATATATATATATATATATATATGTACTATCCTTGAACCCGAGTGAGTCAGAGGGAAGGACACTGCCGAATTGGTGTATGGAGCTTATTCCAGCAAGCAATAAATGTCTGTGATTATACCACTTCGTGCGGCCAAAGATCTAAAGGTCTATATTGCC
Organism: Rhaphigaster nebulosa; assembly: GCA_948150685.1. Taxonomy (NCBI): domain Eukaryota; kingdom Metazoa; phylum Arthropoda; class Insecta; order Hemiptera; family Pentatomidae; genus Rhaphigaster; species Rhaphigaster nebulosa. The sequence goes on along the minus strand of OX411307.1, from coordinate 71,996,351 downwards.
ATAAAAAATGTGTGTGTGTTTGTGTGTGTGTGTGTGTGTGTGTGTGTGTGTGTGTGTGTTGTGAGTTATACGCTCATTCTAGAGAAGATGTAAAATTAAGCGTATATTTTTAGTTTACAGATCTTGAATGACTGGAATAACTCAAAAATAACCTTTCATAGAATTTGTTTTTGCCCTTTGAGACTATTGCTCAGAATGACTATAACTCCTTAATAACAATAGCTCCCTACAAACTTTCAGAGCATTTGATTTAAACCACTTTTACATAGAAATACTGTCCTTTACGAAACAACAGAAATTGAGATTCAAGGCCCAACATTAACTAACGTCAATAAGCTCCATATGTAACCAGAAAAGAAAAATAATGTTAAAGTATTTTTTTTTCTTTTCTAAAGCGTTTCAACGTGTTCGGACTGTAAATTGCTGATTTATTTAAGAATAACCCATATACTTCATTCTCAAACTACCAATATATACGCAAATAATGCATAAGGCTATTACTTTCCATAATGACGTTGAACCACCAAAGTAATTCAACTCATTTTAATTTCGTTCTTGTAATATAAAAACAAAGAAGAAAAATATCTTTGATAAGTTCCTGAAACGAAAAAGGATAAGATGAAAAAAAAAGTTACAAGGACAGTGTTGCGGTTGACAGCGGGGGTGGCGATAAAAGAGAAAAGAAGTGGAGATGGCTGCTGACAGGAGATAGGACTCAAGGTCTATCTCCTCACTTGTATCCATTGTCTTATCCAATCAGACCGCTCTGGGCCAACATACTCGTTCTCCCTTCCAGCCAATCTTACTCCCTTGAGGGAAGCAGTAGATTTATGGGCCTGCAGTTCTTGCAACTGTCGGGTTATAATGGAATGGGGATGGCAATAAATAACCTCCTGTAATCTGTCAAATGCTAAGCCTCTCAGTCCATCAGTTCCCGTACATACATTGGTGTCCAACAGGCTTGCAATATTTCGTCTTCTGTTATATGTCACAGAAGTTAATGTTATAAGTATGCAACATATCTAATTACAATTGAATATAGAATATTAGAGTAATAATTTATAATGTTATTCGAAATGATATACTCTTTTTGAGTACGATGCACATTGTGATACATAATGTTGTTCTAACCCGAGTATCATTTGAGTTAGAATAGTTATATCTTATAATGTATTATATCTTTTAATGTGCTAGATATAAAGACATTAAAAGAATACGATAAAATCACTGTTGGATAGACCATTCTAAACGCGTAAAATCTCTCTTCTTTTTTTTATTTTTTTTTATCATGGTTGTAATTTGTTAATAAAAAATATATAAATAGCTACGTATATCATAGTTTACCATACTTGAAAAACGTTTTTGTTGAAATGTTTACGCGAGTCTCATCAACTATGGAGTTTGAGCATTATCAGCTACAATGGTGCTTACCACTTTCGCATCGTTTCTTATAATCGGCTAGTCTAATTTTCCATTTTCAATGTCTGCGGCTCCAGAAGTACTCCATTAGTGAATCATTAATTTGCACTTTCATTTCGACCAACTAATGTTCTCCTCCAGCGATCCAATATTAGCATTCAAATCCATTCAATTTTGAAACAGTCAACAAAGTTTTCAGGTTTCAACATCAATTCACAACCGTATGATAAAATAAAAATACAAATACGATCCAACTGATACTGGATAGAGTAATAATTTACATATTTGACTTATAAATATCTTTTTTTTTTTAACAAATTATTTTATCATATTGCGGCTCTACGTGATTCAAGGTTTTATAACTCCTATCGAAACGGAATTTTCAGCATCAATGATGCGCAGCATAGGACGTATAGGTCCGGGTGAGGGGATGGTTTTGCTCGGTAGAGTGTTATTTAAATATTTCAATATGTGCAAGACTGAACTTGGTTACAAACGATTTTCTTGTAAAAATAAAGCGATACATGGCCTGAAAATGTTGAAAGCTGTAACGGAATCTCTCCCTCAAGCTACCGAAGGCCCGTTGTGAACCTCAGCATTGGTAAATATATATTCTAAAATTTTAACTTCTTTTCCGATCATGCCCTCGACTTTTGTAGTAGTTCTTTAAAGTAATCAACCTTTGACCATTATCTCTCTTTCACATTATGGCGGTGTTCCTAGGTCTTATTATCTATATGTATTATAAAATTGACGGCTAGACCCCGCAACGACCTCACTATGTACCCTGAAATATGAGTGTTACCTATAAATAATTCCGAATCAATTGGTTCGACTACGATAATTTGTGGCCAATCAACTTCACACATCACAACTACTGAAGAAGGGTGCCAGAAATATGGAATTATATAAATCTCAATAAAATTCGTCTGGAACCTGCGGTATCCTGTCCTAGGTACAGTTTCAATCAAAGTGTTTTTTCACGTTTAAGATGTAAAAATATTTGTTGCAGAAAAACAAAAAATAGTAAGTAATAGCATTTAAAATAATTGAAGTCGGTCAACAACTTTTCGCAAAAAAATATTAAAAACCGCGAAATATGACCATTTTTGGACATTTTATTACAGAGCTTGTAATTGTCGCAGGAACTTGTTTTGGGACTTAAATTGTGGCCTTTGTAAGTGCCAATAAAAATTGAGAATGGAGAGAATGTAAAAACTGGTATTTTCGAAAAAAAATTTCGATTTATCAGGCTTTTCTTACTTCGGCCGCTAGCCCTGAGAGAGTGGAGGGGAAGATATGAAGCTTGGGGGAAGGCTCTCTGACGGCCAGGTTTCGAGCACTGGAAAGCTATACAGAGAGACTTCCCCCACCACTCACCAGCTCTGAGCAGCCGAAACACGAAAAAGCCCGATGTAAAAGATAAGAAGATTCAAGAAGAATTTTTTACTTCATTAAGCCCAAAATTAATTAATAATAATTCTTCAATAAAAAATAAACAATAATATTGCTAATATAATAACTTTTCTAATATTCTTTTCACCCACAAAAAAAGACTCCTACGCGTTTCATTGCCCTTACTTTCAAAATTAGAAAAAACACGTGTCATATTACTACAAAGTAAAAAAAAAAGTTGCAAGAACTAACAACTTTTGCGAAAATTGCATTTCTCATTCTAATATGGAATGTTCAATTTCACAGCTTCCTGTTCTAGTTCCAAACCAATTCTAATCACCCGGCGGGAATTATTTGAAAAGTTTTGGGGATCTGATTCTTCTAAAATTATATGATGGGGGTTCTAGTGTCCCTTAGGAAGCCAATTATGAATTGGGTGATGACTGGTGCTGTCCTGTTGGGAGCACTAGCTAACAGAGTAGATACGTGTTACCTACATTCTATTAAAGGAACAAAACAGGTTTTTGGCCATAAATTTTGAACAATCCTATGAAACTCGGAAGTAACTGCTTAAGATAAGGTAGTAGATATTTTAAAATATTTATTTTCGGATTCAGCATCTCACAAAATATAAGAAAGGTAAGTTTCAGAATAATGGCCAGAAATTTGCATTTTGGCCCCACTGTGAGCAGGTGAAATAAATTTACTTTTGGTTTGACTAAATTATTTAATCAACTCGTGGGACATAGTGCGGTCGATCTAACATGGCCTAGGACTAGGTCTCCCCGCAGCCACACGTTGATAAATCTAATCGGGGATGGGGGAGTGTTGTGGAGGGGTAGTTTGTGGGGGAAGGTGTGTCCTCATGTGTCTATGTGGTCTCTCTACCTGTTGCCTTCAACCTCTAATCGTCTCTGTCCTGCATCAACCTCAATTGCCACTTTCTATTTCAATAATATCTATGGATATTTACTATTTGCGTTATCAACGTTTTATTTAATTCGAATAGTCCTTCTTTACAATAAATATTGAAGGAATGAATAGCTGATTAAAGCAGAACTGGTCTCGTATAATATAATGTATATATAAGGAATCAGTAAAAAAAATATATGTATTTTTCTTTTTATGGCTGGTAAGCTCGCAAGCCGAGGTGTCTCAAGTCACATTTTCAAAGTTCAATAACATAGAGACCATATGGTCTTCAAAGGAAGTTAAAGTAGGAGAGGATAGAAAATCAAGAAGTTTTCTGTTTTATAATAGCTAAAAGATCACTCATATTTATGTATATTTTTTTTTTTTTTATTATTATGACCATTTGAATTTGTTCTCATAATTCAAGATTGTAGCGCGGATACATCTTGGAGGGAGATGATACACAATTTTAAAAATAATCCACAATAGACGTAAACAAAAAAGTGTATTAACTATAAATAAGTGTGATCCCTCAATTTTCCATAAATCCGACTTTAACTCAATTGCTGTGGACTCAAAGGATAAAACAATGTAGTAATTCATCAAGGCATTTTTCTACCATATTCCAGAATATGAAAACCACTTAAATCACCACATAATGCTTCTCTGTAAATATATGGGACTCCTTCCTGATACGAATTTTTTTTTTTTTTTAGCGTACGTCGCTGGTGTTATAAATAACTCACGCAATAGATGTTATGCATTATTAATAACAGGCGCTACATTAGGAGATGAATTTACACATTTTCAAAGTTCAATAACATAGAGACTATATGGTCTTCAAAGGAAATGAAAGAAAAAGTAGGAAAGGATAGAAAATCAGGAAGTTTCCTGTTTTAAAATAGCTAAAAGGCAACCGGTGTAGAACTTTAATAATATATCTCCTCTAAAAGTGAAGAACTTATATAAGCATTTTTTTTTTACCGTAAGTAATGAATCAGGCATCTATTCTGTTTAAACACTTACTTAATGAGTTTTTTTTTTTTTTTTTTGTAAACAGCTAAATGTAATTAAGGCATTGAACCATCGAATGCAAAGCTATAAAGTATTTTCACATCAAACAACTCTACTCGTCTGTTTTATGTTACACTGAACATCTTACTTTTACTTTTATATTTTTTTAAAACTCTCAGCCTAATAGAAATGTAGCATCACTTTTACGTTGAGTCTAGTTAAAATATCGTTCTAAGAGGACTATTGTTATTAAACAATTAAAATAAAAATCACAATAAATGCTACAATTTTATAAGATAATTAAATAAAAAATTTCATTTATCTATTCGGCATCATGCCATAAATAGAGAAATGACAAATTTGTGTCATTGCTGAAGGTCACTGACACAATTAATTGTCATTTCATGTTACCTGGTAATCCGAGACGTAGCAAAGTGGGATCAATGATCTTAATACCAGCCCAAAATATGAAAAATTCAAATTCAGATACTGAGTATGAATTAACACAAGTTTTATTATATGCACCTGAACTAACAGAAATCCGATATTTTCCGCCGTGAAAACTTGTTAATTTATGAGTTTAATTCTGCCTTTTTTCATTGTCTGTTCATTTAATTTATTATCACTCGAGTCCTTCAAACTTCAATTTTATTGTGTACCATTGATTATAGTGACATCCAATTAGTTACACTATTTTGGATAACTCACCTCAAGGTAAGTGTAATGAAATATACTAACTTTTATAACATTATATTTAAACAAATGCTTCATTTCTTTTTATCCCACTTGTTCTAATGCCCTTTCTTTTAAAATTAAAAAAATAGTACGTGTCATAGTACTACCGCGAAAAAGAAATATTGCATAAACTTCCACTTTTTGCGGTGACATTAGTTTTTTGTATATATACAACAAAATGGTTAGACGCTACTCTTCATAGTTTAGGTTTTCTGAGATCATCTCTGATTTAGATAATTGAATCTGTAATTTAAAAAAATCAACATGAAGCAACTAGAAGAAATTATGATATTTCTGAGTCATATTTCTTACTAAATGATATAACTAAAGCTATCTCTGAAATCATCTCTGCATGGATGACATCTTTGTTCAAAGAAAATACTATATCAACATTCTGTGCTTTCCTGACCATGAATCTTCTGTATAAATATAGAATAAAAAAAAAAGTTTAAATAATTACAAATTGCTCAAAAAAATAGTAAAGATGTAATTACCATTCAACAGCACTTAAGTAAAAGAAGAGACCTTTTTTCTATAAAACAATCCTTACGTTTTCAATGGTTCTATTATTTATTAAGAATAATTATTCTATAAGAAGAACCGACTTTTCAAACTATAAAACCATTTTTTATCTAATCAGGACTTGCCTAAAGTCTCCTCTTAAGGCGCCATTAAAAGGATTTATAAGGGGATTAACGTTTAAAGAAGTTGTAAGCCTCTTGTTCGTAAAAATGTAGGTAGCCCTCTACAACTTTTCTCTCAGCTAACTGCCAAGGATTTGAAGCGATTTTTTTTTTTTGTTAAAGCTCTTGACAGCTTTTCCTTGACAAGGGGAATCGCTTCCCGACGTGTAACAACCCTCTCTGGAAATAATGAAAATTGTGTTTTCCATTGAGCAATGATGTACGTATATATTTTAAAACAAAACAAAATATTTTTTTACATTTAACGTTTTTTACTCGCTATATTATACTACAGAATATATAATAAAGAATTTTCGAAACTTTAACATTTTGATAATTCATGAACCACGATTTTAAGAATATTAATAAAAAATCACTATCACAACATAGTGTATCAGAAATCACCACTATGAAGTGATTTATGTACCCATTCATACCTAATTTAAATACAAATAAATTAAATAACAGCAAAGTAGAAAAGTGAAATAAAATCAAAGTTAAAGTTAAAATTAAAAAAATCTAACTAAGTACACTTAAATTGTTAATTGGATTAAGAATATTTCAGACAAGTTGAAACAGTAGATATTAAAGAAAATGTAGTAGTAAAATAAAAGTAATTGCAATAGCCTCTGATTGATGAGTCTCGACTGGATTGATCAGTCTATATCGATCCTCTAGAAAAGTCCCCCAGGGATCGAATCCGACCAGCAAGTGGTCTAAGTCAGTGAAAAAGAAATTGGAGGTGCATGAGATATAAATGGGGATTCACGAGATTGGATCATATTTATATGATGAAGTTTTAGCCTACATTGAACATTTATATTCCTTTACACGGCCGTTGAACCGATTTACGTTTGAAGATCTATTTACAATGGAAATAACTCTGCCGATTATCAATCCCTACGTTGGCATTGAAGAAGCGGATGCCTTGTTACATTATGAACTGATTGGAACAATCATAAACGAAGATCTTAAGGTGTAGTTTAGAAAGGGATATTAATTAAAAGTTTTGGCTTGAGATAAACATAGGTGTTAGATATCTTGCATTCTGGACTATCGCGAGATAATTTTTGTTAGCTTTTCCGTCTTCAAACCTCGTTGAAGGGGGTTTCAGCAAGGTTGCCAATCTTCATAAAAAATATAAATATATCAAAAATCTTTTTTTTTTTTTTTTTTTTTTTTTTTCCCCCCTTCCTATATATCAAAAATCACACGCCGAGGAGAATTTAATTTTATTAATAAATCTTATTCCACAACCTACCCGTAAACTCCTCGTATTCTCTCTTGTGTTTCTCCACTTTGACTATGGCTGTGTAGTATACGGGGCCTCTCGAATGTGCTCGAGGACAGACTGAAGCGGATCATGAACTGCTTTTTAAGGTTTGTCCTCGAGACCTCGAGAAGGCCTCATGTTTCCCACATTTACGGCGAGTTAAAGTGTCACTCCCCATCCAACCGTAGACAATATTTCCTCTGATCTTTCCTATACCAAATTATCACCACCCAGCACCCTTTCTACATCTACAGCCTCCTACAATTCAAATCCTCAGTCCACGCGCAGGAAACAAGATCGCGCTTTTCTGACCTCTATACCCCTTCCCACAGAACCAAAACATTCGAACGTTCCTTTTTCGCCCGTTCCTCTACCCTCAGGAATTCCTTTCCATCTGATATCCGCTATGCTTCTTCCCTATCCTCCTTCAAATCCCTCCTTTTCCAACACCTTCTTTCTTTCCAAATAGATGTTGGCTAATAACAAAGTTTCAATTTAGGATTAACATCTAGATCAGAAGTGAATAATATTTTTGAATGCACAAGCTTCAACTTTGCTAACCAACTCATTATTTTTGCATTTTTCAAGTTCACTCTTTTTCATTTCTTTTTTTTTCACATAAATTATATTTTTCGAGAAAATAATTTATATTGTTTGCCTTTTATTTTATTTAAAACATTGGAAACATTAATTCATTTTTATTTTGAAGTCTTATGTTCATATATTGTTTCTGTTTTATTTGTTCAATGGTGTTAATTCTTAAGGGACCTAGTCCCAGAATAAAGTTCTTCTTCTATCTGACTTAAAATAACAACAGTTCTGTGGTGACTTTGTTTATCCAAACAGACAAGGACTGTTCCACGTCTAATTCAATAGCTGTTAATTAAGTTCACCCTCCAATTAAGCTTCTCATTTCGCTCCCGCTCACAACTTACTCAAAGGGTAATTTGGTGGCGTTTCTAGGAGGCTCCGAGTTATATTTGAAAGAGTGTGCAATACAAAGAAACGAAAATAGCCGAAATATCAGAAAATTTATTTTCCTTACAAAATTATTACAGACAAATCCATCAATTCACATCGATACACAACTTTTCGAATACCTGGAAAACCTAGTAATTCAATTGTTTTAAAATATCTCTCATGCATAATATGCTAAATATCATACACATGATACACAATAAAGCTAAAAGATGCCATGAAATAGCACGCGGAACATAAAAGCTTTCCTCTATACATATATATTGGCGCCTAATGGAGGAGAAAATTCAATATCCGGCATTATATTTTATATGTCCGCCAGCTGTTTCAGATTAAATTTTTTGCATGTGCTCAAATATGATTTCGAGAAGACTGAAACAGCTTATTTCTACTATATGTTGACCTGAGGAAGATATTGCATAGGACATTTGCAGTATAGGAAACAAACTGATTTCTTTGTAAATGCCAATAAAATGATCAATTATTTCCATAAGAGATATTAATGATTTTCTAATACAATTTTCCATCCGCTTATATTTATCCATTATATGGCGTATATAATGCTTCTTTTCTATCCTCATTCAAATCCCTCCTTTTCCAACACCTTCTTTCTTTCAAAAATGATGCTCTCTAATTACGAAATTGCAATTTGAGATCAACATCTAGGTCAGAAGTAAATTATTGTTTTTAATGCACTACCTTCAACTTTGCTAATTAGCCCATTATTTTTGTATTTTTCATTTCCTCTCTTTTTCTTTTCATGTTTTTTTTTTTTTTTTTTTTCATTTTTGTCTAATATTAATTATTCTTTTCAAGACAAGAATTTGTATTGCTTGCTTATTATTTTATTATTATTTTATTATATATATATATATATATATTTATATATATAAATATATTTATATATTGTTTGAACCAATTATCTATATAAACCAATGAGATACAGAGTTTAACGCAAACCTCTGTAAAATACAAAGTAGACTATCACACAGATGCAAAAAGATCGCTTAAAAAAAAAAAAAAAAAAAAAAAAAAAAAAAAAAAAAAAAAAAAAAAAAAAAAAAAAAAAAAAATGGGCATCTAAAAAATTAATGAATATCTGTTTTCAATTTTCTGAATATTGTAGTACAAACATAGGTAAAAAATAAATACATTTTGTCAGCATTTCTCATTGGTTGATTTGATATGGATTGACCCAGTAGTTTTTATGTAAACTCTTTAAAATTAATTTTTAACCCAGAACGCGTAAGGTACCAGATACTGCTTTCTGGCGACAGATGAGTCTCTCAGAACCAGTAACATTATTTGCCTACTTTTTATTGACAAAAAGTATATATATATATATATATATATATATATATATATATATATATATATATATATATATATATATATTGTTTATTTATTTTTCTGGAAAAGATATTATGGAAAAAAATGAAAAATGAAATTAAATAACTATAAACTTCATAATATAAAATTTTGTATATAATATGATACTAAAATGTATTTTTATGATCTATAAGATTAATCTAGTCTTATTTCCAAAATTTGTCGTTAGTTCAAAATGACCAATTTTTACTTTGGTTGACCAGAGTTTCATTCAATTTTGAAAGCGTTTTGCTCCGTTAGCTTTGCCCATACTAAAAAGAATAATAAATTTGGAAAAAAGCAAATGTTTTATCTACATCTTTTCAAACAAAACAATTTCCGTATCGAGATGCTTTATTACATGGATTACTTCCTTCGATTGAGTTTTATTTTCACACTTTTTGGAGCATTTTAGGCACAAGTGTTTTTTGTTACATTTGCACTCAATGTAACATTTAATGCAGACGTAATGTATATCGGACATGAGTCGATTCAACTTAAATTATCCTACTAAAAATATTTTTGATATTATGTCAAATTCCCTGAGACATTTTCATAGTCGAATAATAACGAAATTGTAGAAATCCGTGAATCTATCCCACGACCCTATGTTTTCTTTATTTTTTTTTTGTTGTGATTTATTGAATTATTCAAAAAAGTTGGCATGGCAAGATGCATCCTTTCCATATGACTGTCACAGAGATAATTTATAATAGGCAGGACCCTGCAATGCGTCCTCCAAGAACCACATTCTTGGTAGATCGGTGTGGGTCGGTACCATCTGACTTCCAATCCTTCCGAGTATTGCTTCGTGACCGACTCCTCAATTTAAACTTCTTTTCTTAACCCAATACATCTAGGGCAGTTTTAACTGTCTGTTAGTGGGGCACACACTCTCGGTGGTGTATTTTAATCTATCACCGATCCTCGTTACAACTTTGTAGTATAAGCAAGAATAAAAATTTCAACTTAAGCTTAGGATATTATTAAAATATCGAATTTGAGAGTGATGAACAATTTTTTATCGTCCATTCACGTGTAGCTCAGTGAATATTATTTTAAATCATGCTTTAGACCGATAAAATATTACCAAAGTTTAACACTAGTAGTTCTTTGAACTGTAGACGTCGCGAAAAAATCTAAAATTTGCTCTTTATTTGCGGCTTTCTTAAAGGTTTAATCAATGTGGTCATTCATTGAGAAGCAAACTTTTTTCCAAGGATACCGGGCATCATAATTTCTTCAAATTCAAATTCTATATATATTTTTGAATATTTAATTATCAATAAATCTAATATCATATCAATCCAGAGGTTTTTATTTTATTTTGCATCCGTTTATTCTGATAACGCAAATCTACTGAAAATGAGTGGGACTATACATAAACCTCTTTTGCCTAAGCTCACATTGTCCTCTTGTAATATCTGACATCAGTAATATAATTTCAAATCTTAATGTCAAAAATTTCCAAGACTCCAGATAGAGATATCAAAGAAAATTAAAAAATAACCACAGAAACCATTATACAATTGATCAATTCTTAGTCGGATTTTCTACAAAAATAATAGACTTTTGAACTGTATTGAAGGTCATCGGAGAAAGGTGTTCATAAATCCGTTTCGTAACCCCTAGAGCACAATTTAGTGGGTTTCGGAGATTATGTGTATATATTATTGTATATCTATAAGGAGTTGTTTAAGGGATGCAGTCAGGAAAGAAAAACACACAGTTATATATAGGGAAAAAAAAAGAAAAAAAAAGGAATTGAGGTACAAATATAATTTCGATGTTTCTTCGCTTCAGAGCAGAACTATCCTGTTTCCAAATTTGTCTTTTTCTGTTTTTTATCACTGAAGATAGTTCAGACTATTGCGGATTTGATTCAGAAGTAGCCTTTCTCTATCTTTATACTTTATACACATGGCACAGTTCTTTTATTCACTTATTCTAATGTTACATTTCTATTATATAACTATAATTTAGGGATGTATATTTTTGAAATAATGTTTTTCTAAAAAATATTAAATAAAAAAAATTATTGTAAAGAATATTAAGAAAAAAGAATCACAAAAATGTTCCGCCAAGTTAAAGGCTAATATCGAATTTGGTTTATACATTCATATCATGAAACGATAAAAGAATAATATAAAATAAAACTCTCCTGTAAAATTTAATTTTCGGAGTAAAGTTACATCTGCTCTAAAGCGACGCGCCGTTACCAACCAATTGCCCTGAGAAAATAGGAAATGTAAGAAGTTGGTATACCTGTCATAAGACTGTGCCTAGGATATTTATTTAATTTTGCTCTATTAATGTGACTCCCCCCCCCTTCTCCCCCATCCGCAACACTGCAATAAGATCGAACCTTGAGGTATAGCCGGTAGAAACCACTCTTGAAGAAAATAATCTAAGATGGTTTGGCACCTCCTGAGGATGAGCACGGAGAGAACAACCGGGATAATGTATGAGACGAGAGTAGACGGAAGAAGACCAAGAGGAAGACCACGGATTACCTGGGGAGAAGGCGTGCGGGAGGCGTTCAGGAAGCGAGGACTGAGCAGGAGGAGAGAATTGGTTCTAGAAAGGGACACTTGGGTCAAGCTCTATAGAGGGCATCTCCACACTGCGCAGCGGTAGAGAGGGAAAGAATATGATGATGATTATGTGACTTCAAATTGCATCTGCGTTTTGTGCCATTTAAAAAAAATATATATTTCCTCGCGCTATGAAGTTACACAAAATAAAGAATATAACTCCCAGGTAATTGAAAATATACTTAGACAAAGCGTGATAGCAAAAGAGACTCTATTCAAGAATCTCTTCAAACATTTTTCGTTTTTGTTGACAGAATTGATATTTCTGGTGGAGAGGACGCGGAGAAAGCAATAGAGCGGAAAGGGGGCATCCTTGGGTCGGGTTCGGAGTGAGGCAGGGATTCCTAATTCGAGGAAGTTAGTTCCAGTCAAGTGCACATCTTCCATTGATCGGTCCTGACCTTCCACTATGGGTTGATGACCAACATGGAAGGGACTTGGGACCGATAGCAAATCACTAGATAGCGGTATAGACAATTTAAACAATTTGCATAATGGAAAAATATTGACTTAAGAATAGTATGTAGTAATCGGCTTCAGTGGTCTATTTTTGAAGAAACCTGGCCAAAACTCATTTGATCGGTTTCATTGTTTTAGCATCCCAAATCAGTTTAAAATGCAATATATTTAATCAAATTTCATTATCTTAAATTTTAAATAAATTGCGATGAAGCCAGCCCATCGAAGCGGTTAGTTGGCCAATAGCCTCATCCTATGTTTCCATAGTATTCCAATGATACCATCATCATTTATCATTAATTACAATAGTTTTTCAAAGTTACTTATTGCAAAATTGAAATAAACTATCTGTTGTGGTGATTTATTAATTATAAATAGCATTTTAAATTAATTAACCATGTAATAATATTACTAATAAATAAGTTATCAATGTATTTTGCGTACTTTAAAAATGTGACAAAATAGTTATACACATTAATACATCAAGAAATTACATTGACCATTTAGAAGTCAAGGATTGGAAGGTAATTCAATAAACTTAGCCTGCGGAAACCTGTGTGTTTGGTTTTGATAAATAAATTAATTTGTAAACAGAGGCGTTAACTGATTCGATTTAGAAGTTGCCGACAGGCTCTGGTACAGTTAACATCAGCGGAGTTAGTTTTTTTGGTGATCCAATGTCTGGTTTAATTTGAAATTTGTTATGAAAAAAGAGAAAAAAATAACAGCAATAATGTAAAATTTGGATAAAATCTATCTGGTTTTCATCAATAATTTCATACAATTTGCGGTAAATAGTCGAGTAGTGTAGATACAAATTTGTAAACAGTACTCGGAGTAGAATTCTGCTGATTATCTGTTTATCTATATTGTTATAACTATCTTCAATAATATTCTGATTCGATTTACATTCCTTTTGTTTTTCAGATCATATATTATGAGTGCACGATAAAGGAGTTAAAAGTGCTCGAAATAAACAAAACATGAATTTACAAATTCTTCACCGGGATTTACTTTTTTTTTTTTACAAATACATATTAATGATGATAGCAATTTTCATTTTGTGACGAAACGAGTAGGTTCCTTTTGCCTCCGTTAGGCGCGTTCTTTGTACCATGCGCATGAAATCGCAAAATCGCAAAATTCTCCAAGTTAACGCTCGTCAGTAAAAATAAAATATGGGTTATCTGATATGTGAGTTATACTGATTTGATTTGTCAATTGATCCTGTTCCATGAATTCATCAATCAATACGAAGATGGGGATATCAGAACATATCTCAGCAGTGTCAGGTCTCACGCCCCATTCGGATGAATATGGGGTTGAAATATTATCCAAGTCGAAAACAACGGGGACGACTGAAAAAGTAAAAATGGTTTATTTCCGTGAGTTATGAGATTTTTTGTCCCCTGAGGCTCCGATTGCTCGTGGCCCTAGGTAAAGATACAACACATAACGGCTATGTGTGGGACACTAGGTCGCCGCTGGAACGACAGCACTGAGAGTTTATAGTTGTCTCTGGTGGATAGGATCCACACAAAACACAAGAGAAATAGCGTTGAGGTCCCAGATGTAGCCATTAACACATATCTAACCTTGCCTTCTGAAACATCATTTAACTGTACTTCAAATTCATCACTTATAGCTCACAAATATGGCTCACATTTAAAAATTTCCTTGTAATACTTGCAAAACTGAAAACCATCTAATCCGAATTTAACGGACAAAAGTCGATGCAACGAGTACCTACTGATGTATATAAATACATTACAAGGTCTTAATTCCAAACATTAGGGTGTTCGAAATACAGCAAGAACCCGTTTATTCAGAATAATGTAGCCAAGGCTATTCCGGGGAAGAGGTGTTATTCAGAATAATGTAGCCAAGGCTATTCCGGGTAAGAGATGGTATGATGATCAGTAAATAAAAAAAAATGTTGATATTAATTAACTAAAGTAATGTGAAAATAAACTGTTCGAAAGGGCTTACTACTCCCTTCTATTTACCAGTCGTATCGTCACTTTTCACTTTATGCATTGCGCAAAACCACCACAAAACACATTTTGTTGAATTAAAATAAACGTCATTTTAACAATTAAGACGATAATATACTTGAATTATTAGTTTGAATACGTCTATGAATATTACATAACAGAATGAAGGGGGACTTATACGATAAATTTGAATCTAAACTCTTACAAAAATTAGGGCTCTATTATAGGGCTCTATTTTCCAACAATTACATATAGCTCACTTTTGAAAATTTCACATCTTTTTATAAAACATGAATTATGTATTTGCTTTTTAAACTAATTTGAATTTGCTTT
Source organism: Rhaphigaster nebulosa (assembly GCA_948150685.1). Lineage (NCBI taxonomy): Eukaryota > Metazoa > Arthropoda > Insecta > Hemiptera > Pentatomidae > Rhaphigaster > Rhaphigaster nebulosa. Next base: position 71,981,194 of record OX411307.1, on the reverse strand, counting down.
TTAAACGTATTTGAATGAACTAAGTTGAATGTAAGACACGATCCAATAAATAAAAACTTTGTCAAAGTATTTTATAAATTCATCTTAAATAACTTAAAAGTGCATCTAAAATAACGTAATTAGCATTACAAATTTCAGTTAGCATTATGTATCATAATTTCTTATAGCTTATTGTGAACAAAAACAAAAGTAACACCAGGAAAAAAATAAATTAAAAAAACCTTCCGGAAATCCAAGTTTCGGATATGTCGGAGATACACTAACATATACAATGTTAAACTTTTATTATGTTTTAAATGACAATCATTGTACGTAACTCATTGTAACTTCTAATAATCATGTAGAGATAGAACTTCGGCGAAAATTTAACTTACTTACTTAATAGAGTCTTTTTTTACCGTTGAGCAGTGCGATTTTTTGAGGCAAATTTTTGATTAATGTATAGCAAAAAATCTATATAAACATATCTGAAGTACACCAAAATCAAATTTTTAATTTGGCTTGAAATTAGCGGTGTATAATCATATCATATTGATTATAAATACTAACAAATATATGATACGATACTCGAACTTTTTTATCCATTATACTTATTTTTAGAGTATTTATAGAAAAGTCCTAACTAAATAATTTAAGTTTGCTTTTAATTGTTTATTCACAAACATCTTCAGGACTTAACTTGTTTATGATTCATATTATTTTATAAGAAGTAAAAAATAAGATGAAATAAAAGCATCGAAAGAAATGATGGTGGGAATTGATACAAAACATGTTTGTAATAACATCTCTGATTATTAATAAGTTCACAGCTACGAAGACTGGGATTGATTTTAATAAGTATAATTTATTACTCGGAAAACTAAAATTGAAAAGAAATTAGGAATGATAGTTGCTAATATAAATTTCACGATTCCATCATCGGGCAACCTTGCTGAGCAATATCTGGATTGCTTTGCCCTATAGCTTTATACTTATTTCATGAAGTCTACCCCATTCCTATTGACGAAATAAGAGTTATTTTCTGTAGCCGAATCGAAACGATAGGCTATTCCTGAAAGTTATGGCCTGAATTGAGCTCGGAGAACCGCACATGCGACCAGAACTTTCATATAAGAAGAAAAATTTCATAAAATCTTCTAGAGAATTCCTTCTGAGTCTTTGAAGGAAGTGTGTTCCTCATGGCAGCACATTCAGCCCAAGTATGCTGATAGCGGAGATAGTAAAACCGGGTGCCCTTGTGCTTTTTATTTTCTATAAAGTCGGCATATGGTTCCCCGACCCCCAAGCTTCGGCTTTTATTAGAAAATTTATGTTTGCGTATGTTTCCGAAAAAAAAAAAAACACGCCGTACAGCACTTTAGGAGTTTAATAGCTTAGATAAGCCTATTTATTTTGGATATTTCTTATTTCCTTACATATTATTTCCCAAAGGTGTTTTTTTTTTTGGTACGCCATAGCCTTAATACTTCATCAAAATCAATAATTGAGCCATCATTTTAAAGATTACCTTCATCAGGAGCGTATGCAGAATGTTTTTTCGGGGGGGGATTTAATTCATATTAGGGATTTAATATGAAGAAGGCAAATAATTACCTAATTGTCTTAAATGTCGCCAAATTCGGCGTAAGATTTCATAAAACTATTGTTAAAATTATCAAAAATATTCCTCAAAATACGAATCTTATGTTGGTGGGTATAAAAATTAATTTTTTCGTAGATTTCGGGGAGGGGGAATATATCCCCTTATTCACCCCCCTGGGCACGCCACTGATGTTCACTACTAATGACGAAGAATAATTAAACAATCCTGTGCGCAATTGTTGAAAAACCTGTTATTCTACAGACTTGGAAAAATAATCGAAATCGGGGCATTATTGGCAGATAGTATATACATAAAATACAGGGTTTCCAAAGGAGCCAGCTTTTCTCAAAGGTGTTTTTTTTTGTCGGTACGCCAACAATCCAACGATTGAGCCATCATTTTGAAGATTACCTTCACTGATAATTACGAAACAGAAACTCAGGATTCAATTTTTTTTTCAAAGTTTTTGAAGTGTGAAATTTTTTTTTTCAAATTTGACTTCAACGTTTACTACTTTACGTAGCACTTCTCCTAATCTAACTTTAACGCTTGGATGCTTTTACCTTATTTTCACATTCTATTACGGTTTTATTAATACACTGAAAAAATTAACACAATTACTTTTCAATCATTTCTGCTTTCCACCCCATATCTCCCACTCTCAAAGCGTATTCCAAGCAGTAAAAAACCCAAAAACATTCATTGGAAAAAACCAAGTACAACCGGATTAAATTAACGTTTCTCATCATATACTCTCATTACTGACAAATGTGCCATGCGACTTATTCGCAAGGGCCAACTATTAATATTTTATTGTTCGAAATTTCAATTAGGATGGCTGCCTCAAGTTCAGAACCAATTCATTCAGCTTGTGTACAATATTCATATAAATATTTAATCCCTGTTGCCTTAGCTGATAATTTGCCCTTTTTAGTTCTATTGTGTCAAGAAGGAGCTTAAGATATAGTAAGAAAAGAAACAAAAAAATATTAAATCCTTCAATATTATATCAAAGTTACAATATTTAACAATTATTATTTTAACTCTTCGATGCCAGTTGATTCCTTACAAAAGAGACTTTAACAAACATCCATCAGTACTCTTCAGTGTAATTGACTTGACTTTTCGTCTTATTGATCAATGTTTCTAGAAATAACATACTAACTGCAACGCTTGATTTAAAAAAAAAAAATAAATAATCTGCATAATACTTGCGGTAAATTTTTATTTTATTTAATAATACGTGCATTGGGGGACAAAACAAAAAAAGTTTTTTTTGCGCAAAGGTATTGGAATGGATTTAGATGCATTTATATTTATGTTAGATACATTATTTATATACATGACGCATAGTTAGTTTGTTCAAATTGACTCTACTTTTATTTTTTTAATAAAAAAATTAGATTCTCAGTTTATTAATTCTATTTAATTGTCATTCATATTTCTGTTTCTATTGTAAAATAAAAGTTGTGTATATTTTAATAAATAAGTAACAAATTTTATCTTTCCAATCTATATTTTTTTAATAAAACTTTCTACGCGTTTCGAAACACACTCTTTTCCTCATCAGGCTCTAAATAAACGAATAATGACAGACTTTTAGTTTCAATAATTCCCTCCGACAAAAAAAAAGTTCGTTTTTCTTTATATGTAAGAGAATGTATTGCCATATTTCACAGAATGGAGTCAATTCGACAAATCTGATATTTTTTCAGTTTTTAGAAGACTGGAACTATCCAGATTCGACTCCATAACCCTGCGCCGCAAAACACTGTTGCCCTATGTTATTTACAGCCTCAGTTGTCTCTTACACTTGTTTATTATCTTTATGACATAGATGTACTACGAACTACAGCCATGCACACCTCATGGTCGTTGATAGGGATCGATTGACCGAATAATCAATAATTAATCAAAACCGATAGATCGATACTTTTTTTTTTACAGTTGGGTTTCCACATGTATATTATGCCATAACAGGAAACACATTCGCCGACACTTGTCAAAGAGCGGGTTTACAAGTGCGTGTTGTCAGGTAACGAACGACTCATGACAATTTAAAGATACTTTCCGTTCAAAATTTATTTCTGGACCTCGATTTAAGTGGATCTGGTTGGAAAGCCTGTCGTGTCTGCTATATTTATCCCTGCATACTGCGATGGAATGCTTTGTATTCCTCTGTTTTTACGCCTTTAATACAAGTATTCTCATGTTTACTGCATAATATGGGGAATTGTTGATCATTCGGAGTATTATGGATATTATGGATTGTATTTTCTTGACTTGTAAAATTTACCTACCTTTAGGAGACTGATTCTCAGATAGGTCAATTACATACGAAAATAAACATATTATGTTTTCTAATATTGTAAGGACTATACTGGATATTGAATTTGTAGTACGCATCAAACGACATTTTCCTCTGTTTCATAAAATTAAGTATAACATTAATTGTTAGCGGAGAGTGGACTGACACAATCAACACTTGAAAAATAACGAAGGCTGAGCACTTGACCTGCCGACGAACCGCAAGCTCAATTAAAACGCCATCATGAGAGGAGTTATTTTAATCTTGGAACTAATTTTGAGTCTAATAGTTGGCGTAAACGTCCTCATTCCTGCTATTATTGTTCATATAAATTGTATCCTTTCTGGGGATAAGATTTTTTTAAACATGATATATTTAAGGGATTTCGGTGGATATGAATAAACTATTAGGAGAGAGTGGGGGAAATTTGCTTAGCGGGTAACATTTTTTTTTTGTATTGATTTTTAACGTCACACCATAACGCTTATTACGGTTGTTCGTACCTGTTACCAGCCTATTTTAACCAAAGTGGGAAGGTCGAGATACATTCCGTAGGTCCGCCACATAATTAATTTCAACCTGCCCAAGCCGGACTCGAACCGGCGCCGTAGCAGACTCGAGGTTGCTAAGGTGACGCCATAACACTCTCGGCCACCACGGCCTCTCGTAGCGTGTAACTGTGCGCATTATAAAACGAAATTTCTATCGGGCTTAGACTTTTCCATTTGGTATTATGCTCCATAGCATTAGACAAATATACTAGCCTACCACAGTGGCTTCCCGCCAAACCTAGTATCGTGGCCATCAGAGTTAAATTATTATAAAGTGTGTGTATTGTTATTTGACTTCCTCTGAAAATTAGACGCTATGTCTTCCAGAATGTGTATATTCACTTAACTCCATATTCATACTTATATTCTATGATTCTTTATTAACATCTACATGAGTAATAATATGGATTGTAGCCAATCATTTTGATAGAATAGAGCAATACGCGTCTACGTACATGCTAAGGTAACTGAACTCGGTGGTGTGTGGGGAGAATAAGCGATTCAGTGCTAACTATTGAGTATTACACTTCTCTTCCTTTTCTATTGCAGGTTCCGGAAATGTTTTCTCTCCCTCCTCATATTTCCCATCGGCTGCAGCTTTTAGATTTAAAATTTTTTGGTCCCTTAAAAACGTCTTGCACCGTGAACACAACAGGCCGTCAAAAAATAACTAGATGCAATGTAGCTGAGCTTTTCAATGAATATAGCAACAGTAAAAACCTTATTTCTAGGTTTAATGCTGCTGAAATCTTTCCTTTAGATTCAAACAAGTTCTGAGGAAAATGAGTTTGTCTCAGCGAACGATCAAGAAATATTAATGACTAGTTGTGAAACTTCGCAGAATGATAAAATTTTGACGGGGCTCACGAAAATTTCTAATGAAGATGGTTTGGATAATCCAATAATGTTCAATTGGATGTATATTGGTAAGCATTGGATAATTCTTAAGTGGATAATTTTCCCAAAAGTGGAGGGTTCATTCCCAGGAATATCATGACGATCCTTAACCTGAAAGGACAAATATTACCCGAACTTTGTCCTCGTACCAGTATAGGAGATGAGGTCCGTAAAGCATCTCTTTAATCATAAAATAAAATATCACTTTTAAAGAGTAGCATTTCCTCATTTACTTAGAATTGTACTTTTCGCACATAGTCACCCCACCAAATGCACAAGGTTACCCGAGGGACGGGAAACCGTGCACAAATGCACACTTCTATTATATTTATAATTATGAACAAATGACAATTGCTATGATTGAAATGATTTTTTAACCTAAGAAACTAGACTAAACAAGGGAAGGTTTAGTATTACATTTTAGAAGAAAATTTCGACGTTATAATATATTTTTCTTAGGTTCGTATTGTTCCCCAACTTTCCCTTACTGTTTCTACTTCCTCAATTCCTGAGGTAAAGGCAGGACGGTGACAAGTTAAAAGTAAGCTTTCGAAATCGCGCTTAATTTATACCCGAGTCCAAAAAAGTTAATTAACCCTAGAATACTAAACCTCAATGCAAGTACCTTATTACTAAACCTTCGACGTTTCGATAAAAAAAAAAAAAATAATTAAATAAGATAACCTGTACCACTATAACCCATGAACAGTCTTGGGTTCAGTACTTGGAGGTGATTTGGCCGAGATCACGCTCAACCGCCAGGTTTTTCCCTCAATTAAAGGTACTCACTTTATAGAGGCTGGGTGAGCCCCAGGTGGGTCTCCCGAACCCGTAGAGTCGATCCTGATAACAGAATGAATAATTATCTGCCACAAGCCGGTCTCGAATCCGGGACCGGGACCATGGTAATACAGTGCCTTACCACTAAGCCATTCCGCTTCCGTTTGTTTCGATTAACATAGTCAAAATATCAATTTAATGAGTATTAAAAGAAAAATTAATAACAAATAATGATCCGTTTAACATTTTAATAGTTTCAATATTAAAAAATATGCATACACGAAAAACAGGAACATAAATCTACAAAAACTAAGAACAATTGTATACAAATGTAAATAATTAAAAAAAAAATGCATTACACTTTTTTATTATTAATTATTTATATTGTATTTTTCATTATTATTTTTATCATTGCAAAAAAATAGTTATACAACACTTTACTACAAAATGGGTAGCTTGAATGTAAGTTGGTTAAATTTCACTAATCAAAATTTATGTTAAGAAGTGATTTGTAGATTGGCTAGCTGGTAAAAACGATATAATAAAAATTATTGCAGATCAACTGGTACTGGTACTGGTATTGGTGGGGGGAACTGGGCAAATGGGCCTTGTGGTCCTTTTTGCCAACCGCTGGCGGCAACGTTTATGTCTCCGCCGTGTACTAACCAGAATGGGAGTGTCAAGATTCATTTCGCCTGATCGTGGCGAAATAAATATTAATTGACCCAGGTGGGAATCGAACCCACATCGTTCCGGACCAGGCACACTGGGACCCTCGTCCCAACGTGCTCGGCCGTCACGTCCTCATTGCAGATCAAAGATATAAGTCAAATTATGAATCGAACATTAATGAAATTTGTAATTTAGAAAAACAAAGTAATGAATAGTCTCACCATTTAGTTTAGACATAAATGGTGTAAACAGAAGGGAATAGTGATTTCTTCTTTGATGTGGAGAAGTTGGAACCCCCAAAAGACACTTTTTAACCCCAACTCAATTCACGTACACATTTTCAACCCTTTAACTCGATTTGGAGGGGCTGTAGAGGTGCGCAAAACCTTAAAACCGCGAAAAAACATTTCTGCATGCCGAAATTGTGACTGAACCGTGTATAAGGGTTATGAAACGTATTTAAATTTCACCCTCACCCTCTCCGATGACCTTCGATTTAGTGCAAAAGTCTATTATTTTCGGAGAAAATGCGACATAAAGAGTACACATTATTCACATACGCAAACATTAAAAATAAAATTGTTTTGCTTTAGAAAAAAAAATCTAATTAGAGATGCAGACGTCAGCTAATTATAAAATCGTTTGAAATCGATTTTAGTGTTTTTCCTTTAGTTTTTACAAATAGCCTGTGCACTTTTTCGAGATTTTTGTAGAAACACCATCGAGATATAATCCAAATAAATATTTTCTCACTTTTATTCTGCATGAGTTGTGTCTTAACTTAAACTTTCAGTTCAAAACATTTCTCAGAATCATATTCAACGTGATTAATCAAATTTATATAATATAGTACCATTTATGAGTGTGTAAAAAAATCATAACAAAACATCACAAGTTTGTACAGAAAATTATAAATGAAGCCTTAGGCACAGAGAGCAGTTGCCTCCATGGTAACTTGCCAGGTTTACTGGGGTTGTATTGAGCTCATGTGGGTGCGCATCCATCCACCCTCATCACCCTCGTTGGCACTAAGCCACTGAGTGCTTATCCCCTTCAGCTTCTTGTTCAATACATACCTCCTCAGCACATAATACATCCTGCTATCACTAATTAGCCTCACTAAAGTAACGTTATTTGATAGGATCAAGTCCTGATATGTAAAATCTACCTCATAGCTCACGAGTGACGGTAATCAAATTATTTACAGGCTCAGGGTATATACATACATTAAACCAGAATGAGAATTATAATTAAGACTTTTTTCATCAGTCATTTTTTTTTCTTAATAAGTTAGAAGGTATCTATTTAACATTAGAATATGACATAAAGGAAGGTGGCCTAATACCGTCCTCCTAAGCCAAATCTGAAATTTCAAATATTAAAGTAAATATGCTCTTTTATATTAATTAAACTAAAGTTTAAAATTTCCCAAAAAATTATACAAGCAGCTCTGTTCTATACAAACAAATGGGCAGAACTAAATAATCTTTCCCCCGAGTAATGAAAAACAATACTTACCTAAATGTTCAGATTTTAAAAGAGGTGCCCTAATTTCGCTCCAAAATTAAATTCACAATTTACTGTTTATTTGAAGTCAAATAACGGTAAATAACTTCAACAAACGAAACGTATTCACATTCACACAGGAGTACAGATTTAAAATTTAAGGAATTAAAAAATAATGCCTTGTTTACCATGTTTTTTACTATGTTATTAATTAATTTACCAAAATCATTACAAAAATAAAACATTTGAATGAAAATAAAAATAATACAAATATAAGTTAGAAATCTCTGTTTATTTATATTAAAGGAAATTTTTCATTTTTAATTTAGACATATTTATCCTAGTTACTTGTTCATTAAATGAGAAACATTTTAATGCTTGTTAATAAACAATTACAAAGGCACCTTTGTAATCCATCCTCGGTATAGGTAGACAACCATCCCTGAAACGAGTAACAATTCCTGCATTTATAATTCCAAACTTCAGTAACTCAGTTAATAATAGAGGTAGTTCTCAAAACTTAGGCTCGGTTCAAAAAGAAAGAATCAATGTTTTAGTTTCGCTTCTATATTCTTAAGCGCCAATAGGACACACTATTATCGACTTAACAGATTTGAAACTTTTCCATAAATGTGTTCATATTTATAACTGATTATTATCAGATTATTACAATATAAGTAAATCTGGAATTGTGTCTGATCTGTATATATATATATATATATATATATATATATATATATATATATATATATTTCCCTATGAATAAATATGTTGTACAAATAAAAAAATAACAATAATAAAAATAACAAATAACAATATATATATATATTTCCCTATGAATAAATATGTTGTACAAACAAAAAAATAACAATTCTGGCTTACATATTGAAATAAACAAATAAGAATTATAACAAGTCAAACAACGAACTACATGAACAATAAAATGAAATTTATATAAAGCGTACGCAATGGAAACTGATGCATCACAGTATAATGCTATGGTTAGTCAGCGTCTGACAGGGTTGTGAGCAGGAATTGGAACAGGAGGGTTTTAAATATGGCTAAGGAAGAGGCGTGTCGAATTTTAGTAGTGAGAGAATTCCAGAAAGTTTCGGAACGGGCAATGAAGGAATGTTGGAACGATGTAGATCTATGGAAAGATGTATAAAAGTCAGAAGACCGTGATCTTGTGGACTGGGAATGGATAGAGGACTTGAATTGGAGGAGATTGTAGACATAGGAAGGGCAGTGATTGGTAATTGCTTGGTAAAGGAATGTGCCTAGGAAATACTGTCTACGGAAGTAGGGGAAGAATCATCCTAACGCCTCGGAGTACCTTCAACAAACCTTACCAAGCTATTCATAATTATCTTCAGTCCATCCTCTAGACCTCCCGTGAGGCCACCGTACACCATACAGCCGTAGTCGAAATGGGAGAATAGGAGGAAGGATACTATGAGTCTACGTGTGGCTTTGGGTAGGAGATGGTGAAAGCAATGGAACAGTTTGATATGTATTTATATGCGTTATTCTTGGGTAATATTATTTTAAGGCAAATATTATATATAACAGGCCAAAGCGTAGACCGATGAGTGAGGAATAGGCAGGTATACTGACCATCCCTTATCGAGGAAGGATAATTCACATGTGACAGCAGCCGTCATCACAACACTTACCTTGCCTTTACTCTCAGAAATACGAAATAAGTTAATTAAAAAACCTACAGAGAATTAGGCAGTGTGACAAAGGAAAGATGTGGTACGCCTTGGAAGGCGCAATCAATTTTACGAAACAAGGTATCATTCAATCAGATGATGCTAATGCATTCGGAGATATTGTACCCCCCTCCCCAGGACAGGGGTGGAGCCGTGGCCTGAAATCTCGAAAATTTCTTCCCTCGGAAAACGGGTTGGCCGATCACGGAATATATACCGCCTACTACCGGGGATCTAGCCAATCAACAACTTTCTTCTGCTCCCTCATAGGCGAAAAGGGGAAAGACGACCCCAAGAAGGAGGGAGAGAAGCGGTAAAGGAAAATCAGGGGACTCGATCGGAGACACTGGGGAAGAAACTCAAGTTAGAGATGTACTACAGGCCTTTAATGATGCCTGGACCATGATGAAGACCATAATAAGGCACTGATGGGGCGTTCCTGAGTCAGCCGGCCAACGACCATCATAGAACTGCCAGACCATCGACATCAATTATTTCCAGATAAGATATTTATGTCAAAACAATTAATGGCTAGGTCCAGTCTGAATCACTCTATGATTAAACCCTTTTATTAGTTTATTACCTTAATTTTGATGAATGAAGATAAATTAGGAAGGAGGTTGTTTTTTAGTAACCAAGCCCATTATCAATTTGAATATGTCTGATTAAGTATCATAGCAATAAACTTGACTAGCATTATGGTATTATTAAACTTAGAAGTAGGAACATTATATTGGCTGATTCTTAAACAATGTTAATTACAAATCAGGCCCTTGGAAAGGTATCCAATTAAGAGGACGCAACAAGTCACTCATATTTGATCATAATCTTAAATAATTTTGAATAATCATCCTAATTGACTGCCCAATCGGATCACTAGATAGATTTATATTTTCAAATAAAATGTAAGTCAAACCAATCTAAATAAAATATAGCAAGTTGAAGGGATAAAAAATCGAGCATCGGGAGATGTGGGCAATATGGTGATTCCAACAGAGGGATTGGTCAAGGATTATGCCTAAATTTTTAACAGAGGAGCAGAAAGTGGTGGGTTGGTCGTTTAAGTATAGGATAGGAAAGTTGGCATTGGATCTGAGAAGGGGTTTGAAATCAATGACAATGGCCTGAGTCTTAGCAGCGTTTAACCTCAATCCATTCAAGTTTTCCCATGCGCTAATTCGATCTAGGTCTTCTTGAATCTTGGTAAACGCCACCAATAGCTCAGAAGGAAAAAACGATGATTAGATTTGGGAGTCGTCGGCATAAAGGTGACGGGAACAATGAAGAATTGATTTGTGAAGGTCGTTAATGTAGGAGCTGAAAAGAAGAGGAGATATGCTGGAGCCCTGGGCAGCTCCTAAGGACAGAGTAAGATAGGAAGATAAGGGTTGATTCGGAATGGTACCAACTTGGGCACGTGAGAGAGGAAAGATTGAAACCAGCAGATAGAGTTGTTAGAAAAGGATGATGATTTTAGTTTGGAAAAAAGGATGTAATGATTCATGGAGTCAAAGGCTTTGGAGAACTCAAAGAGTACAAGGATTTTTATCATCTATAGCGACCTGAACATCGTTGGTAATTTTAATTAGGACAGATTGTGTGGAATAGCCGGGTCGGAAGCCAGATTGAAGAGAATCAAGTTGATAGGAATCTTCTAGGAAAAAGGAAACTTGTGAATGCTCTAGTCTTTCTAGGGTTTTTGAAAAGTTGGATAGGATTGAAATTGGGCGGAAGTCGTCGGGAGAAGAAAGGTTAGGATTTTTATATATTGGGTGAACAATGGCTTTTCCATTGTATATATTGAATTCTGTTATATATATATTGTATATCCATTGTAGAATATTGAATTCTGGAGGGAGAAATTGTAGATGAAAAGGAGAACTGGAAGGATTTTAGGGAGACACAGTTTTATTAATTTGACGGGGATGCCATCTGGACCAGTGGAATTCGTGTATATATATATATATATATATATATATATATATATATATATATATATATATATATATAAATCGGGTAGTAGGCCATACTCAGTTTTCAACTACTTTCTTCAACTGTTTTTTATTGCAGCATACAGGACGTTTGATCCCCATCTGTATGCATGGGATCCTCCCCAGCATTAATCTGTTGAGCTCCAGTACACCAGGCACTAATTGGAGTGCCTGTCTCCATGGATAGTTTTTCTACATGTCTGTGTCGTGTCTTTATATCATAGTTCACATTTACTTGCAGTGTTTTTTAGTTATTACAGCTGTAAATTTCAATAAATAAATTTAATGAAAAATACTAAATACTGTCAAAAATTAATGTGAAAAAAAACTATTAATGGATTAACAATTAACTGAAAATACATTTTCTATCGTCTTTCTAGAACCCGATTTAAACAAACCACCCTGAAAAGTTTACAGAACCTTCATTTATAAGTGATGCCATCTTCAGTAACAAAATTTGTCTTAAACAGGACGACACACAACAACAACTGCAAAACAACAGAATAACAGGATTGGAGAGAAGCGGAAAATAAATTATGATTAATGCTAAAGAGCCACTTCCATTAGAAAACAATTTTCATCTGTTATCTTAGCCTATCCCTATACTTTCCTCAAGTTTTCTCCCTAGACCATCATTCAACCCTCCAGATCCAGCTTTTTCCCATGAAGCTTTAACTAAAGCCCCTCAAAGTAGGGTCGGCAAAATGTACCCGCCGTTGATTTCTCTAATGCTTCTTTGTAAACTTTGAAGAACAACCAGAATTCCGTCGATGGATTTATTTCTCCTACGGATCTATTTCCATCTTGAGATTTTAAAGAGATACTTTGCATTTTATTTTGGCTAATTTAATTTTAATGGGTTTTCGATAATCTTGGCCAGATGGGGATCAAAAAAAAATAAAAACATTGCACTTGTACCCAATACTAGACATCGATTAGATAAACCTTTGACATAAAAATAAATATTTAGTGGGATTAGTTATAAAGGTTTACGATTAATTATTCGAAAGATTTTTTTTCTTATTCAGAAAATGATCATTATGATTTTACTGCTACTGCAGATTATAAATAATCTGATTTATTTCATTCGAATATTATGGCATTATATGTAACTCGTAACGCTTAAAAGTTAAGGTTTATTTCCTTGAACCAAAATCAATCATAATGTTATTGCACAAGTTCAAAGTTGTTGTATTTTAAGCCGGTCTCCGGCTGTTGATCTGTAGATATGAAGTTGTTAAGAGGTACATTGTCAATGACAACTTCAGATATCGCTTTTAAGCATCGATGTAGGTAAAATAAGATCTGATATGGGGCGAAAAAAAAATGTTGACCATTCGAGAAGACTCGGGAAAGAAGTCCTCTTTATCGAAACAGGGGATTTCCTTGGGCAAATCCTAGCGTGGACCCGACAATGAGGCGAAACCTATACCTGGAAGATAACCGAAAGTAAGCTGCCCAATCCAAAGTTATTTGTTTTGTTTTTTCACGTAGACAAATACGCTAGAAATCTGCCAAGAGGATTTAAGGGTTTTATAGCATATGAAGGCAGAAATATGCCATGTCTGTGTGTTTTTAGGCACTTGTAGCGTTTCACAATAAACAAATTTAATTCAGTTAACAACAACTTTATTTAAGTTCATAATGTTAAAATACATTAGACTTCCTAAGTGATTTTGATTATATATATTTTCATAAGTTCATGAACTGATTATATGTAATGTAAGTCGGGGTTAGTGCATACCCGGGGCAAGTGCATACATGGGGATTTATTTCACATTTATTTGGTGGGAGAACTGACCATCTCTAGAGATTTTACTATTTATTTCAAATTCCCATAGAAGGCAGTTCTCCCAACAAAACAGATTTGAAAGAAATTCTACTATATTCACTTGTCCCAGGTATGCACTTACTCTGACTTAACTTACCTTTTATTCATTTATTTATTCCTTCTGTTTTAAAAAAAAAAATAATAAAAAAAAATCGTTCATTCCATGATTTATATTCAACTTTGCTATATGCAAAAAAAAATCATATATAATTAATTCTTTCTAGCTTAATTTTTTTTCTCTATTTTCCAGTCGAGAAAAAAATGCTTTAAATACCATCATGATCCACTGAATTATATTATTTTAGAAAAATAAAATAGTCCTTAGGTCACCAAGATTTTATTTTATTTTTTCACATTTGGTTCGACCGTTCGGCAACTGAAGCCATTTTTAAGTAAAACTACGTGCCTTCAGTTAAAAATGTTTTCATAATTTATAATTATAATAATACATGTTTCATTATTTATAATTTTTTTTCAACATTCATATTTATTTCTTAAAAAACTGTTAACAGTACAAAAATCTAAATTATTAAAACATTTTTAACTGAAGGCACATTGTTTTAGAGACTTGAAAATGGCTCCGAAACCGAAACGTCGAACCAAATGGGAAAAAAATAAAATAAAATCTTGGTGACCTAAGGGCTATTTTATTTTTCTAAAATAATATAATTCAGTGGATCATGATCGTATTTTAAACATTTTTTTTCGACTGGAACAATAAAAAGAAAAAAAAATCTAGAAAGAATTAATTACATATGGATTTTTTTTTTTTTTTTTTTTATGCATAAAGCAAAATTTAATATAAATCATGGAATTAATGAGAAGAATTTTTTTTTTGTAGAAAAAAGAAGGAATAAATAAAATTATAAAAGGTAAGGTAAGTCGGGGTAAATGCATACTTGGGGCAAGTGAATATATTAGGATTTATTTCAAATCTTGTTTTGTTGGGAGAACTGCCTTCTATGGGAATTTGAAATAAACAGTGAACTCCCCAGAGATGGGTAGTTCTCACAAAATAAATTTTGGATCCACTGATTTATATTATTTTAGAAAAATAAAATAGTCCTTTGGACACCAAGATTTTATTTTTTTTTTGTTTCACACTTGGTTCGACGTTTTGGCTACTGGAGCCATTTTCAAGTCGGTAAAACAATATGCCTTCAGTTAAAAATGTTTTCATAGTTAATATTTTTGTACTATTTATCAGTTTTTTTTTTAAATAAATAAATATGCATGTTGAAAAAAAATGATAAATAGTGTACAAATATAAATTATGAAAACATTTTTAACTGATAACACATTGTTTTACAAATTTGAAACTAGCTCCAGTAGCCGAAAGGCCGAACCAAATGTAAACTAAATAAAATAAAATCTTGGTTACCTAATGGCTATTTATTTTACTAAAATTATATCATGGGACCAAAAAGGAGAGCACTAGTAGAAAATTAATATTATTAATTTGTTTAACTTTTCTCTGATATATAAATTTGTTTTTTGAGAATTTCGGTCTTAAGAAATTTTAATATTTTATTTTTTTGGTTTCCCAACTTTGTTTGACTGTTATATATGACTTTTTGTAGTAGCCGTTTTTCCATAACTATAAATCTCATTTGTTTCATTGTTTGGTTTTGAATTAATTAATTTATATCTTTTTAAATTAATTAATTTATATATTTTTAAATTATATTATAACCCCCTTTTACTGGTATTTCATTAGTATTCCTCCACTTAATTGACCTTGATTAAATCAGCATCGGTCAAACTTCCCAGTGGAACCAACCGGCAGTACCGAGAATTGGGGTCCGGGATTCGAACTCACAGTCATATTTACTCAACTACTGATTCAAGTTGCCCCTTTTCTACCCCACTACCCCTTCAGTCGGCTGCACCGGCCCTAGTTTAATTCAGTTTAATTTATTTATATAATTAATGGTGTTAAATTATCATTTATATATTTTTTAGTATATTCCAGTAAAATTATATAAATATAACTACACAAATTAAAACATCATTTGATTCTCCCTTTCAATTTTAAGCATATTCAATATATGCCTTATAATAAAAAACAAGGGGCTAAGTATATTGCTGGTCAACCTGAATTAGATTGCAATTATTTAATGATCGAATCATTTATCGATTCTTATTTTAATATCCTTTAACGTTTACATGAATTTAAACTAGACTTAAATTGATAATTTACAAGAAGAACCGAACAACCAGGGATAACATATAATAAATTGTGATATAAGGTCTATGCTTGTTCTAGAAAATACTTATAATTTTTTAAAGACATATTCAATCGTAATTTGATCCATTTTCAAATATAATTTATATAATAATTTGCATTGCGTGATATCACTTTTATACTTGTTCAGTATTTGGACCTAATTTGTTATTGTATGTAACAACGAGTATGCCTAAAAAATAAATTGTGACTAACAAAAAATAAATACCTAAATAAGGCTTATAAGTGTGAAAGTTACACGTATTACTAAGTATAAATCTATAGTTAATACAGCTTCTAAAGCAATATCATGTCAAAAAAAGTTATAGTTTATAGCAATAGGGAACAGTTTAAAATCGTATTTAGGTAAAATCAATTCAAAGTTTCTGGTCTTGTTCGGAATATTAAGAGGTAGGATGTAAGTTGGAGACTAAACAATTTTTAATGATTCCTACTTAATACCTTAATCTATATATATAGATATACATATTATATATATATATATATATATATATATATATATATATATATATATATATATATATATATATATATATATATATATATGTATATATATATATATATATATATATATATATATATATATATATATATATATTTAGTCCTTTCATTTATCCATATAAGGAACGATTATTTTATATGTGTACTTTATATGGGTTTAAAATATGATATAAGGAAAAGAAAAAAAAATATATATATAGTCTTTCCCTTACATTTATCCATATAAGTTACGTTTATTTTGTTTATATGTCTTCCTAATACGGGTTTAAAATGTAAGGAAAAGACAAATAACAAAAATATATATATATATATATATATATATATATATATATATATATAAAATAATATGTATCTATATAGATTACGGTTGTAAGTAGCAATTATATATTAATAATTCTATTCAGCACTAAGTATGGGGTCCATATGTATTCTTGCAAGAATAAATAACATTAAAAAACAAAACAAGTAAAACTAAATAATATAATAAACAAAAAAAAAATAAAGTACTCTTCTGTGGCCAGCTAGTCTGTCAAACATTATTTATTTAATAAATTGGAGTTAGGCCGTTTTTAAAATTTTAAATAAATCTGGTTTTGTCTGAGTCAAATAGGAAAGGATGACAGCCAAAAGTACGATCGATGGATCGATAGTTATTGGTGATAATATAATATATGTCAGTGCGCATATTGCATTATCTCATAGCGGATAAATCATGTGGTTGGAGTGGCAAGCAATTTCTTGAAAATGTTGATCACACTATTTCCCAATACTTATTTTCACAAAAACCCACACGGGGATCGAAGCTGGGTTTCCCATCCCTCAATATAATAATAGCAATGATCTACCAATATTTAAGGTTGAGAGTCAGACACCTCTCATAGGTAAAAACTTTAATAACATAAAAACAAGTTATCGCAGCTCAAAAATTCCGACTCCATTTGAAATAACAGATAAAACCTTCAAAAATTGATTTTGCAGACTTAAAAAAATTAAAATTACAGTTTGTTATAACTGGTAATAAAAGTAAAAAACATTTCCTCTAGTTCAATTTCTGGCAGATTTAGATATATTAATAATAGGAAATGACTTATCCCTTTATTTTTAAAATGAATGGTGTTCCAATCGATTTCGTTATATTTTACCTACGTTATGACTTTTTTGTAAAAAAAAAAAAATAAATAAAAAGGCAATTTTTTCAGTTGCGAACATCTCAAATACTTGATATAAAAAACAATTGAAAAGGTTGTATTTATGAACATGGAACCTGAATCTGCTCTAAATAAACTACTTTTTAATGTAAAATAAATTAATCATTGTTTTTTTAATTTTATTTGTGTTTATAAAAATAGTGAGTGTAAAAATTACCCCTTACGTCTTTAATTTAATTTTTCTAAACCATTAAAAAAAATTCATATTTATTTTTTACCACAGAAAAATATTTTCTGGTAAAAAAACAAAACTTTTTTCTCTTGAGTCATAACTTACGTAAAGAGGAAATCGTTCGAAATTCCACTCATTTTAAAGGTTAAGGGGCTACCTTTCAAATCCCGTCCGTTTTGACATACAATAACTTTACCTAAACCTGCCATCATTGTACGAGAGCAAATATGTTTAAATGCAATTAAATTTGCATTAACATTTCTTAAAGGTGTTTAAATGGTTCTTAAAGGTGTGTAAAATTTTTTTAGCTGCATTAACGTTAAGTTATTAAACGTTTATATATATATATAAATTAAGGTACACAGTGGAACAGTATGCAACGTAATCATAGCTATAAGATGTAAACACACCCTAAGTCTATATATAGAGGAGTAATAAAGGCAGTCTTTGCTCAGTACTCGTGTGTGTCATTTCGTTCTCTTATTTCCTTTTTTGTATTTCAAGTTACCAGAAGGAACATAAGTGGTGCCGAAACCTGGGACGTTTAAAAGGGATACCAGGGAGTATAGAGTTGTTTTTTTTCTTGTTCATTTCTTTGTCTTGCTGTTTACAGTTCGCATCTGTGGGTTGGCCGGGATAAGTGAGAATTTAAAAGAATGCCAGACGAGATACTGCGGCCGGAAACGTTAACACTGCCACTAGACATCCCACCGCTGCCAACGGAAACCTTAGCGGCGGCGCACGCGAACTTAGCAGCAGCACACGCGAACGCCCTGGAATGGCTAAAGATAAAGACGGCAACTTCTCAGGATCTAAGAAAATCAATCATCTGGAAAGATTCAGTGGGGAAATCAAAGAATTAAACCATTTTCTCAAGGGAGACGATCGTGAGATCATGGAGGAGGCAAAGGCGGCCGACGATCCATTAGAAACGATGGACGCAAACGCTATGTCGGGTCAAACCGAACCTACTGATCTGACGCAGGTGAATGAAGATACACCGTGGATCTTAGTGCAGGAGAGACTGGAGAAGGCATATGGGAGTGACCGGTTGGTCGCAGTAGAGGATATATTTCAGATGTTCAGGAAGATCAAAAAGCCTCACTAGACAAATAGGCAATATGCGGGAGCGCTATTTGCCCGATATTACAAGATAATGTAGAAGATGAGAGAAACCTTGGAAGCAGTCGAGGTGGAGGCCAGGATAGCGTTTTTGTCAACTATCCTGAAAATGCAGCTAGCGAGAAACAAAGGAAAAAAGGAGGGGCTGTCGAGAGACAAATTGTTCATCGAATGTGCCCAAGAGATGGTAGACGTGCCAAGGACGAAGAGGCCAGGCATGCAGAGGAAGCAGAAATAGGATGGAGTAGGATAACGTACAGGAGGGCCGATACAGGTAGGAACAAGCCTAGGCCAGATATAGGGAGAAGAAGAAAGACGGAATTTGGTGTACGGGAGAGGGCGAATGCGCGAGTAAGGGGGCAAGGAACGGAGAGGAAGAGCTGGAAGACGGAAGAAAGGAAGTTTCATGGATGCGGGAAGGCGGGACATCTGGTAGAACAGTGTCCCAGCACAAGATGTTTCGAATGCGGCACTGAAGGGCGCATTGCGAGTCAGTGTCCCTTCATGAGCAGACGCAGAGAAACGAATCGGGCGGAATCCTTGGAGGTGAATGCATAAAGAATGTGGATGAGGAGCAGACCACCTTCAGAGTCGTCAGGGTCATCGGAAACCACGGAGACAGAGGACAGTGACAGACGGTTGAAGGAGCGGAGGACTAAGAGAAATGGGGGAGAGGATAGTGAGGAACAACGAATGAGGAAAGTGCAAGCAGAGAGGTAACCGCGCAGTAGTGAATAAGAGAGGGAGTGTGGTGTATTGCCTATTATCAGAGTCGCGAGTGGAGTGCGATGATTGGTTGATACAGACAGTTCAAAAACAATAATGTGTCGGAGTGCGATAGAGGCCTTGAGTGAAGGAAAGAGGATACTCCAGATACAGGTACATGGATGTAAATCAATCACCTTGAATGGTCCATGTAAGGTAGAAGGGAAAGTGGGGTAGTTGAATAGATGGGGAACCGAGGGAGGAAGATTGAGGGTGTACGTAGTGGAAAATATGCCTCTGGAATATGGTGAAAAAATCGACAGCGACCAGTTGGGATAAATGGGGGCGAGGATAAGGCATAAGGACCGGCAATGGATTATTAGAATAGGAGGAAAAAAGTACAGGAGTCAGAGAGTTCTAAAAAAGGACAAAGTTGGAGTCGGGGCAATTGACCAAAGGGAAGATTGGAGACAGGCGCTGAAAAACGAATATTCCGACTTTTTTTTAGATGCGAGCAAGAAGGGAAACAGCGGGAATAGCCCGTGGCGTATGTCAGCAGACGCCTTACAGAGATGGAAGCGCGCTATAGCGTTTAACGTTAACAGTTTGGTATTGAGTGGGCAGTTGAGCACTTAAGGCCGTTTGTGTTGGCACGCCTTTATTCGTAACGTGAGCAGGAGCGCAGTGCATGGAGTGCTCCTTGCCTTTTTGGTAGTGATTAATGGTTTTTTTTCTGTTGTATAATGTCTAATTTCAGTATATAAATTCAGAACATTAATATGTATTTATACAATGTCTAATTATATTTATTTATATTAAATTATTATAACTGATTTGTTTTCTATTGTTTTTGACTTAATTTTTTGATAGAGAAACAAATATGTATATTTTTTAATTTTTTATATATTCAATATAATCCAGAACATTTTCAATAAAAGAAAAAATTAAATTTAAAAATATTTCATATACTTATATTATATTATAATTTAATAGGTTATATCCAACGATAAGTCAGGTAAGCATGATAGCATAAGTTTTATTAAAAAATAACATAAGGTTTCTATAAAAAGAAATTAGAAAATGACAAATGTGTAAAAATCACAAATATTAAAAGGAATAATGTAATCACTTATCGTAATCATATTTTTCTTGCCTTTGACAAAAAATGCCCACAAAGCTCAATTATAAATACATGTATTTGTAGTGTTTGTGCTGTTTTTCATTCCTCACACATGACATCTTCCAGATCCTTTGTTATTTTTTTCTGATGGACCAGGTGCGGTTGTATCTTCTTCAGATGGGAATTTTCTTTTTAGAAATTTGGAGATATCCGATGGCAAGGATTTGTATTTGTGACATTTTCCTCACAAGTTCATTCATTAGCTGCAACGCTAAGGTTTTCAAAAAAATACGCCAAAAGTTTGGTGCATCGTCTGTTTTAGAAGGTGATTATAAAATATGGGAATTTATTCCGGCCATATTCAATATATGGTAGAAAAGTACCATAGGTCATCTTCTTGCGATTCTTGAGACCGAGTACGCCGCTATCATTTTGTCCACTGTGTCAACTCCTCCCTTGGTTTTCTTGTAGTCAATTATCATAAGCAGCTTCACTGGAAAGCTGGGTCGGGGTCGATATCAGCAGTATCGGGCATTGTCGAGAGTAGGACGACAGAACGCTTCCTTTTAGTTAAATATGGCATAAGTTTTATTTTTTTGGAATCCGAACTTAGAAACTCCAACAGGCTGGTTTTTTTTTGCGCTAAAATTTGTCCGGGATCTCCTTTTTATATTTACGTAACGTACCGACGGTGGTCAATTTTTTCATCTCTTTCTTCTGCTTGGCAGCTTATTAACCACTGTTGGATCCTTGAATCCCACTCACTAGTCTACTGACAATATCGGCTGCACTGTTCGATATTTGAAAAGGACCATATCAAAACTATAATACGAGCCGGCGCGCGAAGTACGGAGTGTGCCACAACTGTTTTCCAAGCAGTTTGAGACAATACTGAGGGTTCTTAGGGTCAGGAGAGGTAGAGAGATAACAGGAGGGGTATAAGGGTTAGGTAAACAAATACCAGCGACTACAATGACATCCGGGCACTTTGAGAGGTTTTACAGCCTGAAAACCGAGACTGGAACATTCAGTGCGCCACTTTGCCCGCTGGAAGGTTAAGGTCCACACGGATCATCGACGAGAGTTACCCGTTGGAAGGAATTTTTGAGCCAATATAACATGGAGGTGGCATATAAACCTTATAAAGAGAACATTGTGCCAAATTGGCTGTCTCGTGCGTTGCAGGCCAATATGATAGAGACAGACTGAGGGTAACATTCCGGAGAATTACAGAGATTCGTAAGGGAATGGGAGCCAGAGGGTGAAGGGGAACGAGAGTCAGTGGAAGCAGAAGGAAAAAGGGTGTCAACTGAGGAGGAAAGTTCTACGGAAGAAAGGCCAACGGAGATGGAAGAAAGGGAGGAAACCATCAATGACAAGAAACGTCAAATTAACTGGAAAACCCGGGCTTCGGGACTGTGACTATGTGGAATGAAGGTGGAATACACGAAATACGGCTTGTATAACATCAACACGATTTGTCAAATCCGGGAGTAAGAGAAGAGCAGATTTGCAGAGACTTGAAAGGCGCGTCCAGATCAGGAACCACCCATTATTTGTGCATAAGAAATGCGTAGGTCTGGGATAAGATAAAGCGCTTATGGCAGACCGAGAAAATCGGAATCGATAGGACGTTCGTCAGATGCAAACTCATGGTGGAGACGATACAAGACCCATAACAGCAGCAGGAGGATACACTCACGTATCACCGGGGAAGACGAATCATCGAGGAGTAAACAAGACCTTACAGGCATTGAAAAGGAAAATTTCTGGAAGAAAATGCGAAAGACGATCTAGGAGGTGTTAAGGGCATATACGACGACACCCAGTGCACCGTTAAGTGATCTGCAGGTGAATGCATTCACTTGGAAAGGGTTCAAATGGGTCACAGTGCTGGACATAAATAGCAAAGTAGCGATGGCATATCCGGTACAGGACCGGTCTTCAGGGGTGGTGATCGGGGATCTACGGACATGGTTCCAATTCTATGTGATACCGGAAACGATCTCGTCTGAAGGAGGGAGAGAATTTGATAACGCAAGTCTGCAAAACGAGATAAAGACATTAGATATAGTTTGGCATATGAACACCCCGGGACACCCCAAGAGTAGGGGAGGAATAGATCGGTTGCACAGCACACTGGGAGACCACTTGCGAGTTTTTCGCGTTGACGAGGGTTTGGAAGCAGATTTAGCGATGCCGAAGGCGGTAGCTGCATACAACCACTCTATACACATGGATAAAGGATTTTTCCCGTTTGAAGTACATTTCAGACTTCGAGAACGGTGAAGAGATGGAGGGAGCACGGTAGTGAATGAAAGGATGGCAGAAAGATTAGTAAACAATAGCGTAGCGCTCATACACCTGTGGAAGAAAGCAAATAGGAGGATAGTAGCGGAAAAGGATAGGAGGGTGGCAAGGGAAAATATCCGGATAGGAGACAGGATGGAGGATATTATAATAGGGACCAATGTTTATTGAAAATTAGGATCGAACAGAAATAAGGAGGCGGTACGCTATGAGGGACCATTCAAGGTGATCGTGATACGCAAACATAATGTTGTGACCATCCAGAGTATTAAAGAGCCCAGGAAACGGAGAACCGTTCACATAGAATAATTAAAAATTCAGGTAGGGGAGCCCAGGCAACCCTGATAATGTACGGGTATCTTCTTTTCTACGACAACAGATTATGTGTATTGAGATACACATTTTCGTATATTGGATGTTTCGTTATTTCTTTTTGTACAATGTTCAGTAGTTCATAAGTTTAGATGTAAGAATTTTGTTTTTATTTTTTATAATTTTTTTCAGGTTTTTTTAATGGTAAGCGTTATTCTTTGAGCTTGTTCAGATTATAGTATGTGAGTGAAGTTTACGAAAAGTGTTCGTAAGCTAACGGGGGAGAGTTAAGGCACAGAGTGCAACAGTATGCAACTTAATCCTAGCTATTAGATGTGAACACACCCTGAGACTATATATAAATGATATATATATATATATATATATATATATATATATATATATATATATATATATATATATATATATTTATTTATAAATATATAAATAAAGGCAATAAAGGCAATCTTTGCTCAATAATCGTGTGTCATTTCGTTCACTTATATCCTTTTTTATTAATTTAAAGTTACCGAAATAAACATATATATACACACACAAACACACACACACACACATAGGTAGATAGACAGATAAAACCCCTTATATTGTAGCCGAACTGGAACGCGGAACGAGGGTTTTATTCTTTCAGCTTTTCTTTTATGATATTTTTTATGTCTGCTCATAAACTTATGGACCATACGATAGAATATTCATAAAGCTAATAAAACAGGCATATTTCCCAATAAAAGATTTGTGATTACTCTCAAAACTTAGCTCCTGGAGATTGAAATCTAAGAATGATATAAAAGATTAATTTAGTTTCATCGAATGACAGTCATTAGTCTGTTTCAATTTATAACTGTAATAAAAAGAATTAATAAAATTTAATTATCTTTGCTATTTAAGACAACGGTATCCTACAGTCAACAGTTTGCAAACAGAAGCCACATTCACGATATACTCGTACTAATTGAGGGAGTATGGATCTCGTGTTACATCAGAACACTGGATTTTCTTCTTTTTAAGTTGAGCCATCCATCTGATAATGAAGAAGTCTCTATGAAATTGGGGCTCCACCACCATTTAGTATTGAATACCCAACACTACATGCAGTGTATAACAGCCTGTATAATTGTATACTGTTATTTAAAGATATTCATTAGGTTCTGATACATTCAGATTATGTCATGAAACAAAGAATTTATCAATTAGTTTCAATTTTTGATCTTCCATTTATATAAGTTTTCTTCACAATTTTTCCTCAAGGTCAAAATAAAACAAAATATTTTAAATTTTATATGTTTCTTATTGACGTTTAGTAAAGATTAATATTTTTACTTTGTCCCCTCTTCAGCTTACTTCCCCTGTATTTAGTATCTGACCAGTATATATTCACCATATTCCAGTTTAAATAAATTATTTTTTAGCGATGTCCTCACGGTTAAGTTTTATTCCATGGTATTCAATATATATATATATATATATATATATATATATATATATATATATATATATATATATATATATATATATTTATATTTATTTTATATTTATTTATATTAATATATATATATATATATATATATATATATATATATATATATATATATATATATATATATATATATATATATATATATATATATATATATATATTAATAAATGAAATAGAGATAACTAATTTACTTTATTATTATTATTATTAGCTTTTTTACAATAAAAAATAGGTACCAACATCATTTCAAATAATGAAATATTTTAGTATTATAAGTAACATATTTCAAGGATTTAACCCTTTATACTTCACTTTTTCTTTTCCTTGAAATAACAGCTCGAAACGTCGTTATGTAAAGACAAATAAAAAGTGAAGTAAATTCTTGGATATAACAAATTATACAAATAGCTACAACCCTTTGAAGCCAGTGTCGTTTCTGTGGTAACAAAAACCTTACAATTACAAAAACCGAATCCGAGTTTTCAACGGAAATAACTTTATAAGATCCCCTGTGTCCAAATAACCTAGTCTTAAAAAATGGTCTGAGTGTGTGTTTGTGTTCGGCCAACCGGAAGTGCCACTTTATATCATCGATTTTTACAATTTTCACTAAGAAGGCCCTAACGATTTTTATCAAACTTGTTATATCAATGTACTAAAAAATGGTCCTTAATACCAGGTAGGTCTTATCTTCATCGAAATATTCCGACAGGACTTAGTTGCTGAATTTTCAAAATGGCTTCTTCTAAAGTACCTTCAATTTTGTTTATTTGAAAAAATAGCAATCTCCCATTATTTGTAGTGACAAAAATGGATTAATATAAACTATGAAAAAATTGAATAATTTACTGAAGGAGAAAAAAAGAGAAATATTTTCGGAGGTTAAAAACAAATTTCCGTAAATTAGAGTAGTAATATAGATTAATAATATACCGTTAATATTTAGCTTTATATTAAAAAAAAATATATTTAACGTATTAAGTCATAGAAGTTATGGAGAGTAACGAAAAATGCATAAATTTAAGTGATCGTTGTAGCTTATAATTTCAACTATTATGTTTCTATGGAAACAAACAACAAACAAAAAAAAAAAAGAATTTACATGGAATCTTTTAAAATTTCATTAGACCTACTTGAGCAGAAATTAATTTATACTCAAAGGAGAGTTGTAAGTGAAAGTGCGCGTACTGCACCATATTTTTTTTTTTATTACAAATAATTAAATATTTATTATAATAACAAAGTATTAAATACTGCAATACTTAAAACTTTTAATACGGTTTCATATATAAAATGAAATGATAAAATCACTTGCTTTATTACTTTAACAAATTTATTTCAAGTGAGAAATTTCACGTAATTTACGTAAGATAAATGACTAGTCATTGTAGCAGACTTCTAGAATTTTAACAACAATAAGCTACTGCCCCATTTTTTTGTGATGTTCACTCATGGGATATTTCACGGTAGTGTTTATGATTTACTTACTAGCGTATCCCTCTCCCTCATCCCTTAGCTCTTGCCAAGTGTTCTTAATGAATTTTAAATAATATTGCGGATTCTACTAACCTATTCATAAACGTTGTTCCACTTTTAAATTTTAAAAAATATCAACTCAGTGTAAACAAGAGACTTTTTCTTTCCTTCATACACAAAGGAATCTGAGATATAAATTTCAAACTTTTCTGACTCCTGTATGTGGGTCAAAAACGTAGAATTTGGTTAAAATCATGGTTAAAATACCTTCTTTATAAATATCATGATTTTCAATTTTGTAAAATCTAAAAAACACAAGGTTAACATAAGCAATAAACAATCCAAAATAATTACAAAATATTGATTTAAGATAAACGCTACGAACTGTTTTGAAACCTTTCGTTTTAAGATTAAGGGAGAAAATTCCAGTGATATTCAATACAGTATAAACTTCTCCTTAAATAATGTAATGTTTTTGATAATCTTCCTTGAACTTAATTTTTAAGCATAATAAGTTTGCTCTTTCAACTTAAAAAGATTAAATATCTCCTTAAATTACTTTTAAGTTTTATAATTAATTTATTGTTTACTAAACGAGGTTTTCTCAAGGGATCGTGGAGAAGGACGTGTTTTCGACGAGTTGAGCTATAATGAATAAAAAATAATTTAATAATGTTCATACTCATTAATTTTTAGTTATGATGTTGGCAGGAAATTTAATTCTGGACTACCTAGAAATTATCGACCAGCACTTGCATGGTTACTTGATGGATTCATGCTTATTATCATTTTTACTTATTTTGCCTAATTTTAATTTAACTTCTCGAATTATACAGCCGTACATTTTTTGTGTTAATATTTTCTTATATTGTTCCATGATCAGTTCATTTTACTCATTTATACGAATAATACGAATTGGAAAACTTTTTATTTTTTTTCTATTTTATGGTTATATATCAAATTTTAATGTTATGAAATCATAAGGGGTTAACTGAAAATATAAAAAAGAAAAGAAGGAAATAAATCAATAGAGAGGTAAAGGAGGAGGGGAAAAATAAAATAAAAACAATAAGGAAATATGATTTAATTATGAAAGAAAAGGAGGCCGTGGTAAAGAATACTTGATAATTAAATAATCGGTAGATACATCAAATTAATACAAATGTGAATAAGACCTTAACATTTATTGACTTCAATGATGTAGCTTTCATATAAATTAATTATGGTATTGTTAAATAATTCAATATAAAAGTTTCATTTACTGCAACATTTAAAAATATGTGAATTTATTTGTATTGTCTGTATTATATATTTTTACTTGCCTGATGTGATGGATCAATACCAAGGACGAAGGAACGTTAGAGGGATGGGGCCAACTTGCCCCCAGGCCCCGAGAATCAAGGGATCCCCCATTCTCCAGGTTCAATTTTTTTCTTTACCATAAATATTTCTAACAATTCAAAAAGTACTAGAAATAAAAAAGCAAATTATAATGAAAGTGAGAGAAACAAAGTTTTTGACAGATATATTATTATGTGGGGAAATGTCTCGGAAGTAAAGTGAAGTTAGTGGGGATTCAGCTTCAGGCCCTTCAATTTAACCGTGATTCACACACGCTGACATCTACAGCGCCTGCGTCACATCGCATGTCCAACATTAGAATTAAAGAAAAGAAAGTTAATGAAATTATTTATCATAATGCAAAAACATATAATATTTTAAGCATGCTAAAGTGCTATTTATTTTATTTAGCTGTGGGTTACACAATCTTTGTTATTATTTTATTTTTTTTGTGTGTCGCATTACACACTTGAAAATAAACTTAACATGTGTACTAATTATCTTATATGTCGCAAAAAAATATAATATTTTTAACTTGTCCTTTGTTGTTTGTTTATATATTTTATTTTGATGGTTACTTATAATACAATTGTGGTTACTTATAAAAATGATCAGTTTAACTAGTATACAAATTGCATTTTACATTGAAAAACATTTCTAATAACATTTATATATA
Source organism: Rhaphigaster nebulosa (assembly GCA_948150685.1). Classification (NCBI taxonomy): domain Eukaryota; kingdom Metazoa; phylum Arthropoda; class Insecta; order Hemiptera; family Pentatomidae; genus Rhaphigaster; species Rhaphigaster nebulosa. The sequence continues at coordinate 71,952,678 of OX411307.1, read as the reverse complement.
AATATTTCTAACTTGTAAATTTTTGTTTATTATATATTTTCCATTGACGGTTTATTGTAATGCATTTACTTGAAAAGTAATGAATGTTGAAATTGTTTGCGAAAATTGTTGTTCTATCCTGCTCCCAATTAGATGAGGGATTTCGTCCCGGATCTCAGTACATCTTACTACGCCACTGATCAGTAAGCTCTGAGATGTAGCGCCCCGATGTACATACAGATGTACGATATTTGATGATGGTCAGCATTACTTGATAAATGAATTATTTCTCTCTTCTGTACCGATATATTATTATTTATTACATAAACCCTCTTCATATCCCATTACAATACTCGCATTAATTTAGGGTAACACATTATTAGTATGAATAAGTAATTGTTTTGGACTAAGACCAAAATTTTGTATTTTGTTATAAAATGAGAATAAGAAATTAATAATTCGTTTTCTAAATTGCAAAAAATAATTAAAAATATCTAAACGGTTAGGTCAAAACCAGTTTCTTCGGTAGCACTGGCCAAAAACCCCAAACCTTTGAAGACTCATTTTTAAAAGTCCAACTAAAAATAAAAAACTTCTTTCAAGGCCTATTTGTCTTTAATTCGAACAGCTCATTCTGATAAGACGTGACTAAACCCTTGGAGGACATGGGTGAAGGTATTATACTAGGGGTAAAACAAGCGCGCCTGCCGATCAATCGATTCGAGCCATTTTGCGGCACGACACCGCGGACCTAGCGTTTCCCTTATCTCGATCTGCGATAGCTCTACATGCAGGGCACGCCTCATCCACTTGATACTCCTGCGCTTGGAAATTGGAGACCTCACCGCCAGAGGACGAATGTACATGGAAATAGAAAGGAATGCACCTTAGGTGGTACACTTATCTATGACTCTGATAACAAGTTATCTTACCATTCTGTTAGAAGTCTTAGTTTTTGTACAATGAGTCACTCAAGATTGAGTTATAAATTACGATCCTGATAATGTATCTTGCCTCAGTTCTTTAGGAATCAAAATCTTTTTGAAAAAGCGAGTTAACAAATATTCGGGAGTAAACAAGACGAAACGAAAATTGAGTTGACGAGATTTGTTTAAAAACATGCCTACATACTGTAATTGTTTATAGAAATGGTTTTTATTTTTACCGCAATGTGTTGCTCACTAACGATCCGAAAGAGAATTACTAGCAACCCTCACTGCTTACAAAGATATTGGTATCTCCCAAGAACCATTTTGTCTAATCCATCTGCCTTATTTCTGGTTACTGATTTGAACACACCCTTGCAGTGTCTTAGTTTTACTATGGTATTTAAATTATCTTTGGTCTTTTTAAACTTCTTCTATTAACTGACCAAGTGTAACATAGTGACCTCTATAATCGCTAAGATCTAAAGGTAAGGTGTCAAAATATCCTCCCAAGAACCATTTCGTCTAATCCATCATCCTCATTTCTGGCTACTGATTTGAACACACCCTTGCAGTCTCTTAGTTTTACTATGGTATTTAAATTATCTTTGGTTTTTTTAAACTTCTTCTATTAAATGACCAAGTGTAACATAGCGACTTCTATACTCGCTAAGATCTAAAGGGAAGGTGTCCAAATATCGTCTCCTTAAGCTAAATTCGATATTTCAAATATTAAACTAAAAATTCCCCAACAAATTATACAAGCAGCTCTATTCTATACCAACAAATTTTGGTATCATAATTGGCAGAACTAAATAATTTTTCCTCTGAGTAAGCAAAAACAATACTTCCATAAATGTTAGAGTGGTCCTATGTGGTCCATAAACGTTAGAGTGGTTTTAAAAGAGTGATCCCAATTTAGTCCCCTAATTAAAATCACAATTTACAGTTTATTTGAAGACAAATAAATTACAAAAAACGAAAGTTATTCTTTTTATTAAAGCGTTTTGATTATTGATGATTTTATTAAAAAATGTGAGTAATTATCTATCCAAGCAAAAATCATAAACAAATCTCTCCAAATCTATTTTTGGAAAGGATGCACACAGTTCGTGACACCATTTAAATCATGTGCATTTAACCCATTTTTTCCCTCATATGTGTTCAGAACAGTTGACTCGTTTTTCTTCAGACGATTTGGAAAACCTTGAGGGGGGCGAATTTAGAACTCGACATATGAAAAGATACCTACATACTGTAATTGTTTATAGAAATGGTTTTTATTTTTACCGCTAACTATGCCAGCTTTCCTTACACTAACGAGGAAAAGTACGGATCTCGGAGAATTTGAACATGAAAACAATATACTAGTCTACGAATAGTAATGATAAAATAACTTTCCTTGATGCACCAGAATAGCGTTCTGAAGTTGATCAAAAACTACAACTAGATTCAGCTCATTCTATAGTTAAAAATACTGATCCAAAACACAAACCGTCACAACTGTTTTACAATAAAACAGTCTTCTGAGTGGTACTGAAGTATTTCAAGAGTTTTTCAGCAGGTAGCAGCATTATCAAAATAAATAATTTGTAACACACTTATGCATTTTTATTACTTCCTTTAGATGATAAAAACAGAAAAAAGATAGGAATTTCATTTATTTTTTTCTTAAAAATATCGATGTGCAACAATACGAATGGCTTAATATGTGATTCTCACAAGCTTCTTTAACTTGAGATTAAATGTATGGTATCTTTAAAAAATGTTTTCTAAGTGACAACAGTTCATATGGTATTTAGTACATTGAATTAAGATGAAAAGACGTCCCACATTAGGTGGGACTGTTCCACATTTGGGTCCTCCTAAATTTTGGCTCACATCGAAAACTGTCCCTCAAAGTGTCCCACATTGTACAAAATTTTATGTTTATTAATTATTGACATTTTACCAAACCTATGTACAATATTTAATGGAAAATAAAAAATAAAACTTTTTTTTGTCTGTCCCAATTACCATTGTAAAGCATCTGGTCTCTTTATTCTAATTTCAAAGAGGACGAATATTGCAATTATCATATTACCTCGAATGCTTTTGTCGACGAATTTAGGCGACGGAGAGGATTTCGGGCACCTTATCACATCAACTGAAAGCCATCGAAAAGAAATTCTTAGTCGAGAAACTTTTTTTTTCCATATGACTATTTATTTATTGAGAAATATTACATTCTGTCTCAGCAGGGATAGTGATAAAATAAATCATTCTTACAATATTTACAAAAAATGAAATAATAACAACAAAAAATAAACTTAATACAAGAAATAATAAATAAACTTATAAAAAATAAAATAAACGTAAAATCTCAAACACAGGCACACTATTTACAATGAGTCTGGGATTCCCCGAGCCAGACCTATCCCCCCACTTATGGATGGAAAAGCATGACTCCATGAAATCCCAGCGCTTCTCAATCAGTCGCGTCACTGGCATTGAAAGCCAATGGAGACTGGGCAAGGGCGCTATAGCCGCAGACATACAGAACTTGAGTGGAGAATCTGCTCATTGCCAGAACTCCAAGATATATATTTACAACAGGTCTCGGGCCACTGCAGTTTCAAACATCGAGGAGGATTGTAGGGATGGGTGGAGCTGGATAGGAATTGAGCTAAGGGATTAGCATGGTGAGCAAGGTTCTGGTGAAATTTGGAGAATTTGGATGGAATAAGGTCTAGGACAAATGGGATATAGGGCATTGTTGGCTACAAAGTATGGAGCGCCCAGAGCACTACCCCACTGCTTCCGAACCCCGTATGCCAGAAATGGCTAGGAAGGGGATACAAATAGAAATAAAAATAATAATACGGAGCATTGACTATTGTTCGAAGGACTTTGGACTAAAAGGATTGGATACGTTTGATGTTCGAAAATTTGGCTGCCCCCCAGACTTCGGGACCATAGGTTTCAGAATTTTCTTGTAAATTAGCAGTTTGTTATCAGCTGAAAGCTGAGATTTTCTGTTTAGCAGTCTATATAATTAGCCAAATCGTCGATTCAGTTCTTGTCTTTTAAGTCTAGTATGTGGGTTCCAAGTTAGTATTTTATTAAGTAAGAAGCCAAGATACCGGGGTGTGTCTGAGATAGGAAGTGGTATGGAGTTAAAATGAACTGGCGGACAAGATCTGCGTCGGAGAATAAACGTTACGTGTTTGCATTTAGATTCGTTTACTTTGATACGCCAATTATTACACCATTGTTCGATCGGGGAAAGATGGCTTTGCAGGTTTAAGGATGCTGTTTCAGGATCTGAGTTTCATCATCATCATATTCGTCATCAGCAAATGTTGCCATGCGAAGGTTTTGGGATGAATAGGAATGTCAGTGGTATATAAAATGTAGAGGATGGGTCCCAAGACGCTGCCTTGAGGAACACCGGCCTCAACTGGATAATGGTTGGAAAATTCTGTTCCACAGCGGACTCGGAAGGAGCGATTAGTGAGGTAGGATCGGAGGACTGGGTATAAAGTTTGAGGCAAATGGATTTTAAGCTTGAAGAGCAATCCGGCGTGCCATACCTGGCCAAAGCTTGTGCTATGTCCAGAAATGCACCGGGACAATACTGTTTGCATTCTAGGGCTGAGGAAATATGGCCAACAACTCTGAGTCCTTTTTGAACAGTAGAATGTTGCGAACGAAATCCGAACTGATGGGAAGGAAGATTTTGAGCTTCTATTATGGGTAGGATTCTTTTCAGAAGGAACTTTTCGAAGATTTTTGAAAGGATTGGGAGTAGACTAATTGGTCTATAAGATGTTATGCTGTTGGGAGGTTTGCCTGGTTTTAGAAAAAGGATTATAGTGGAATGTTTCCATAAGAGAGGAAAGTGGGTAGTACGTATGATGCGATTGTTGATGTACGTAAGGAACATGACTGCTTTGGGTGGAAGTTGTCGCAGAATTTGAGAGGTAAGAATGTCGTATCCAGGGGATTTACGGGGGTAAGTTTTTGTTGGAGATATTTGACCTCAGACGGATTAACAAATTTAGGAGGTAAGGAGAGTGGGATTGGTGACAAGGAATTCTTCTACTGATGTGGTGTGGGTGGGATGGGAGTCTGGATGAAGAAAGAATGTATTGAAAAGGTGTTTGGCGAATTCCTCGGCTTTATCTTCATCAGACGCTGCCCAGGAGGCATCACTTCGCCGGAGGGGATGGGGTATATGATGGGATTTTAGAATTATTTTGGTGATATTCCACAGGGAATTGTCACGAGCAGTGAGAGAGAATAGGTAGGAATTAAAGGATTGAGAACGAAATGTTTCCAGCTCCCGCTTTAATTGTTTAGAATAATAGTTATATGAGCGGCGATCGTTTGGATGTCTAGTACGTTGCCATAATGATCTAGCGTGGCGTTTGATATGGATTAGGTCTATGAGGTATTGCAGTAAATGGTTTTTATCAGGAATTCTTAGGGAGTGACTGGGAAAAGAAGCAATCCAGAGCTTGTTGAACTGTGGTGGTAAAGAAATACACGGCATCATCAACGTCTTTTGGGGTTTTTAGGTTTACTCTGAGGTCAATTTCATTGTTCAGGATTTGACGAAAGAGATTCCAGTTAACTGGGACTCTGATAAAAGATGGTGGAGAGGACTTCGGAATGGGAGCTATTGATACTTTTAGGATTAATGGACTATGATCAGACGAAAGTTCATCAAGGCGAGCTGAGGAGCAGTTGAGAGGGCCTAATCCGCTGTGGATGAAGAACCCAAGGATATCAGGATTACGGTTAGGATCAGTAGGCCAGTAGGTAGGGGAGTTGGGGGGAAGAAAGTTAAAACGTTGGGAACTGAATGAAGACAGCAATGTACGTCTATGAGAATTCATGATTCTGCAACCCCATTGTTGATGCTTGGCGTTTAAGTCCGCCCCCAGAATGAAATGGTTACCAAAGGAATTGAGGAGCGAAGTAAATTGTGATTCGGAAATAATTTATTTAGGAGCTTATGTTAGTGTGAGTGGAAAGGAGAAGGTCTTGATTACTATGGCGGTGGCTTATAGAAAATCGTGAGTAGGCAATGGGAGTAAGTGATGAGAGAGAGACTGATGGACAATAACAGCATTACCGACATGGGCTTTAGCATCTGGATGGTCAGTATGATATGTTAGGCACTGTGATTTTAAGATGTATACTAGTCAGTCTAGTTTCAGTAATTAGAGCAAAATCAACGTTTTTGTCAAGTAATTATGCAGTTAGTTCGTCGGTGTGATTTCGAACACCATTAGCATTCCAAAGAAGAATGGATATGGGTTTAGTAGAACTCATTTAAGGATTTCTTAAGGGAGGGATGAAGTGGGATACGAGATTGGTAAGGAGTGATATCAGAAGGATAACAAGGAATTTGAATTCTGAAAGGAAGGATGTTAGAAGACTGGTCAGATCTGTGGCATTTGATGGAGGAGGGATATGTGAAATTGTATGTTGATAGGGTTGTTGCGAATTGGATAAATTTTGTGGATTAGGTTGTTGAGGTTGGGTATGAAGTTGTTGGGGATGTTCCGGCAGGGCCTCACATTCATTGCTCTTGTTTCCACCTCCAAGTAGTTGAGCGAATGATACTGCTGATTCCACAATTTTGGAAGGTTCTCTTCTTGGTCTGGTTGGCCTGATCGTTTCATCTTGGCACCGGGGTTTTTGGAATCTTGATTTAAGATTCTTATAAATCTGGCAGCCTTTGTAGGTAGCCTGATGTCCTTTCAGGCATAGAGCGTATACTGCAGAGGTTGTTTTAGGTTTGTTGCACTCCTCTGATTTGTGCTGTTCGCCGCATTTCACGGATCGTGGTAAATGGTGACAATATGTCTTAGTGTGGTCATATGCCTGGCAGTTGTGACATTGGACAATTTCTCTCTTGGTATAAGGTTTATCAACCTTTACCCTTGTATAATATAGTCTGCCAATATCATAAACTTTCCACCCCCGGCGATGGTTCTAGGTCTACGAAAAATAGGGGTAGAAGAACTTTATTTTTCACGCCTGACTCCTCTTTATTTTCTTATATAACATTAGTTATTTGTCGGACTTTATAACCTAGAGCCGTCAGCTCCTCCTCTGTCTGCTGGTGTTGTGGGGTGTAAATTTCTAATCACTACTCTTAATGATCTCTCCTGTCGTAATTGATATGTGTGAAAATCCGCTTTGGTTTCTGTAAGATATTTCACAATTTTGCGATAGGCTTCGGCGGTATCCGGTGATATTTTAGTATCGTAGGTTCTATTGAGACATGAGTAGCTACCTGAGTCGGTAATTTTACTTAGTTGGGTGCATAGTAGCTGAAATTTGTTTATATGTTTAACAAAAATTGAAGAGGGCCGGGGATCTCTGGCTATTGGTGCAGTCTCCATAATTTCTTTATCGTTTTGAAGTGGCTGATAGGGATTAGGGGTTAAGAAAGGAGATTCTTCAGACATTCCTTGTGACGATGACCCTGGTTGATGATTCTGGTTCTATTTGGCTAGGTGGCGTTACTGGTGTAGTTACTCGTTTACTGCGTTGTTGTTTTTGTTTGGCAGGCGAAGCACGAAGTGTCGAATCAACAGATCTCGATCTTTTAGTAGAAGTCTTACCCGACATTATTTGATGAAAATAGCGCATATCTCATTAAAATCATTAAAATCACTTTAAAATCATTCAACACACACTCAAAAAGTAATTATGTTTTTAAGCATTAAATTATAAGTTCTCTGAAAATATTAAAAAATAAATTAATCACTACGACATTGTTCTCGATAGTTACTATTTCATAATTTATTTCGTTCTGATTCTTCCTAGCTTAGATCCGATACTACTCAAGCTGTTTATATGGGTACCAGTTGAATTTTAATAGAAACTTAACACAGAAAGAACTCAATTTCAACTAAAAAAATAAACAAGTTTCAAGAATGCACACATTTCCGTTAATGCTTCTGCTGAAATTTGACAGACACCTACATAGGTGTATAAGCGGCCCTAACACACCATCGCCTTGGTAATAATCTTATCTTGTTGAATAAAAAACTGCATTATTAGCTGTTCTAAGTTTCAAATATGCATGGAATAAGTTTTAATACACTTGATGAATTTAGATTGTGTCTTACAAAAAACTATTTGTATGGTGCAAATAAAATTAAACAAAAATCTGTGCTAATGTAATGTAATACAAAGAAAAATTGGTTAAAACTATAAATTACCCGTGGAATTTAAATGCTATGTTATTAAAAGTAAACTAACGAAATAAAAAAACGGATTTTTCAACGAAAAAAATAGGATTTATCAAAGAAAAAGGCTCATGAGTTTTTATTTTTTATATATGAATCGATTTGCTAAAGAAAAAAAAAAATATGGCTACAACAGCTGCCCGATCAATGCTAAATAAGGTGTGCTAAAATGAAACAAATACACTCCATTAATAATGTCGATCTATATTGCACTTTTCTTTATCATTTTATATTTAATTTACACCAATGCCTCATTTCAATAATCAATGTGGTGTATTTTAAGCAACACTGTCAGCAAGCTGCCATCGCTATGGAAGTCATGAGGCACCTAACTAACTTATATGTATGGAAGCAATTTCTCTTAATTTTAATGTTTTTATATTGTTTGAAAACGCAAAAAAATTATTTACTTCTTAGTACAAGAGTATTAGCATTTACTTGGCAGATTTTGTAACAATTTTTTCTACAGACAATTCAATGATTGTTCTGGAGGAATCGAATACCTAGATATAAATTAAGCACACGTGTGTGTCTCATCACGTGTGACTGGTGCACACGTGCGCTCCTGGTGAAGTGCACATAGCCACGCAGTGATGTGATTCAAGCAATAGTGTTTGTGCAAAGCAATTTTGTAAGTGAAAGGAGGGGTCCCTTATCATTGTAGGTGAAGCGCAGGTCTAAGGGAATCGAAGTCTATTTCACGATCAGTTCCAATTACTGTCTCTGTCGGTCCCAAAGGCGGCAAATAATCAGATTTTAGAAATTGAGATCATATTTTAGAAAGATAGTATCCGAGCGATTAGGTTGAAATCACGTTATAATGATTTCCGACCATAAATTTCATACTGTATGGGGTTTTATGTTTTTATTTATTATTTTATTTTTCTAGTTTAGCAATTTTTTCGATTTAATGATGGGTATATAATCCTTAGAGACTCTGGTAGACCACTAGTGAGAATGAACTAGCAAAAGAACAGTTAATAGAATGAATAAAAGAATTTAACTGAATGCAATACATTTGCCATTGTTTTGTAACTAATACATAAAGCGATATTTCAAAAATATGACAACAAATTAAAAAATACAATTAGAAATTCATTATTATTATTTTTAAAGTTTAAATTTATCAGAAATGAGGACATTTTTATTTTAACTTGGACTATCACGTTTATACTTACAATGATAACATTTTGAGAGATACTGATCAATCATCTAAATTTATAAAAAAAAAAAAATTAAAACGTTTTCGTTGAAAACTGGGAAAATGAAAGTAAACAATGAACGTTTCTATAAGAAAAATTAAAAAGAGAAAAAAACATCAAACTTTTAACAACGTGAATGGAGTATGTAGATTTGTAAAGAGTAAAGTTAGTAAACTTAATTTAATTTAACACGTTATCTACCGAAGCGGTTCCAGACTTTCACCACGGGCCAGGGACCAACGAGGGACCGCCTGCTGATGGGATTTTACAGTTTTACAGGACGGCTCTGGAGTGGTGCAATAGTCCTGAATCATTGGTTTTTAATTTATCAATTTTTAATTATTTCTTTTTTTAATTATATATATATTTTTTTTTAAATATTTCTTATCATATTCTTTTGGTAGTAACTGATTTTATTTTTATTACGAAAGCCATTTTGTATACAGAAAAATACTCTGCTTTGGAGTCCTTTCCTTTCCATCTACCAATGCCTATTAGGACCGACTATCCCCATACTTCAGGGAACCGCTCTGGGTTAGGGTTGGAATATTGACAGGAAAATTTCGATATTTTGCGATATCGCGAAACCATATATCGATATTCACCGATAATCGCTCGAAATATATTGATATATCGAAAGAAAATGGATGAAAAAGCAAAGAAAATTGCATGAAATGAGTATTATATTTAACTGTTGAATAGAATTTTAAGACCTGACTGTACTTCGAGCTGTGCATGCTCACAACATATGCTCAAACGAATGGATCCTTATGAGTTGAGGTCGGGGCCTTACCGTAATTTAACTTATTACTACTTTAATTATATTACTGCTGTCTATTTCCGCTACGCTCGCTCGGAGATAAACAAACGGCCAATGATGTATTCACAAATACTAACAGAATAAAAAAAAGGTAGCCCACAATAAATATAACCATGCTGAATTTTACAAAAAAAAACTCTATGGCGGAAATGCCGGAAGGCGATTTATTGAGTCAATATTTATTTGAGTATTTTTTGTTGGCATGTGCTGCTCAAAATACAGCCAGATCTTAAAAATCTAGATCTCCGTCATGTTTGGGCCTCAATTAAGGAGTTTTACCGAATAAAGGAAATTGTTAATTAAAATAAATAAGTATAATCTCGATAATTCGCACGGTCAAAGGTCTGAGAGTTAAATATGAATTATCGAGATTTTTAATAATCGGTTGTAAAAAAATTGTATTAATCTGAATGTCCATACAAACGATGTAGTAAGATAAACAAAACCTTAAAATATCGCATTTGATATAAAATCGGTTATTTTATTTTGGTAAAATCATTGAAGATGGGTCTTGTTGGTGGATTCGTTAAGCATGTTCACTGCAAAAAATACGTTTACACCAACATCCGATTTTGCTAAGAAATGCCGCATATTTTAGAACTAAACTAAACTTCGTCGGCATATTGATGTCTTCTTCATCTCCTTTTCAAACGGAGTCAAAAATTTCTCTTAGTCAGTTAGGATCCTAGCTACCGCTAAACCTTCATCAAGATAGGCGAAATCTCGGAAAGTAATGGGAGATTCTTCATTTTGAGGTAGATGATTCACATCCTCGATGCTGTCAATGAGTTGCATCACTACTTTCTTACGTTAAATTGTATTTAATCGTTTATAGAGCCTGCAGCTTGGAGGTTGTGTTGGGAGGCAAAAACAGAACATTAATATCGCTGAATGATGGAGTACTGTTGTGGGTAGGGTTACAATATCGAAACGCGATAATCGATATATCGGAGTTGAAAAAACGATATTTTCTTTCGATATATTAACATCCGATATATCGATATTTTACAACGATATATCGATGACACCGATATGTTAAACTATATTATAGTAGAATGTCGATAATTCATATCCTGGTAATTCGTATATCCCGATAATTCGTATGGATTTTTTGGTCTCTTGAAAATCGATAATTTACTTTCTTTGTTCCAATCCTAGTTGTTGGCCGTACAATTATCAATCCTGGTTTTGACATTATACAGATATGTATAGTAAAATTTTCGCTATTTTTTATTCCATATCTGATTGTACCCGTTCGTTGAATATTTATCTTGTGGTCCATGATTTTGTGTTTGCACCATAGACTATCGGAAACGTTCTTGTTTTTAAAATACCTTGGTTTCGTAGACTTGCCAATCATGAACGAGCTTAATTTTTCAGATCGATCCATTTAGGCGACTGACAGGTTTTTAAATAGAAATTAATAGAAAAAAAGAGTAAACCGGCCGAAATTCATAGAAACGATTTCCTTCTCACTCACTCTCCTCTCCTCTTAAAAATATTAAGAGTTAACCAGATTTTTTATTTGGAAATTCAAAATATAAGATGTTTACATTAGTTGGAAGACGAAAATAAATGCGTATTATCAAGGTTACCGGATTACATTGTTTTTATACGAATTAAAGGGACATTTTCAACAACAAGGGATTAGGGAATCCGACGGAATTATCGGGATTATCGAGATTCTATAGTTATATAGTTTAAAATATCGGTATCAGCAATATATCGTTGTGAAATATCGATACCATTGATATAGCGGATGTTAAGATATCGATAGGAAATATCGGTTTTTCAAAAACGTTATATCGATATATCACATTTCGATATCCCAAACCTACTCTGAGACCGCCTTATAAATTAAATTATTTGTGACATGTGGGTATAAAAAAACTTAGGAAGGCAACAAAATATTGTTGTTTTTTTCCCAATAAGTATAAAGCAAGTTAAAAAAGATGCATGGCAAAATAAGAAACTTACCGAAATTCCCTCAGCAGTCCCATGGTAAAGTTTTTAATTCATTTTGCATAAAATAATGATACTCATTTATCCTTTTTTTAATTTTCAATATTTCGACGTTTCCAACAATTTCTTTCCGGTTCTGCTTTGGAATCCTTCCATAATCTAGACCTTATTGGTGTAAAAAAATTTGTCTACAGTTTATTATTTTCTTATATTATTTCGCTCCGAAATCTCATTTGGATTTTAGTTTATATAAAGTGTAATAATATACTCATTAGTTATGTTATTAAAAGAAAAAAAAAAGTTCACTCTTTCGACAACGAACCATTGAGACACGATTCGTTTTATAGGACTCCTAAGAATTATTTTGCTATGGGTTTGATCTGGAACAGTGTCTACACAGCCTTATAAAAAAAAAAAAATGAATAACCACTTCAATAATAAGTAGCGGTCCGGTTAATGGTTATGAGAGGTATTAAGTAGAAAACCACTTGGGGGCAACTGTTTTGGTATGTACTATAAAGCTCCTTTCATAAGGACTCAAATTATATACAGTACGTATGAAGAAAATTTGTATTGGGTATGTAATAAAAGAACTTCCTCTTTACATTCTTCCCGGGAAATGTTTTTCGCTAACTTTTTTCGCTTTGGCCACAGATGTCTTTGGAACGTTGCATGGTTTAGAATTTCATTTGTTCGATTTTAAGAGAAAATAAAGTGATAAGACAAGACCAGGTATTAAAAAAACAAAATATTAGATTGAATATGTGTGTCATAAGTATATTTATAATAATAATAATAATGATAATAAAAATTAAAAAAGACTTGACTGGGTCTTGAAAAATAGCATTAAATGTAGATTACACTGAAATCATGTTTCTAAATATTATTCGTTTTGGGTAATGATCTAAGGTTATAACTAAAATGTGTAATAATATATTTTAGATATTTTTATCTTGTTTATTGTATTTGGAGAACATGTAGTTCTAATGAAAAAATTAGAGCAAGTGGATAAAATTCGTTATTGGGACAGGTTATAAACGATATGAGTTTTCTGTTTCAATTTTACCGCAGAGGGTGCATATGCCACTCATTTGAATTCTAAAGTTTTTATGATTCTGAAATGTTTCATGGCCATTCTAATGTCTAATATAAACTTGATGAGTAAATGGGTAAGAAAACAAGACAGCCAATTGAAAATAATGAAATAAAGTTCGAGCATACGGTGACCAATCTTCTTTTCATACATCTCAAATGATTATTGGGGAATAGATTGGCAAGCTAAGTCCAAAGAGGTAAGTATGTTGTAGGATCATTCTCAAATAAACTGTAACTTCGGCTATCCTGAGGCTTCTAGAAGTTCGGCATTTCTCATTTTTTCGGTTCATATTTTTTTTTCAACCCCGCAATCAGCTATTTATTTATTCTCAAAGCAGAGTATATTTTGAGATTTTTAGTGTTTAATAACGTTTTAAAACAAATATTAATTGTTAGTGTAAAGTTAGTGCGAGTTACATTCTTTCCGAAGTGAATTTCGAAAATTTTCACTAAATATTTTAGATCAAAAAAGTATGTTTTGATTATTGGGAGTCCATAGCACAACAGCAACTAGTCTTACTAGATAATAACGCAAAATATGAGCAACAAAAATTTTCAGTGCGTAACGTTCATGTCATAAAATAGTTTATTATTTTTAAAGTATCTAGAAAATTGGAAAATCTTAAAACTCGTAAACCAAGTTAGATTTTGCACTCTTATAACACTTTTATAGGACCCAATGCTTGTTTACAAGAACGGGATTTTTTTTTTTATCTCAAAAGTAACAGTTTATTTGAGAATGATCCCTGAATATGGAGTCTATAGTGTATGTATGTACAACAGTGGGAGATTCACAGATACTTTTACTTTTAAAATATAGAACTTGATTTTTTTAAGGATTGGATTCAGGAGAAATACGACGACTTCGTCAAGCCACGGAACTCAAATTCGTTATTACAAGTAAGCATGAATATAGTCGCATAGGTGATTTTTTTGTAATGAATAGAAAGTTCAAAGCTTTTGTCATATAAAAGATGAAGTAAACACAATCGAAGTTAATAAAGTTTAAGTTCAATAGAACTCATTAGTCATTGTGTAAATAACAGTTAGAATGCTACACAATACTTCATTTGTTCTTTGGATTAATTATATAGTACTACACAAGAGCATTCACCAACTGAATTGATTGAATCAAATAAAACTTCGCAGAGCATGACTAGAATTATTAATTTACCCTGTCTTTTTAATTTATCGAAATTTCCTTAGAGAAAGGGGATCCTTTAACTTTGTGCTAAGCACTTTCCACTTTTCAATGTAACGATGTGCCTTTGAGAAAAAGGAAAACAAAAAAAGCCTCTTCCAATTTCTATTTTTGTCATCATTAAATTTAAAGAATTAATGGTAATGAAGCGGATTCTGATTAGTTTAACAGTATATTTTTGCACAGTAACAACACAATAATAGAACATATGTGTGCAAAATATAAATATAAAATTATAATGATAACTTTAATAGAAGATTTTGTAAAGGGGATCCAAGCTCCCTTGGCTTAAATGGACATTGTTTTCAGGAATGGCTAACTGGGGCCCAACTTGGACCGCTACTTTTCAAGCATGCCGATCCATTTTGTTGTTTCCTCGAATGAAACTTTCTCGTTGGACAGTCCTTCTCACAGTCCTTGTTGTAACTTCACACAAATAACTGCAAGTATTAATGCGACACGAATACTGAAACTTTTATAATGAATTGTTTAGCATAAAATATTCGTAAGCATCCATTACGCATTGCTAAATATTATAATTAATATTATAATATTAAATATTGCCACAGCATGTTTCCTTTTTTTTCAATAATAAAGTAATGATTAATATATATTTAGTTGAAATAAAAAAAAGAAACATAAACAAACATATGCTTCATTGATGTAAAAAATATATATTTATAGTTTTAATAAATTTGTGATACATAATTAATATAACACTAAATTCAATTAAAATTAATGGATTGTAATTTTACTTCACTGACATTTTTTTTAAACGTTAATTAAATGATAAATATAAACAATATTTTTAAAATTTTATAACTAAATAAATAATAATTTATATATATATATATATATATATATATATATATATATATATATATATATATATATAATTATTTTAGAAATAAATGGTTAAATATTTATTTAAATAAATAAATAAATTTAGTTAATTTAAACGTTTTTTAATTGAATTGGACTTCTTCACCTAAATCACAAGATAAACGGACACTAAATTAATATATGGCAATTGTGCTTCATAATTTAAAAAATGTAAAATCAATTTTTTGTTAGTTTTGAACGCGTTGTTACCGAATTTTAAGTCTTTAAATTAATAATAAAATAATCCTGACTTTCAATTTTTAATTTGATTTTTAATAAGATTTGATGATGACTAAAATGGGCTGAAAGGTAACTTGTAATGTCTTATGAATCTACATGAATTGTGGGATAAAATCAGTAGCGCGTTTTAAATTCTGAATGAACATTCATTATTATCTTTATTACGAAAAAAAAAAAAAAATTCCGTGCCTTACTTCGAAATTGTATTGTAAATGGTCAATGCTATATTCCTAAAAAAGATATAGCTTGTGTCAACCCATTTACACTTAATTGATAAACAGGAACTATAATTTCAATCATAATTGCACAAAAAAAATATATATATAAAAAACTCTATTTGGAGTACCTGATAGAATTCAGAAGATAGTTCCGACCGACTATTATTCATACACGCGAGACCCTTTCGAATTAAGGCCTATCAGCATTTATATGAATTTTTCTAACCACGCTTCCACACGCCATAGATATCTTGGGCAATTAGAATTGTAACTGATATTTTATTTGCATATATTTCGTTGATCTAAATAGAGAGAGCCATTTATAGGATAACGACATTAAAAAAAAACTTAAACTGGAAGAGAACCAGCCAGTTTGCTTTGAAACCATTTAGGGGCCATACCATAATGACACAGAAATACCAGCCATGACATCCCTTCACACTGGAGGAATGAATCGCTTCCCCTCAACAGGGGTCCAGTAGCTTGTTTTAGGACCCACAGGGGATCTGCCTACATTCGGCCAAGTTTATGTAGAATGTGAACTGTATAAGATCCGAAGATATTTTTATACATCTTTTCGGATCTTATACCTACAGCTATATTCACTGGGGACGAAAGAATAATGTGATAACCGTTCATGCACCTGGTTTTCCATGTTGATGAAATTGGATGTAGAAATAAATCCGGAATCAATGATCATTATTTCGGAAGATATTTAAAAATGTTTAGTTTTTTTTTTAATTTAAATTTAGTATTCTTTTGATATGGATGTTCTTCTGGAAAAGATTAATTTCACAGACCTTCACCATATAGATTATATTTCAAGAATGATAGTAATGTACATTTCGAGTTATGCATTATTAATCTTTCAGCTTTGGACTAACGCCTATTTGCTGGATGTACCAAAATCTCATTCACCGTTAGTACTGCATAGCTTTGTCTAATAGCATTAAATAACTCGCTAAAATTGATATAACAATTCATCTGCGGAGTATAAACATATTCTGTATAATGTCAATGATGTATAAATCTATGGTCACACAGAATATATTGGTACGTCGAAAAATGGTTCTCCTGAGAAATGTGTATTGTGATCATCTCCCAAGCCTTCACATACAGTGAATAAGGCCTCGAATATGATCACAATATATATATATATACATATATATATATATATATATATATATATATATATATATATATATATATATATATATATATATATACATAACTCGGGAGGACCATTTTTCGACTTACGAACTTATTCCCTTTGATCATAGAAATAATCGCTCGTCTAGAAAATTCGAAAAAGTTTAATTTTTTCAAACGTAAACGAAATGGGCTGTTGTTGAATCAAGTGTAGTTAATTGAATGTAATTAATAATTCCGTATAAAACGAGTATTTTTCCATTGAGGTCTTGTTCTTTCATTTTTTAAGCTAATTCAATGGGATAAGAAAAATTAATAGTTCTTATAATTACAGGTTCACAATGTCAATATGTTACCTCAAGAAGGATGAAGCTCCTAACTAGTTACTATCTAGAAGCTACCAAATTTAAAAAATAAAAATTACTTTTTTAAGAATAGATTATACACAATTTAAGAGATCGCTGTTGATAAATTAAGCACATATTTAAAAATAAAAACTAATAACGTTACAGTAATTGGAACAAAACGTTGGGGGCGAGGAGTCGGGGTAGCGAATAGTGAACCTGCTGTTCGATACTGCCCCTTCGCTACCGGAGTCTAATACTGTAGCTACACTGCCCTAGTAATCCACTCTTTGTTCCCTTCATTCGAAATACGGTTTCTTAAACAGGATCGTGGTATTACTTCGAATCTACCGATTCCCACATAGCTGCATCAAGCTCTTATTATATTTTCCTTCCCCAAATAAAAATATTAAATATTAATTAAAACATCATACTACTTTCACTTACCACATATAAAAATTATCGATTTTTTAATTAAAGTTTAAAGAATTCACGTAAACAATAGCAGACAAATTTTCAGAATGCGGTTGCACTTCATCATGCCTTCTCTCACAAAAGCACAATCAAATGTTTTTTATACTATTGCAGTACGAAAATTCTTTGCACTATATATTTTTGGTTTGTCAAGTTGAAAATTAATTTTAAAATTTTCTATTTATTTTCCATTAAATTAAAAAAAAAAAAACCCAGATATTATTAACTACAACAATCGTTTAAGTGTATGCGTTTTTTGTCACTCGTTATTACCTTTTACGACTTTATGTGTTAGATATTAATTTTTATGAAATCTTTAGCTTTCTATTGCTATATAATACATCTACATTACTACTCTTATTTATGGAAATTTTTTTCCAACCTGGGATTCTCCTTATATTTCTCCTTAAGTAAATTATTATACAGTTTATATTTATCCATTTTTTTATAATCACTAACATTGAGAGAAATATTTCAACGGGGATAAGACCTAGCTGATATTGAAGATCATTTTATTTTACATTGAAATAAGGAGTTTGGTCAAAATCGTTAGATCCTTTTTCGAGAATCTTGTAAGTCGATTTTTACGAAAAATTTGCTTTAACATCCCAGGTATATGCATACCATAATTATATAATTTCAGTTTCGTACAAGTTTTCGTTTTGGATTTAGACTTCTCACCAATTTAACGGATCCTCAATTAATATCTAAAAAGGGAAAAATTAAATAAATTAAAACATCAAAGTTCATTTAATAGAAGCTGTAAACTTTATTCAGTTTATTCAGTTGCACAGTTCTGTGAAGATTCACGGTGGGTTCACGATGCTAAGCTGAAAATTGTATTATAGATTCCAGGTAAATTCCAGGAAAACTACGCGGAGATACTACCTGAATAACTAGAGCGCATCAATAATATTTATCAAAAAAATAAATAATCCCAGTTAGACATCTACTGTCTGATCAGTCACGGTTGCCATTAACCCTTAACTGGAGACCTTGCTCCGCCAGACGCTAATGAAGAGCACTGGCTAAAATAAAATTAGGTTAAAAATAAAGTCAGGTTTCATTAGGGACAAAAATTAAAACATTGCATGTCAGTTTATTCAAATATAATTAATTATGCGTAATGATTTAAAAATGGAATATATTGTAATTGTTTAATTATTCGGTTCAGATCATTCATATAAACCAAAATGGACCAGTGTATAAAAAATACTTTTTTTTGAGGGGGAAGGGGATCTACAGCCTGAAAGCGTCCCCTACCCCTTGAATCCCCTAATGCGCAATTGGTTTACAAACCATCACATATTTATTTTATATTCCTTATCTTATGACTTTCATTGGATCGGCATATAGAACAATTTGATATTTTTTTCAATTTGTCCATTTTCTATTCCTCAATTTTTCTTTTGAATTGGCGATTCTCTTCTAGCAATGATTACTCCATAATTATAATAAGATCTCTCCCAATGAAGTTAGAAATAAAACCAATGACGTTCGGGGAGAGGAAGGGCAATTTTCACCTCACACTAACACTCACTTAAGAAGACTATGGTTAATATTTACCTAATAAGCTTTCATAAAAACTGTTTAAATCTACTTCCACTGAACAAAATTATTTGAAACTTGCACTCAACCTTCCTCTTTAAATGAAAGAAGCTACTAAAAAGTTGAGGAATGTACGGTAAACGGGATGGCTGATTATGACTTAAATAAGGGCGGTCGAACCAAAATTACCCATCGTCTCCGTTAGAGGGTTAAAACGGTGTTTCCTCTGAAGGGAGCATTTTATAGCAGACAAAGGTGCATTGCATGCTTAGAGTAAAATGGAGCAGGCGGTAGATTTTTCTTCTCTTCTGTCTGGAAAGAAAAATTTAGCGTGGCCGCATCCAAGTGGACACGCTACAAGACTTTATTTAACTCTGGAGGTCCTCGAGCAGACCATAGATTTGATGCTTCTGACAATAAGAAGAACAAAGGAAAAAAAAATCAGAAATATTTCTGTTTGTCTAAAACTAATGACGAGTTACCGCTTTATCGGAATTAAAGAATCACTTGTTGCAACGAAGGTAGCATCGATTGATTTATTAAAAATCAAATATTTCAGCAGTTGTACTTAGTTGAGTTAAAAAGAAAGTTATCGACGAACACTTGAGACTGTTGTGCATGGCTGAGACAAACCAACACCAGGATGATATCGATTACGATGAGTTCGTTTCATTATTCTTAGGTTTAATGAGGGACTAGTGTGATTTTTTATTACATTCCCAAAAATGCCAACTCGATTGTGTTAGTTCACATTCGAAATTGAGAAATTAAACTGTATATATTCCATCAGAAAATCCTCAAAGCCCAAAACGAAAACACGATATTTTATTTATCATATAATGAAGAGCTATTTTTGAAAAACAAATCATCTGACAATCTTAGTTTTGTGGGGTATGAATATTGCTTTTTAGTAGTTGCCTGGGTGCTGTTGAATGATGAATCAACCGTTTCGGAAGTGGCAGAGACTTGCACGACGTCTAGAACCTGCAATCAGCATACTAATGCACCTTTGCCCGCCTTGATTGGAGGAGATTTTCCCTTTAAAAGTGGAATGACGAACCCTCTAATCATGGCGAATCTTGACACTGGTAAACACACGTTTTCGCGCAATATATCCTTCAATTAAAGAAAATCAATCGATCGATATCCACATCCATGATATTTTTCATGGATATAATCAATGTGGATACTTGTTTTGTTTTTTTCGTTTTTTCTACCAAGTCAGGGGATAAGATGAGATTACTAAGTTATAATCTTGGGGAAAAGGTTTTCCTTCATTCCCTCTGGACTGAGTTCCTATATATAAAACATCCAGGTCAAGGTATAAAAAAAATAGTTTGAGACTGAACTGAACTGATTAATATGGTGAGACAGATAACCGATTTGGATTACCAATTTAACTTTTACGTTCAACACTTTTTCATATTCAGTATTATATGTTGAACTTTGTGTTAAAAAAACTTAAATCTGTTATATAATTTAGGGGACATGAATTTAAAGGGAAAATCAAATAAATAATTAAATTAAAACCTTGGGAGCTAATGAGAATATGTTTTTGAGTATTCGCTGTGAAAATTTTATAATTTAATTATTTGTGAATCTTGAAACAACTATAAAATCATATTAACATTTTACATTTATTGAAATAAAAATTATGTTGTATAATATGTTAATTCGTGCGTGTGTCTGAGTTCTAAATAAATAAAATAGATTATGCTGTAAAAAGGGACAGAGAAAAAATGCATATCTCAAAATTAGTATTTATAGAGTTGATATCAAATTCAACTAATGAAAAAATTACTTTTTCCAAGTATAGACGATTCGATTGTATTTAAGGTGAGGTACGGCAAGTGCGACATTGGGTTAAGTGCGTAAAAAAGCTGTGAACGGTATAATATTCGTCCTATAGTGTCGAAATTAAATAACTTTAATATACGATAAATAAACAACATTTTCTGAGCATTTTAACAACACATTTTGACTAATATTATTACGTTTAGAGTATGCACTTACCCCACTTACCTTATTTATAAAATATTGGTAATAACTTTATGTGACATAAATGTAAGGAACCATGTAGTCGATATGAAGGACAGACGAGAAGGTAACATGACGTTTTTTAGATTCATTGAACGCTATAGGCTAGGTGATAACTAATTAAGCGAGAGGGGAATAGTACTGGACAACACGTCCAATAGCTCTCTACCTTCTACCTTTGGCTGTCATCGCAGTTTCCGATTGCTTCCGGGCCAACCGCCAATCACAAGTTAATTAAAGGCTTAAACCGGTTTTAGATACTCGGACGAAACAATCAATCCTTCTGGGATAATGCCATGTCAAGGCATAGAACACAGTTCGGAACCGAAAGCGGTGTGAATACTTGCATACCCCATATTTGATTCATATGTCATGGAGATAATCCTACAGTCATAAAATTAAAAAAATATATATATATTTTAACTAAAGAAAATTAGCCATTATGTTCGGTTAACTAAATTGAAAATTTTCGAAGTGAAATCAAACTCATCTTCTAGGGATGATATTTTATTGGGAATGAAACTTGAGGACAGAGTTATAGTTTTCAATTCAATTCAGCCAATTTTTACGAAAAATAATAAAATCCTTGGGCTGATAGTTCTAGACCCGATATTTTTACTTTCCTTACCACATAGTTAAGGAAGGTATTGGAATCGGGTTACATTTTCGATGTGCAGTTTTCAACGGATCTATATGCTTCAGAACCCCCTGAGTCAGTTCGGGTATTGGTTAGTATGTCTGTGCCATGATTATCTCTTGAATGGGTGGACCTATTTTGTTTTGTAAGTTTTGTCCCACCCATTCCTGTGTACCAAATTGGCCACCCTATGCGCAATTGCCGAAAAAACATGTTTTTCTACAGACTATGGCGCCAAAACGGTTCAAACGATTTTTATCAAACTTTTCGAAAATCTTCTGCTTAAAGCATGTACAATTTTCCTTATATCCCCGAGAAAAAAAAGGAAAAAAGTTATGAAAAAAATAAAACTTTATTCGCGCATAATTGGAAAAGTATACATTTTTTCTGGATGATATATATTTAATCATTTGAAAGGTAATCAAATTCCCTACAAAACGAAAAAAAAAAACAGTTTTGTTATGATCATTCGAAATGTAATTTAATTTAACCAAAATAAAAATAAAAACATAGAAATCGACCCATTAATATCAAAGTTAAAGCGCATTGAATTTTATACACAAGTTTTATAAAGTATTCTATACATGTTACCAGAGAAACTGATTCACTTTTGTTTAATTTTTTGTTAATTCGAAAACAATACATATCTTCATATTCCAGATGCTCATTTGAAAGATAATTTAATTACAGAGTCATTACAAAGTCAAATAAATATATATTAAACAAAAAAAAAATCTTAATCTGACCAATATTAGCGAAGATATATCAAAAAATTTGTGTATTGGTCGCTCACAGTTGTAAGGAAAGTCGTGTGAGTGTACAAACCAGACATTCTTCTTCATATTCCAGGAGTCGATCTTCACAACTTATTTGTTTTGTTTTATAAAAAGATTATTATAAACAGATAGTTATCCTTTCCAAGCTAATCATATGGAGCAGACAGAAGGTAGTTGAGATAAACTGGATTATGACCTGACTATGTTTCTTTATGGAAGGGATTAGTAATAAAAATCGTAAATAAAAATTTGAAAATAAAAAAATGAATATTCGAGTGAACGCCTGAGTTTAATAAACCGTATAATTTTCAATTTTTATTTTAGATTTGGGTATGGGGAGGATTAAAAGTTAATATTGTTGAGTTCTAATCTTAATACTTTATAATAGATATAAACTAAGACCATATATATTTTAATCAAAATTAAGTTAAGTAATTTTACTGCTATAATAAACTTAGCTGAGAAATAAACGTCTGGTGGTTTTATGCAATGACAATATGACAAATAGTACCATTCTTTCAAAGAGTAAAAGATGGGGCTGATCCAATGATTTACAATTTTTGACGGGTATAAAACAAACTATGGAATGAAATATACTAGGCTCAGTTATAACTGCCAGGCAGAGGATATAGACAAGTAGGGGTGGGGGGGGGAGCGTATTATGACTCTGGGGGTTGCTCCTTCGCTCCACTTTTTGTGGGCCTTTTTCATCCCCCAATTTAAAGGAGGATTGAGGTCCATTCCCTCAGCCCTACATCCGGCTAGAAGTCAAATATTCCTACATTTTTAATTCAAAGCTACAGGCTCAAATGTTCGACGCACCCAAGAATTAATTATATCTAGTATAACCCTTCATTTCTGACTGCAGAACTTCCTTTTACTGAAAAATAATAATTATTAATAAGCTATATTCAGAACCCGAAAGTTCGACGCTGATACCACCAGCAAACAACGTCAAACCTAAATCTGCAAGATCAGACATATCATTAAAATGGTTTTTCAATCTTAAAATAATTTAGCTCAATGTTTACACTTTTTATTTCTGATTTATTTTCCGAATTTTAAAGTTTAATTTTTACTTGCTTTATTTATGAAATATATAGTAAGGGAGTAACTATTGCGATCGTGAAAAATTTCGAATTCCAGTTTTCAACGGAAATACATGTTTTAAGGTCCCTTGAGTCCTATTTACCAAGTCCCTGTGGTTATTTACCAAGTCTCGCAAAATGGTCTGTGTTTATGTGAACAGTCTAGCTCAAACAAAAAAAGCAGAAGTTTAAAGTAAAAAAAAAAATATTTGAAATGAAACTTTTCATAATTCGATTATTAATAATTTTAAGTTCTTTTGCATATGTGTCTAAAAACTTTTATATTTGTTATGTATATAAATGCAAATTTATTATTAAAAAGATTTTGGAAATAGAGTCAACTACAAAATTTTACAGTTTCTAAACGTTTGCCACTTTATTTTTAAAATTTAAAAAAAATAAATAAACTTCCAGAAAAATATCGTATGGAACAAGTTCGGGTCTTGGGGACTTATGTTTAATTGTAAACCCCATAACGATCGTTCAGGAAATCAGTAATAGACACTTAAGATTCTAGCTTAACATGAAGTACTCAAAAATGAATTGATGGCAATCGGAAAGTAAGGTGTTTGCAGATTGCTAATTGTTCTTTAAAAAATAATTATAAACTTATTATTTTATGTAGTAGTTAAATACAGCTTTAAGTTTAATTTATTATTTTGAGCCATTATGCAATCCAATGGCCTCTCTCTTGAATTTTAAGAACTTTTACTTTTAGAAATGTGCAACTCATTAATGAAATAGGAAACAAAAATGAAGTGATATTTGCATAGTCCTTAATTCTGGCCGCCTGCAAAGAAAAAAAAAAAAAAAAAAAAAAAATAGATTATTTGTAGACCGGTATTTTCTTTTTTTATTGTTGGTAAGTCTGCAGGAGAAGCGACAGGAGTATTGGCAATCTGTTTGACGGCAACGGAGGATATCAGAAATGCAAACGAACACAACTCTCCGATTGTACCAACTGCCTCGGTAGGAATATGCCCCGCTACTATACAACCATTTCTCAGTTGTAAGCCACTTTTCAACGCAACCGTACGTCATTTATATCTTTCACATTTCCCTTACAGCTAGCATTTTCTTAGATGGAAGCCTTTTCACCCGATCTTCTTGAAATATGAATAGTGATATGAATGCTTTCGAAAATGAGCGAGCTCAGTGATGAAACAGCCAGTGAAAGGACCGTTTATTTTGAAATTTGGTTAGTATAATAAGTATCATACTTTTATAAAATCGGCTTTCTAAAAATTTCATAAAATAATTAGAATAAACATACTTATAAAGTTATTAGGGATAAAACATTATATAAATACTGCATTTTTATAATTAGTCCATAAAAAAATTGTTGTCCTGCTAACATCACTAATTTGGATTTATAAAATTTATAACAGGTTTATATAAAGCCATATTCGTATTCAGCAGATTTGTGATGTAATTGGAACTAACCGATGCAAAAATATTTAGCGAATTGGTTTGATAGATCTTGCACATTATTGGATTATAACGAGAAAATTATACCTTTATCTATCCAAGTTTGATATCTCCCTAACACAAAATTAATATTACACCATATGTTTCGACATATATTGTGTTTATATTATGCCATTTCATTTTACGTTTAGAATTAGGAAAAGAAAACTTCCGTCTGTAAGCACCAACAGGAGCAGCTTCAGTCAACTAAAATGGATCTAGGATCCATTGTGATCTCTCTAATATCATTGGCAGAACTGATCTAGAACTCGAGGCCGAGCAATCCCAAAATTTATGGAGGAAATGAGAAGCTGTCACTTTATCATTAGCTCATAAATGACTATGCTTGACTGTTTCCTGTTCAGAAAGACTGTCCTTTGGTGTATAAGCTAAACCCAGGAAATCCAATACACCCTATGGCGGTATATTCTTCCATCTATTTGGCGACAACTTCCCCCAGTTGTGGGTCGACCTTTTTTTGGCAAGGGCTTTGAAGGTATGCCAAAAAAAGGTCAAGGCTAAGGTCAAATTCCATCAGCCGTTACTCACCATATTCTAGAATCAACGAGGAGAAAACCAACAGGTTTTTAAGGATCTGCTTGACAGTGTCGACCAAAGTACAGTCGAGGACTGTTGACTTCTTATAACTTTGGAGAAATGGGATATTCTTTGTATTTCACCAAAGTTTACGGCTATTTCCACAAACAATTCAGTTCTTACTTACAACCTGCATAAGGTTGTCATAATTACATCGACCAACAGCTAAAATACCTGCTGATAACAGCAATCCTGAAGCAGCCGTGGCAGATTACGAAGCAGTACAAGACCTGGAGACGACTTTTTAATTCTCATTAGACTTTGTATTGGTAGTCAAATAATATTAAAAACTAACCTGTGGATGAAAAAGGGTTTGTAAACGGTACTGTTGGTTACTTATCGGACATCTGTTTGTCTATCTGCCAGGCAAGAATCCATTTAATGATTGACTGTTTGTAATTTCTATTCACAATGACAACTGGTCACGGCCTGTAATAAATAATGCAGTCCCGCCGCATTACCATTGTAAGATATTGTAAATAAAGGATGTTATAAACTGTTTAAAACACACTCATATATATATATATATATATATATATATATATATATATATATATATATATATATATATATATATATACATATTAATTATAATGGGATCAAACTAATAAACTTTGCTATCTTGAAAAATCTAATAATCAAAAGTACTACGTTTAAGAATGAGGATATTCATAAGTTGAGCTAGGATTTTTATATAATAAAAATGCCAAATATGTACGTACATATGTATTAATTTTAAAACAAATATGTAAATAATATGTGGAATATGTAAATACAATATAATTATTTAATTTGTACATTTCGAAAAATGATCTACTCATAATTAGGAAAATAGTTGGAAACCACATGAATTTTAAATTTTCGGACACGAAACTTCGTCAACTGAAGTAACTGGAGTATTTCAGAAAGTGGCTGTTTCAAAAGGGTTTCACTCAGTTGACAGTTTCGCAGCCATCTCCTTTACACTAATGACGCCGGCAATAAGCTGCATTTCTTTTCAGCCGGGATTGTTGCTGTTTTCTTTTCAGACATCTTGCAGTTCCGTCCGGATCATGTTTCCTATTTCTCCTGAGGCGCCTTCATTATACGAATAGCTTCATTTATTTTTTCTGTGTTTTTTAATAGAGACAACTTCTGTAATTCAACCTGCGTCATAGTGAGTGCGATAAAAGTGCAATTGTTGGAGATGAAAACCGGATTATTTAAAAAAAATAGGATTTTCTACAAATTTCTGAACTTAAGGTATGCCTTCGGCTGACCAACGACCATGTGTGTACTAACGATGATATTGCTAATATACCAGCCTTCAACATCAATTGCGCCGTCAACTGAAACCCGAATAGGCCCCTTCTTGACATTCTCTCGAATTTTCGCGAGGGTTTCCTAGTAACCATCTCGCAAAAGGTCTGATTAGGCATTTTTTCCTGATATATTTTTCAAAAAAGCCTTTTAAAGAGGGGTTGTTTATTTTGTTTAAGAGGGTATCGGCTCTTACTAATGTGCAACATAAAATATGTACAAAGGATGGACTTACTTTCTCCGCTTGTTGTAATGAAACAAGCTTTTGGTCGGTTGGTGAATATCTTAAGATCAACACCGTAAACCAGGAACTTAGTGTATCATAAGTTGTTATTGAAGTGGTTTCCTTTTGTTTTGTGATGAACATATCAAATTCCTGGGAAAAAGTTAATCTCAAATTAAATAGTAACATTTCTTTCTGTTAAAAATGTTTAACTAAATTATCTACCATGGAAACGAAAGCTGAAAACACTTTTTTTAAATCTCTTTCCATAAATGACTATTACCGTTCAAGATGAAAATATTGTAGTCATAAGTAAGGAAATTTGCCAACTTCTTTATGCTTAATATTACTTAATTTTTTGAATGATTATTTAAATCGATTAATCGATAAATGTTGTTTCAAATTTAGAATATAAATAAATGCCTTTGTGTGGGCTCGTATATTCATATATGCACACACAACTGTGAGAGGGGAAGAGAGAAGCCAACTTTGGGTAAAATACGGAGGAGCCTTATTTTCAGGACTAGGCAAAAGAATTAACTCTGCTTTCAGAATTATTTTATTCTCCAGAGTTTTCATACCTTCCCTTCCCTCTTCGGGCCCTTAATTTCTTGAAGGAGACACTCCTTAAAATTTTAATTTGCATAAAAAGAAAACAGGAGGAGTAAATATAACTAACTGGAAGCTGGCTGGAATATAAATACTAAAAGATGGTTATACTCATACCGCCCTCTAACTTTTTTGTAATTCAAATTAAATGGTGATTTACTGTATTTACATATAGATGTAACTCTTCCCTGTGAAAAAAATATACAGGAGTATTTTCGACTACATATTTTTTGTTTAAATAAATTCTACACTTTATCTGTCCTTTCAGCATATTAATAACTGGTGTTTTACAATATTATAATAATATTAAAAGCCAATTCATTGGTGATATATTTCTATATTGGCAATTTTATATATAATTTCTAATTAACGTAATTATTTTTCAAATGAATACGAAAACGTTATTATATTAAGTTTTTTTTTTCGATGATAGATACGGATTTATTTTTCAGGCTAAAAAAGCAAAACAGGCTAAAGAAACTCTTTTTTTCCCCAGTTAGTTAATTTTAGGCATCAGTTAAACATGTAAGTAATAATTATTTCATATGTTATTATCCATGCATGTTTTATAATGTTTATGTTTTTATCGATTGGCTTATTTTTAGCTGGATCCTTTCTCTGTTACTGTTTTATTTTTTCAATTATGTTATTCCTGAGGAACCTAGTCCCAAAATAAAGTTCTTCTTCTATCAATCTATATTTTGAATTTGAATGAATTTAATTTTTCTCACCCGGCATATTTTATTTTTTCAATTTAAGTATTCCAATTCTTATTATATATTTTATAATAAACAATAAACCGTTAATTCCTTAAAATAAGGTAAGACATTTATATTCGGCTATAAAATAAATAGAAGTTCATCATAAACAAAAACAATTTGTTCGCTTTGTTTTCAATAGTTCTAGATAAATTTTCATTCAACAAATCATCCCGCACGGAACAAAAGATTATATTTGGACTATAATTCGAGTTCAGAATGAAAATATACGCAGCCAATACAAATATATTGCCTTAAAATCAATTTTGAATAATACACGTATATTATATATATGTATACATACATATATATCTGACTGCTCTCAAGATGTAACGGCGATGGCCATTAAGTCCATAAAGCCATTTACGCCTATAAAGAAAACAACCCAACCAAATTCCATCAAATCCTCCAGAGCAGAAAGGTGAGAAGTGCAACCGATTGTATTCACGAAGTTATCTCCTTGCATAGAGTTGACATTTTTCCTTGTTATGCTTAAAATGCAAAGCGGAAAATCGAATAAGATCCTTCTTTTTATCCTCCTCCTGGTTGTGTGATCCAATAAAGGCTACAGTGGCTGGCCTCCTTCCCTAAATTGGATAGCTATGGAGCCCGGTGAGCCCTAACTTTTGATTCCAGGTGTTCCGGATATTCCTCCTAGGCCGCATATGAAATGAGCATCTCCCCAGGGAAATTTTAATGTAATTTCGATGCCTTGTGTAAAACAAGACTTTATTTTATTTATTCTAGTCGACATAGAATTTCATGATCCTAGATTTGATTTAATATTTATTAGGCATTTGAATAATGGTACATAATTGGAATATGTGTTCGTTTTATCGATTGGTGAGTATAATTTTTTATAACTAAAATTAATTTCATTTAAGCATAGTTGATCTCAATATTGAAGAAATCAGAAAAGTTTAAATAAATCGATTTGTGAGCGCGGAATCGTAAAACCGACATTATTTTAAAAAAACTGCACCTCAAATTATCTAATAATAATGGGCTTCGAATCAATATCGGAGAAATTTGAAATGTTTCCCTAAATAACGGATTAGTTGAAAAATGGAAGAGTACTCAAATCAGATCAACGTCTGAGTACCTTTTTATACAGGCATAAATCTGAACTACTTTCTGCGCTTGGCTAAGGCCTCGTACGCACTTGTAACAAACTACCGTTCCGTTCCTCCAAACCGAACAAATCTAGGATCGGGGCGACAAAACTTCAATGAACAATAATGTTCGGAAGAACGGATCGGGGCCGATCGCTCCACGGGCGGTTTTTCACCGTTGCATCAATGAAATGTTCGGAACGGGGTGAGACTTGTGTGGACGGATCGAAGGTAGCACCGTACCATTCCTCCGTTCTTCGATTTCCCAACAACTTGTTGAGTAACTGCTGTAATGATTCATTTAAATAAGATTCTTTTTATCTATTTTTTTATTTGAAGAAAAATATTAAAGTTTTCAATACATCCGGAAAATCTAAAAATGTGCAATGATCATCATTCCAGTCTTTAGTAAACATTTTAAAACAACTATTAATTAATATTTTTATGTTAAGAATAACTCTTACAACAAACTTTATACGATTCTGATATTCTTGTGGTATTAAAATGGCCGAACTAATTAACTTGGGATTCTGAGCAGTAGGCTTAAGAAACAAAAATAAAACTTCAATGCTAAATTTAAAGATTTAATGTTAAACAACATGCTAGAATGCTAATAAAAATAGACTTACCGGCATGTAGTCTTCAAGCAACTCTTCCACTATCACTTGACATACTTCCGGGACGATGTCGCTGATTGACTGTTTTGACATCCTGAACAGGTATTGCAAGCTTGTAAAGAAGTCACCCGTGGCCAAAAACCGTAGGTTCACCGCGAGCCTTTCCTGCACAGAAATTGATCTTCGAAAGGTCGTGTTCTGTTTCGCGATTTTCGGACTTACTTTCTGTAGCAAGAATTCAAAATCCGTCGGATGCATCCGGGTAAAATTTTTGTACAGGCTGCTGACCTCCTGGAACTTCAACTCAGCCAATAGGCTGCTCCCACCAAATTGTTCTCGGTTTAAATATAAGTTCGCTGTCCACCAGCGCGGTTTTTTCTTCCTCTTTTTCAAAAGATAATCTATCAAAATATACGCGGCTGCTGCCACTTGCTGCTGAGATGCCATGATTGATACTGGGGCCAGAACTCGAGCACGACTTCCGAAGAACGCTCGATTCTGCCGATCGCCTTCCCGTATCCAATTCGTACGGAGCGATGCTTGGAACGCTGTCTTGTTCTTCGAAACAATGTTCGGATCGGTGGTACGGTACGGAGAAACGTAACGGCAGTTTGTTACAAGTGCGTACGAGGCCTAACGTTGCGAAAGTATATTCCCTTGAAAACTATTCAACCCATAAAAGTAATTCGAGTATACAGTCGACAACAATAGGCAAACTTCAAACGCTTCTCCTGTAAAATTCCACTTATTCGTATTTTGGCACTCATCTTGTAAACGAAAGATATTTACTCTTGTGATTGTATCATCTTTAATAGTCCATTTATTTTTAAGTCCCCACTTTGTTTACACTTGAATCTGGAAATGGGTATGTGGGTATTTCGTGATGACAAATATTTTTTTAAATTGAATAAAGTTGGAATTTGATTTCGGGATGTCTCCGATCACACTACAATTACATAATTTTCAACGATTACCTATTATAATGAAATCATGCTGGTGATGGAACAATTCACCTGAAATTATAAATAACCTTCTTCTAAAATCTAAAAAGATTGTTCCACAAAGAAGAAAAAATACTCAAGCTAAAATTAGCTCGGCTTCTGTTTATTTTACGTTTCATGCTCCAAATATTTTGTGCCCCGCGGTTGTTTATTTTTTCCCTTTCTTATACCGAAACCTTTCCTGCCTTTTCTGTTCAGCCGATAATTAATGGAGAGTGGGAAAATTAATGAATTTTGATTAATTGTTCGCTGTTTAATAGCTCCTGTTCGATTTGCATGTCGACGCCTAAGAAAGAGCACACGATTAAGGTGCTGAGATGATTTTCTTTTAAAACAGTGATGCCAGCCATTGCATTGAGTATATAAAGAGAACCGTCTATTTACTTAGAAAAATACTTTTTTGAGGGGGAAGGGGGGTAGGTATTGGAGCGAATTTAGATACATTAAAATGTTGTAAGATACACATCGTATAGTTACTTTGTTCAAATCGACTATATTTTTTGTTTTGCTTTTTCTAAATAAACTAGGTTCTCATTACTAGCTTTGATTATCTAGTATCTTGTCGTGTTTGTTCATAAATAATAAACCATAAAACACCTTGTTTATTTGTTGTAATTACGTCGGAAGAAAGGCGTACACAAGTTTTAATAAAATTTCGTAAACACTACGTGTTTCGACACTCACACTCTTTTTCCTCGTCAGCCTCTAGATAAACAAATAAGAACAGTCTTTTAGTTTAAATAAATAATTCACCCCTCCAAAAAAAGTGTGTTTTCTTTAAATAAAAGAGTATGTATTGCCTTTATTTAAAAACCTGAGGTCAATTCTGCAAATCTGATATTTTTCCGTTGTTTAGAAGACCGGCATTTTCTAGATTCGACTCTAAAACAGAGAGCAGCAAAATTACCGTTGACAAGTGTTTTACTTGAGAATTCAAAACAACCAACCAAACCAAAAAATGATATTTATAAATAAAATAAAATAATTATAAAGAAGATGGATACCGGTTGCGGAGTAGACAGGAGACTGAACAAAAATCCAACATAATACACGATATGTTGAAACGTCGACTCCAATTCTATGGTCATATCAAGAGAATGCCAGACATCCGATTGACAAAACAGATCTTAGAATACATTGAAAGTATAAAGAATATGAGGTGGATAGCCGAAGTTAGAGAGGACTTGAAAGACGCTGGCATAACAGACTCAGACATTCAAGATAGGCAGACATTCAGACGAAAAGTACATAAATGGAAAGTGAGCCGAGAGGCCAGGAAATTGAAGACTGGAACAACTTGATCTGAAGAAAGGAAGAAGGCACACAGTGAGAAGATGAAAGAAGTGTGGCGCCTTAGGAAATCTCACATCAAGTAGACGCTTCGCGTGGTCCATCAGTGGCCTATACGAATGAATAGAATAGAATAGAAAATAAAATAATTAATTTATATATTGTAATGTACATATAACAGTAGAAAATGATCGTCCCATTAAATTGTTCTCATCTCTACCATTGAGATCAGATATCAGCACTTGAACGTCAATGAGTTTTTGTTCTAAGTGATTGTTGTTGCAAGAGAATAACTGCGGATCAGTAAAAAAAAAAAACACTATTGGACACCCTACTCCGGTTATTTTTTTTCACACTCTAAGTCTTTAGACGATTTTATAGAATATCATTAGAAAACTTTTAGTCATCACTTTTTTTTATTGCATGGCAATGAATCATAGAAACAGGGAAAGAGCGGGATCCATTAAGTCACCAAAAAGAGCCATCTCGAGTAAGTAAGGGGTCATTTTATTTTTGAAAATTTGGCCCTACCTTTTCCTTTACACCGTCTAATTAATATTGCATTAATACTATTGGCCGTGTAAGGCAGGCTTTAGACTTCCGTTTGTATAAAATCTGGCTTGGCCTAGTTTAAGTCAGACAGAATGGTGAATAGATTGAGGTCACTTGTTTGATATTTGCATGTTTCAACGGCACAGCGCTCTTCGCGAGACTGCTGTTAGCATTAGATAATAATGATTGAGTTATTTAGAAAATGTATATCCAAATTAAAGATTACAATACCGACTAAATTTTATAGTTACATTTTTTTTTAAATGTGGGTGTGTTGGGCGGATTATTACAACCCTACTTCAAATAGAATTCAATTTCTGCTCAACTGGGGCTAGAGAAATTTTAAAAGTTTCCATGGAAACATTGTTTTCATTAAATAATATAAAATTAGAAATTATTAACTAGAACATTCATATAAGTTCATGCGTTCTCCGTCACTTTTCATTACCTTCTTCTACGTTATATGTTAAAAATCAATTTTCGTAAAATCTATAGCTAGCTAATTATATATTATACATCTATATTACTACTCTTATTTCCGAAAATTAGTTTTCAACCTGAGAAAATATTTCTCCTTTAGTTAACCCATGTAGGCTATTAGTAAATTTATTCCATTTTTGATTACTACTAACAATGAGACAGTTAATTATTTCAAATAAACAAAATTATAGATACTTTGGATAAAGCCAATTTGAAAATTCGGTAATTAAGTCCCGACAGACTATTTCAATGACGATAAGACCTAGCAGAAGATTAGAGATAATTTAATCGCACAGTGAAATGACGAGTTTTATCAAAATTGTCAGAGCAGTTTTCAAGGAAATCGTAAATATGTGTAAAATCAATGTAATAAGTGGAACTACCGGTAAGCCGATTCTGCGAAGAAGTTGCTGTAGCATCCCAAGCATATAGCTACCTACCTTAAATACGTAATTTAAGTTTTGTACAACTTTTCGTATTTGAGATTGACTTACCATATACAGAGAGGACGTGACGGCCGAGCACGTTCTTCGACGTTATATGTTAAAAATAAATTTTCGTGAAATCTATAGCTATCCAATTATATATTATACATCTATATTACTACTCTTATTTCCAAAAATTAGTTTTCAACCTGGGAAAATATTTCTCCTTTAGTTAACCCACGTTGTCTATTAGTAAATTTAATCCATTTTTGATTACTACTAACAAAGCGAGACAGTTAATTATATAAAATAAAACGTGCATAAATTTCCGTTTAAAACTTGAATTCGAAATTTTTTACGAATGCAATACTTTCCCTTATTTTGTATTTCATGTATAGGTAAGTGAAAGTAAAAATTAAATGTTAAATCCGATATTGGGAAGCTCAATTAAGATTATCAGTAACAACAGATCATAATATAAATAATTACCGATAAATTAGAAGCAATGACAGACACAGACGAACAAAAGGCTTGGAACAGTGTAGCCAACCTGCCGCTGGGAATACAGCTGCCCTTTGTTGCTCTATTGTCGACCGATAACCTCTCATCCCCCTCCCACGCCACCAGGAAGCTTTCCTTGCCGGGACAAATTACTCCACGCTGCCTTCGCCTCCCATTCTTACATTAGCCAGAATATAGCGCACATTCAACACAAATGTTGAAAGAGCTTTGTCCTGAAAGAGCTCTGATTTCAGTTAGGAAAGACAATGGAAGATTATAGATCTAATTTTTAATTTTCAAAAGCATTTTGAGTAACTGTATTCAAATATAATATATTTCAATTATTTAAGCAGTATTATCTTCCATTGAAATATTTCTTATTTACGAAATAAATAAATGAATTTATTCATCTGAAAATTTCTACATTCAGAAATCGAGTTAAAAATATTCAACTGTAAATGAATATTATTCCATATAAACTCATTTTAATGTAAATGTCCGATTCGTCCAATTAATTAAATCTAGTGATGTATTGAATTAATTTTAAAATCATCCATATCACATGAAAATGAATGTTATTAAAAATGTTATAAATAAAGCCGTGAAAATAATAGATAAATAAAAAATCAAAATAATGAAAACA
The DNA here is from genome assembly GCA_948150685.1 of Rhaphigaster nebulosa. NCBI lineage: Eukaryota > Metazoa > Arthropoda > Insecta > Hemiptera > Pentatomidae > Rhaphigaster > Rhaphigaster nebulosa. The sequence goes on along the minus strand of OX411307.1, from coordinate 71,917,276 downwards.
AGAATAAATAATTTATTTTTATTTAGCATTTACCCAATAAATATTATAAGAAAAATAACGAGAGAGGCATATCCTTATTAACTTCCGGATACAAAGTCCTCTCCGCATGGATGAAGAAGAGTTGCCCAGAAAGCACTTGACGGAACCGCTTGGAACATCCTAGGCGTACGCAACTGGATGGCGGCTGCACGGAACCGCGACGAATGGCGAAAGTTGCTGGTGAAGGCCCGGACCCGGTAACGGCCTGCAGCGCCGAGATAATAGTAGTAGTAAGACATAAAAATAATATAGTACCTAGTATAAATGTTCTAAAATATAAAAAGTGGATATACATAAAAAAAATGTTTCATAGTTTAAATAGAACTTCTAAAAATTATTATGCATCAGAATCAAAATTTGGTTATGAACCAACAAATAAAATAGCCAATTGTATGCCTCGAGAAGTATTATTTATTATTATTTTTTATTATTATTATTATTTAAATAGTGTTTTACGAGATTGAGGATATGATAAATTAAAATTGGTTTTACTAAATTTAATTAATGCGAATTAATAAATAAAATAAATATTTCCCAAGTATTAATTTAAAATTAAATTTTAATTTATGAATAATGATTAAAATTTTAAATATATGTTGTAAAATATTAAATTATTTTTTTGAAAAATGCCAAAATGACTGACGCCCTGAATATACCAAACAATAAAATAACAACAATTAAGAAATTCAAAACGTTTAAAATTTTAACAATACTGCCTTGAGTAATATGTCAACAATAATTGATATTTTGACAGCCAACAACATGGCCAACAATTTTGTGATAAAAAGAAAGTTATACAATAAAATTGTGTATTAATGAAATTAATGTAAAAATAATAAAGATTCTATCAAAAAAAGTTTTTAATAATAAAATAAATGTGGGATTTAATGGTTTTCTTATTTATTAATCTATATTGATTAACATTATAAATTAAATCCTCATTTATAAGCCGGAACATTTTTAGAATATGATTTCGACACAATGTGGTGAATGACCAACGGAAAAAATCAACTTTTGTTTAAAAAAAATGAAAGATTTGATTTGGATTAATAATTAGGATAATTTACAAATTTAATAACCATAATAAGATAAAGAAATCTATGTTGGCGAAGAGATGACCCGTGGTAACCGACATCTTTACTGACTTGCGAGGCAGAGGAAGGTCGCAGATAAAGTGAAGTATGTCTGGTTTGCCAGAGGGCGTGTTCGTTAAAACACATTCATTAGAAATCCATGCATAAACACTAAAATGATTGACCAAGGTATGCTTAAATTCATTAAGTGATCGGTTTACACCAAAACCACCAACATAATCGATGGACATGACCTCTTGTGTCTCACGTGCAATACATACAAATTACGTGGTATCAATTTATTACATATTACATGAGTATTGGAGCGACTTTAAAACAACCGATCCACCGCGAAAATATAATTATGGCTACATTGGTGTCGCCATAAAAAGGAGAGAAAAAAATATGGCCAATATACTATTTTAAGAACATAGGCTCATTAATAAGTCAATTTTGCAAAAATTGTGCCATTTGTAAGGAAAATATATTGCGCACTAGTAAGCCCATTGGTTCAATGTCAAAACTAGGTCCAGTACGTGAGCCATATGAGATCAGGCATCATGCATACCTTGGTCGATCATTTTCGTATTCATATGTGGATTTCTACTTCGACAGGACAACGCGCCAAAGATTTCATAAGACACTGATCCAATTGCGCAGAAAAATAAAATCAATGTCATCCTGGCAGACCTTGAATTCTACAAAACTTAAACAACACAGAATGTGCAAATTCAATTGATATTCAAGTTTTATTGATTTCTCAAAGTATATTGGCTTAACGAAAGGCTAAACCAGACTTTGTTGAACAGAATAATACCATTGCCCAAGAATAGCTGAAGATTGTGTGTCTGAATACAAAACGAGTAGGACAATTCAATTCAAAGAAAGAATTCTTCAAGAAATTCGGCCTAGCAAGCTTACTTTTTTTGTGATTGATTTGTCCCGCTGCTAAGTCAAAATGATCTTGCTAAAGATAGAGATGAAGCGTTTCTAAATTATATGAAGAGTTTTGAAATGAATAAAATGAGTCTCTAACTCTTTCAAATTATTTCTGTCATTTAAAAGCAAATATCAGTTTCGTTAGTCGTAATTTCTGAAAACTCAACTGTGGGTAACTTTGTACCAGAAATTTGGAATATTTAAACGTAAACTTGAATGTATATTGGGTGGCATAAGCGAACCACGCATAATATCAGCTACTAGAAATTTTTTTAGTGTCCCTGAATTAGATTTGTGAGCCATCTAAAGTGGGATAAACGTAAATTAAAAATATATAAATAACTTGGATTTATTTTGGTCTAGGTTTATATGGAATAAAATATCCTGTTTTGATATATTTTTTATTATTTTACTTTAATTTTATTTAAAAGCACAATAAATATTAATTTTAAGAAAAGAAACATAGATATTTTTCATAGAATTTTCAAACATTTTTTTTTTATTATTATTCTAAAATTCTTACTGACTTTAAATTGTACCGGCTATTGATTCTGAGGTGTTTTTAATGAGTTTTAGAAAGTTGTTCGAATTCTCCCAGCCTACCCATAAACTTTGCTATACTTTTTAATTTAAAAAAAATATCAACACAGTGTAAACTAGAGACTTCTTCTTTTCTTTTATATTCTAAGAAAGGTGAGATATAAATTTCAGACTTTTCTGACTCCTATAAGTGAGTCAAAAAAGCAGAATATAAAAAAAAAGTGCAAAATATGGTGCAAAGCCTCATGCAGACGGACCTCTTACTTACTTTAGGGTGAAGAATATGAAATCAAACAGTAGAGGGCTAGATCAAGGATTTAAAATATTTTATATAAATAAAGTACTTTTCTACAAGGTGAGTACAAACCATAAAACCTGATAAATAAAGATACATTCTATATTCATAATTCTTATTTTTTAATGTCTTAAAATCTCATATCATTCCTAAATGACAAATCATATTGTCAAATTTATATTACTATTATATTATCGATTTAATTATATCAATGGTTTTTTTCCAAGTGCAGAAAAAAATAGTGACAACAAAATCATTATTTCGTTTTTTATTGAGAAAATCAGTAAATTTTTAACAGAAACGCTGAGCTGTTATGGAAAATGGAAAAGAGTAACGATGAAAAGTATTTAAGAGCAGGAAATTCATTTCCGGAACAAGCCACTAAACAACAATATTCTTAAGCCCTTTGAACTTTTGAGGAAATGACAAGTTAGTAATGTTAATCAAAAGAGATCTTCACAGGTAGATCAGGGAAATAATTTTTCAAGAAATTTCAACTTTACCCTAATAACTAAAACATTTATATACTTACTTATTAGTTTCTTAACCTTATGTATCACGGGCAAATTTTATGTTTAATCATTAAGTATATGAATAGGATTTATTTAAATAATAATTTAAATAATTTTAATTTTGTTGACACAACTTACTAAATAAATCTTAAAAGCTTTGTTCCGTTTTTGCATATATTCGTTAACAGAGCCAGACATCCAATTAACAAAAATTAAATTAAAGAGACATATGGCATTAAGGCGTTGGCAGCCACTCATTGGACTGAGTCCAGGGCACGAAGGACAGTCCTCCATCTCATCTTAGTTCAGGAGGGATGGAAGGTCAGTCTGGCTTATGGAGTATGCCAAAGCGTTCCAAGGTTTTTGTAATAAATTATAAATGCAAATTTTTTTTATTACATGACTATGCAAGGCCTAATTATAGTTCTCATAGGTTTTACTTATGACGAACATAAAATGAGGAAGATTGGAAATTTGTGCATCGTTAATTTTAAAGTGAAAACAAAAAATGATTTAGAAAACAAGAAAAAAAAAAGTGAAAATGTATCACCTTAAAAATCTTTACTAGAGTTTGTGATCGTATTTACATTAAGTATACCGTAGGGTTACTAAGAAACAGATTAAAAATTGGTCATATCGCCGCCCCGGTAGAACAATGACATAACTGCAATAAATGAAATTTTACAATAGACACAACAAACTAAATATTTTTCACTAAATACGAATTGATGCATGAGAATATTACCTCTCTGGTACAGGACCTCCAGCGTAGCAAATACAGTAAGTTTTTACCATAAAATTTACAATTTTTGTCAGATTGACTTCGCCCTCCCTCCCTTTTATTCACCACAATTACCTCATTGTTCTTCCAGAATTAGAATAAGAAATATTAACTTCAGACACAAAAGTAAGGGAAAAAGGATTTTAACTTGCCTTCTCATACAATATATCTTATTAAAATTCGGTACGTTTTAACATAAAATAGAGAGTATTGGAACAGTTGAAGAAAGGTTATTCCAATATTCCAGCTAAAAGTGCACATTTCCTCAATGACGCCTCTACACTCTGGGATACATACTTCAAAGTATGTCAGTTCATGTGTTTGAGAGTGTAAAATTTGAATTCACTAGCCATTTGATCGACAAAATAAATGCAATGAAAGTAACAAAATATCAATTTATTATATTTTTAATTAGTTTATTTATTTATTTTATTGATGAATTTAATTTAAAACACTCTAAATTTTTTATTTAAAAGTTAAGTTAGTACTTATGAAATATCACATTTACAATTGCACGCTGCAGCAGCACTACAATCTTCTGGTATAAAATAATTATAATTTGGAACAATTGTTTCATTCAGGAATTAGCAATACTTTGAAACATGGTAGATAATGACAAAGATTCCTTTTATGACGAACTGGAAAAAGCATCAGATAATTGCCCTCATCACGACATAAAGCTATAAGCTATTCCTAGGTGAATTTAACGCACAAATTGGCAAAGAGAATTCACTGTTTCCAGCAATAGGAGGCCACAGTCTACACGACATAACCAATGATAATGGGCTTAGGCTTGTCACATTCGCAGCATCCTTAGGACTGATTGTAGGAAGCACGCTCTTTAAGTCTAAACGAATTCATAAAGCAACGTGGACATCTCCAGATAAAAAGACCACAAACCAGATTGATCATATGCTTATAAGCTCCAGACATAAAGACAATCTACTTAATGTGAGAACCTACAGGGGCGCTAATGTGGATTCAGAACACTACCAGGTCGTGGCAACCCTCCGAGCACACATATCAAATTCAAGGAAAGTTAGAATGGATAAAGTTACCAAGTATAACATTGCAAAACTCAAAGACCCCCGTTGCATAGAAGAATTTGAGCGCAACATTAGCGAGGAAATGCAGAGAGCGAAACGCCCAACAGAGAACAGCATTGATCAGATCTGGGAAGTTTGTAAACAAGATATAAAACTAGTTGATAAAGAAACACTAGGCTTAGAAGGAAAAAACATTAAACCTAGTTGGTACTACGAAGAGTGTAAAAGAGCCACCAATGGGAAAAAACGAGGCCTATAGACGAATGATTACCGGAAGAAGAACCAGGAATCTGGTGGAAGAATATAGAAGGCGACGAAGAGAAGTTCCTCAGGAAGAAAAAGAAAGAGTGGGAGAAAAAAAAGATAGAAGAAATAGAGACACTGAAGGAACAGAGGGATGTGAAAAAGTTTTACAAAAGCATTAACGAAGGAAGAAATAGCCAGATCCGAAATATTAATGGAACACTAATTTCAGATAAATCTGAAATATTAAATAGGTGGGAAGAGCATTATAAGGAACATTTTAAGGTGGATGATGAAGACGCTACCCCATACCAATTAGCTGAGGAGCAGGACGTGGAATAATAAGGCCCCCGGAATCGATGGTCTGCAGGCTGAACTTTTGAAACAAGGAGGACCAGAAACTCTGAAGCGTGTGCACGATATCCTGTTAAAAATATGGATAGAAGAAGTTATGCCGGAAAAATGGAGGACAGGAGTAATATGCCCGATACACAAGAAGAATTATGTCCTCGACTGTAACAACTATAGGGCTATTACCTTACTCCCCACAGCGTACATGATATTTTCAAAGATCCTTAACGCTAAAATAAGACCTTACACTGATAAAGTGGTGGGACAATATCAGTGTGGTTTCAGGAAGGGAAAGTCCACCATTGATCAGCTGTTTACTCTGCGACAGATACTTGAAAAGATGAATGAATTCAATACATGCATCCATCTACTCTTTATAGACTTCAAAACAGCATATGACAGTGTGTATCGGTACAAGTTATACATAGCTATGAAGAGGCTGGGAATTCCGTCAAAACTAATACGACTGGTCAGAATGACGATGACAAGTGCCAGCTGCTGTGTTAGAATACAAGGAGATCTGTCTAATAAATTTTGTAATTTTGTAGCATGCACCCTGTTTAACCTATCAGTGGAAATGCAGTAAGAGACGCACGAGTACAGACC